>PVHT021183709.1:997020-1015893 GCA_004024745.2 Catagonus wagneri | reverse complement strand
GCTGAAGATGATGCAAGGCATTGGAAATAGACTGGAGGCAAAGATTGATAATTTACAGGAAACACTGAGCAGAGAAATACAAGCTGTAAAAATTAAACAAGAAGAGATGCAAAATACAATCACTGAAATAAAAAATTCCTTAGAAGCAGCCAACAGTAGAATACAGGAGGCAGAAGAACGAATCAGTGAGGTGGAGGACGGATTAGTGGAAATCAGGAATGCAGAAGAGAAAAGAGATAAAAGATTGAAAGGAAATGAGCTGAGTCCCAGAGAACTCTGGGATAATGTTAAACGCACCAACATCCGTATTATAGGGGTGCCAGAGGGAGAAGAGAGAGAGAAGGGGACAGAAAAAATATTCAAGGAGATTATAGCCGAAAACTTTCCCAATATGGGAAAGGAACCACTCACTCAAATCCAGGAAGCGCAACGCGTACCATATAAAATAAACAAAGGAGGAACACCCCGAGACACATATTAATCAAAATGATCAAAATTAAAGACAAAGAGAAAATATTGAAAGCAGCTAGGGAAAAGAAACAAATGACATACAAGGGAACCCCAATAAGGTTATCAGCAGATTTTTCAGCTGAAACCTGGCAGGCCAGAAGGGAGTGGCATGATATACTAAATGTGATGAAAGGGAAAAACTTCCAACCAAGATTACTTTATCCAGCAAGGCTCTCATTCAGATTTGAAGGAGAGATCAAAACGTTTACAGGAGTTCCCGTCGTGGCTCAGTGGTTAACGAATCCGAGTAAGAACCATGAGGTTGCGGGTTCGATCCCTGGCCTTGCTCAGTGGGTTAAGGATCCGGTGTTGCCGTGAGCTGTGGTGTAGGCTGCAGATGTGGCTCGGATCCCACGTTGCTGTGGCTGTGGCGAAGGCCGGCGGCTACAGCTCCTGTTAGACCCCTAGCCTGGGAACCTCCATATGCCGCGAGTGTGCTCTACATAAAGGCAAAAAGACCAAAAAAAAAAAAAAAGTTTACAGATAAGCAAAAGCTAAGAGATTTCTGCAACACTAAACCAGCTTTACAACAAATCCTAAAGAAACTTCTCTAGGCAGAAAAGAAAAGGCCACAACCAGATACAAAAACACCACAAATGCCAAGGCCCACCAATAAAGGCATATATACAGTAAAGATACTAAATCATCCATGCACAATTATGCTACCAAAATCAGAAATCATGAGAAGAGAGCACAAATGCAGGTCACTGGAGAAGCATGTGCAATTAAGAAACCAACAACTTAATACAATCAAACCCTATCAAATTACCAATGACCTTTTTCAAAGAACTAGAACAAAATAGTTTAAAGTTTGTCTGGAAACACAGAAAACCCAGAATAGCCAAAGACATCCTGAAAAAGAAAAATGGAACTGGAGGAATCAGGCTCCCTGACTTCAGACTCTACTACAAAGCTACAGTCATCAAATCCGTATGGTACTGGCACAAAGACAGAAATATAGATCAGTGCAACAGGATAGAAAGCCTAGAATTAAATCCACGCATCTATAGTCAACTAATCTATGACAAAGGAGCCAAGAATATACATTGGACAAAAGACAGCCTCTTCAATAAGTGGTGCTGGGAAAACGGGACAGCTACATGTAAAACAATGAAACTAGAACACTTCCTAACACCATACACAAAAATAAACTCAAAATGGATTAAAGATCTAGCTATAAGACCAGATACTATAAAACTCTTAGAGGAAAACATAGGCCAAACACTCTCTGACATAAATGATAGCAACATCTTCTCAGATTCATGTGTCAGAGAGTAGGGACAATAAAAAGAGAAATAAACAAATGGGACTTAATTAAACTTCAAAGTTTCTGCACAGCTTAGGAAACCCTAAACAAAACAAAAAGACAACCCACGGGATGGGAGAAAATATTTGCAAATGATTCAACTGACAAGGGATTAACCTCCAAAATTTACAAACAGCTACTACAGCTCAACACCAAAGAAACAAACAACCCCATCCAAAAATGGGCAGAGGATCTAGGCAGACAGTTCTCCAGAGAAGACATGCAGATCACAAATAAACACATGAAAAGATGTTCAACATCGCTCCTCATTAGAGAAATGCAAATCAAAACCACTATGAGGTACCACCTTACACCGGCCAGAATGGCCATCATCAAAAAGTCCATAAACAATAAGTGCTGGAGAGGGTGTGGAGAAAAAGGAACTCTATTACACTGTTGGTGGGAATGCAAATTGGTGCAGCCACTGTGGAAAACAGTATGGAGATTCCTCAGAAAACTCAAAATAGAATTACCATTTGATCCAGCAATCCCACTCCTGGGCATCTATCCAGAGGAAACCCTGACTCGAAAAGACACATGTACTACAGTGTTCATTGCAGCACTCTATGCAATAGCCAGGTCATGGAAACAACCTAAATGCCCATCAACAGAGGAGTGGATAGGGAAGATATGGTACATACACACAATGGAATATTACTCAGCCATTAAAAGGAACGAATTACCAACATTTATAGCAACATGGATGCACTTAGAAATTATCATGCGAAGTGAAACCAGTCAGACAATTAGACCACAATACCCAATGCTACCGCCTACATGTGGAAACTAAAAAGACACAATGAACCTCTTTGCAGAACAGACAATGACTCACAGACTTTGGAAAACCTTGGTTTTTCAAATAAGACTATCTGGGGGTTGGGGGGATGCACTGTGGGTTTGGGATACAAAATCTGTAAAATTGACTTGTGATGATTTATGTACACCTATAATTGAAATAAAATCCATTAAGAAAAAAAATAAAAAAATAAACTTTTAATGATAAAAAATAAATAAATACGTTAGATTCTTTTTGCAGACTTGTGACAACTTGAAGAAACTTGCAGGTGAACTGTGTGTGGCCTAAGAATATTGAAAAAAAATTAAAATTTGTGTCTCGTATATATAAAATTGTATGTCTACGTGTAACACAGAAAAAAAAAAAAAAAAGGAAATGCAAGTTCACCTGGTAAGGAGGAAAAAGTGGAGCCCCAGGCCTTTTAATTGACTGACGCACTGCGCCTTTGCTTCTGAGCCACCGGCCTTCCCTACTGGTTGGTTATGAAGGCTCAGCTGTCAGAACAGGCTCCCATGGGTACGTTCCCATCACGGATTCCACCGGCTCCATCACTCCCAGAGGGACATGTGCCCCTTTGTTAAAAAATAACAACAACCAAACCGCAAACAAGAACGGGAAAGCACCAACAAAATTGTGCCCGATGATTTTTTGCTTGGTTCTTCTTGGCCGAGGTGAGATGAAAGGGCATTTTTGAAACCACTTTGAAATAAAATTAACCACACCTGTATTGATTTTCAAGCACAGATTTTTGACTTCCAACCACAAACCTTACATCTAAGAGGCCGTTTCAAGTTCACCAGGCTGGGGTAGCATCTTCTTTCCCTACATCCCTCTCTGCTGCCGTTCCAAAGGAACTGGTTTATCTGTGCTCACATCACAAACCCTTGAGAAAGCTGCCTTCCCAGGCTTGTCAGCCTGTTCCCCTCCCACTGCCCACCGCTGTCCACTGGCAGACCTACCACCTCACCTGGGTCCTGCCTGCATGTCCCCCTGCATAAGGCAGAAAGCTCTGTCCCTGCAGGTGACTGCACGACCACCCGTCACTCAGTCACAGAAACACAGCATAGATTACATACCTAATAATAGAAAATGCCCTCAACAGACAAACGCTTGTTTCATTTTTTGAGTTGGATGGATTACTTATCTTTTGATAGCGAAAAGAAATCATTTGGTATTGTGTGATCTGTTTCTAAGCTATGGTTTTATGAAATACCAGTTTTATCTTTTTGCATCTACTACAAAAATGTTGCAGCTTTTATTTATATATATATAAAAAATACTTTTTCTTGGAGTTCCCGCTGTGGTGCAGTGGGATCAGCGGTGCCCCTCAGGTTTGACCCCCAGGCTGGCACAGTGGGTTAAGGATCCCGTATTGCTACAGCTGTGGCACAGGTTGCAACCGTGGCTTGGATCTGGATCTGATCCCTGGTCCAGGAGCTCCATGTGCCACAGGATGGACAAAAGACAAAACAAAACTTTCTTCCGTGATTTTTCTAACATGTAACACCAGTCAATACGTAGATTGTTATTACTGGTGGTAAACATGATAATTACTACAGGCCGAGCACGATGATATACAATTTTTATTATCTCATTTAACCCTCCTGAAATGCCTTCACGGTACACGACGGTGTGTGTTTTCAGATCTGGAAGCCGACATGTGGAAAAGTTAAAAAACCTCTGGCCTTGGGGCGGGGTGGGGGAACCACCTGTCAGTGCTGGAGTCTGCCTGGGTCTGAGTGTCCTTCTTTGAAGTTCCACTCATCCCTGCTGGGAAGGACAGGCAACCTGAACAGAGGAAACTTCATCTCTTATAACCGATGCAAATCTAATTGACTTTGGTTCCACCTAGTTATCAGCAGAGAACACAGTGCAGTGTGTTCAGCCCCGACCTTGCCATTTTTGACCCAGCAGTGACACCAAAGGTTAGGCTGGGTCTTTTTTCCTGCCCCCATGTTCCGATACCCCCTTACCTACAGATTAAGTGATGTTATCTGTTCCCTGAAGTTAGCATTATAAAATTGTTTCTTATGCACCTCTATGTTCATTGCAGCACTATTCAAAATAGCCAAGACACAGGAGTTCCCGTCGTGGCACAGCGGAAATGAATCTGACTAGGAACCGTGAGGTTTCAGGTTCGATCCCTTGCCTCGCTCAGTGGGTTAAGGATCCGGCATTGCTGTGAGCTGTGGTGTAGGTTGCGGATGTGGCTGGGATCTGGCATTGCTGTGGCTATGGCATTGGCTGGTGGCTACAGCTCCAATTAGACCCGTAGCCTGGGAACCTCCATATGCCACGGGTGCAGCCCTTAAAAAAAAATCTAAAAAAGGCTTAAAAAAAAGGCCAAAAAAACAAAATAGCCAGGACATGGAAACAACCTAAATGTCCATTGACAGATGAACGGATTAAGAAGATGTGGTACATATAGACATGGAATACTATTTAGCCATAAAAAGAACAAAATAATGCCATTTTCAGCAACATGGATGCAACTAGAGACTCTTATACTAAGTGAAGTAAGTCAGAAAGAGAAAGACAAACACCATATGATACCACTTGTATGTGGAATCCAAAATATGGCAGAAATGAACCTATCTACAGTAAAGAAACAAACTCAGAGACATGGAGAAAAGACTTGTGATTGCTAAGGGGTGGGGGAGAGAGCGGGATGGACTGGGAGTTTGGGGTTAGTAGCTGCAAACTACTGCATTTGGAGTAGATAATCAATCAGATTCTGCTATATAGAACAGGGAATTATATCCAGTCATTTGTGATGGAACATGATGGAGGATAATGTAAGAAAAAGAATTTATGTATATGTGTGTGTGTGTGTATATATGTGTGTGTGTGTGTGTGTGTGTGTGTGTGTTTGTGTATGGGTCACTTTGCTGTACAGTAGAAATTGACAGAACATTGTAAATCAACTATAATAAAAATGTTTTAAAAACTTGCTTCTTTTATTTCCTTCAGTATTACCAAAATTTAAGTCTTTTCACGAGAAAAAAAATAAACTGAAAATGAAAGAACCTAATCTAATCTATGTCATTTATAAATGCTGCTACCAATGTCTGTAGCTGTATTTTGTCATCATTTCCTTTTACCAAGTAGGAAATTTGAGCTTTTACCTATTTGGTTTAAAGTTTCAGCATGGGCTCTCTAAACAAGAATGGCCAGATTTCTCTAGAAAGAGTATATTTATGAAGCAAAAAAGCCCCCAAACTTCCTCATCAAAAAAAGCTGAAAATGAACTATCACATTTATTAAAAAGGTTAAAGGGAAATTTTAGAAATACAATTCTAAGTTTTGATTTTCTTGGTGGTCAAAGTTGAACTCACTCTTTAAAGTGTCCAAGAGCTTACACAATCTATGGTAACACTGCCTTGAAGCATTTTGCCTGACAGTTTTACTCTTTTTTTCTTTTTTGGCCACATCCATGGTATACGGAAGTCCCCAGGCCAGAGACTGAATCAGAGCCGCAGCTGCAACCTATGAATCCTTAACTCGCTGTGTCGCAGTGGGAACTCACTGACTTTTTTCTTAATTTGACTTATTAAAACCGTTTTTCATCCTTTGCTGTCAGTCTAAGATTTCACTCCCCAGTTGGAGATCTTCACTCTGACTCTTGGAACACAATAAACCCTCAGACACTGAGACCCACCTCTCTCTCAAACAAAGCGACACCATTTTAAAATACCATTTTATTATTTTTAAAGGACAGATTCCCCTCTTCTCCTTAAAATAGCCCAGATGTGACCGATAATCCAAACTGGACCTGAGTGTCTGAGTTTGACTCAATGGTCTCTAGGAACACTGGCTGTTTCTTCACGTAACACAGAGGAGAAAGCCCGTGCGCACAGATCTCGGCAGAGACACAAAGGCCCCTTGGCTGGTCTGATCTTTCTCCCACTGGTCATGAGAGAGGAAGTCTCCAAAAAAAAAAAATCACAGGTAATAGGGGAAATGGGATTCAACTGGGTAATGTTAGGAAACATTGTAAAACTGTTTCAAGTGCCACACGGTCTCAGATTAAAAAGAAAATCAGAGAGGTTGGCAAAAGGGTAGAGAGTTTCAGCTATCAAATGAATAAGGCCTGAGGGTTTATAAGGTAACGTGCAGTGACCACAGTTCATAACACTGGCTAGTATAATCAAAATTGCCAGGAGGAATTCCCGTCGTGGCTCAGTGGTTAACGGATCCGACTAAGAACCATGAGGTTGCGGGTTCGATCCCTGGCCTTGCTCAGTGGGTTAAGGATCTGCCATTGCCGTGAGCTGTGGTGTAGGCTGCAGACGCGGCTCGGATCCCGCGTGGCTGTGGCTGTGGCGAAGGCCGGCAGCTACAGCTCCTGTTAGACCCCTAGCCTGGGAACCTCCATATGCTGCGGGTGCAGCCCTAGATAAGGCAAAAGACAAAAAAAAAAAAAAAAAAATTGCCAAGACAGGAGAATGTAGATGTTCCCACCCAAAAATAAATGAATGAAGGAAATAATGAAGGTGACAGATGTGTTAATTAACTCGATGGGGGAACCTTTCCACAGTGTCTATCAAAGCATCACACTGTACACTGTAAAAATCTCACAATGTTGTGTCATTTATACCACAAAGGTTAAATTTTACACCTGAAATTCTACAAAGGCGGGGGAAGACCTTGAAGAAAAAAGTCCTAATTCTCACTCTAAAGTGTTTTTACCCTTCCTGTGGAAAAGAATACTTAGGGGCAAAACTTCACTGAGTTACTCAAGAGACACCTTGAACCGGCTGCATCACACAAAGGCGAGCATCTCACAACTACAATTCAAACTAGTTAGAAATACAGGTAGGTCTCCAAGTTTGAGGGAAAAACAAAACAGGACAAGTGCTGCCAGCAAGGAAGGTCACTCAATTGGCTTAAATCTAAAACGCCAGGTGAAAAAAGTTTGAAATACGTTATTAGTACAGTGCTACAGTACTTCCCAACTCTTTCCTTCAGTAACACATTGGTAATTATTGTTTTGCAAGAGCTCGAGTGAATGTCAAAGACGGAATGAGTCATCTTCAGTGCAAGGCTTAGTACCGGGAATTATTCAGCATAACCTTTTGCACTTTGTAGGGAGTCTCTGAAAATGCTGCAAAAACAAATTGTGTCTTGTTTCTTCGGTTTGAGTTTGGGCAGACAGGTAGCAAAGTAAGAACTTAAAAAGTCAGTAATTATTCTGCCTGTAGCAATAGTAGGACATACTTTCTCACTAGGCCATTAGCTCTTCAACTGACATTAAATCTCTGCATCTTAAATATATGGACATCTCGGTGTCTACAATAATGCAGGAAACATTTAGTGTGAATATGAATCTTAAATTGCATGCTACACGAAAAGTCCAGCTAATAAGGCCTATTTTCCCTCAGTCAGCAAAAGGCCACTGTAGAGACAGTTCTTCCATTGTGCTTTTTAAAAAGCAGACCAGAATATTTTAACAAGTGACTCACAGCTATATATAAATTTATAGATTAGGCATATATATGTATATATCACCAACAGATATTAAATATATCTATATTTAAGAATTAATATGAACAAATTTGTGATGTAGCTATGCCTCCATAGCTACCCCTACGATTAAGGAAAACAAATAGCCAGATAAGCAATAGATCAGGAGAAGTAAAACACTATAATTAACTATAAAAATTGAATGCTTTCCATGGACCTAGTCCTATGCTAGTCATGTAACACAGTTTACCGTATTTTGTCGTTGCAAGAAACCTACGAGGTTGGTTCATCTCCTTTTTCAAGCAAGGAAACTAGGATGTAGAAAATTAAAGTTATTTGCCAAAGTGGTGCCACACGGTTAGAGCCAAACCCACGTCTGTTCATCCTGCAGACCGCATCTAACTCCACTCCTCCACCCTGTTCTTCCGAATAAATGCTAAGTACAGATGTGGGAACAAATGAGCAGTGTTCAGGCCAGCTTTAACAGAATGACTCAAACCTGCTCAGTAAACCATTTCTTCCAGAACGGCCTCTGGATTTGAGAAATTAGCAGCAGCTGGGATAGACGGAAGTTTTCTTCTACTTTTCTTTTTGAGGTATAGTTGATGTACAATTTTATTTAAGCTTCAGGTGTACAATATAGTGATTCATGATTTTTTTAAAGGTTATAGTCCATGTATAGTTATTATAAAATACTGGCTCTATTCTCTGTGCTGTATAATACATTCCTGTGGTTATTTATTTTATGCATCACAGTTTGTACCTCTCACTCCCCTAACCCCTATACTGTCCCCTCAAATACTAGTTTGTTCTCTGTATCTGTGAGCCCTGCTTCTTTTTGCTATATTTACTAGTTTGGTGCATTTTTTAGATTTTGCATGTAAGTGATATCATACAATATTTGCCTTTTTCTGCCTGACTTACTCTGCTTAGCATAAGCACTCCAAGTTTACCCACATTGCTGCAAATGGCAAAATTCGTTCTATTTTATGGCTGAGTAATATTCCATTGTGTGTGTACATATGTATAGATGCCACATCTTCTTTATCAGAACTTCTAATAGATACAAACACACAAAAGAGGAATCCAAACATAATATTAAAGATAGTCATTAAATCATAACTGAAGAGCACAAAAGAAGAAAGGAACAAACTGACCTATGAAAATAACCCCAAAACAATGAAAAAAAATGACAATAAGAACCTACATATCAATAATGACCATACATGTAAATAGACTAGATGCTCAGTCAAGGGAGAGACAATTTTAAACGAGTAACTGCACTTAACTCTCGCACTGGGTCACCATTTACTAGAGATCAGTGGTCAGAGAGTCATTGTGTACATCCTTAAAATCACAGTGTAGGTGATTTTAAGCTTAAAATTACGTTTAAAATGCTCAGATGGAAAGGAAGAGGTTGAGTCTTGTAAGGACAGCACAATGACTAGCTGAAGTTACCCAGAAACACACTTGGTATAGTCGCTAGGTTGCCTTAAGAATAAACTTCAACACAAACCATAAATTCAAAGGAGGCATTAATAATGGGTGATATAGAAGCATGGTCATCAGAAAAAATGTTTCCTCACTCAGAACACACGCATAGTCATGTAATCGATGGGGATTTACACAGACCCTAGAAAGCTTCACAATTGGATTTTTATTGATGTGTCTCATTTGTGGAAAGTCAAGGGTGCCATGTTCTTTGGCAGAGATATCGGCAGAAGAAAAGAACCACTAAACTGGTTGGAAAAAAAATGAGAAGAAGAGACTATTTTACTATTCATGAGAAATTTTGAGTACAAGTTTTTTTTTTTTTTTTTTAACATATGTTCTATAGCTTTTATCAGACAGGTACTGTGTTTTGAAAAGTAGAACTGCTCAGACTTATAAAAGCATACATATTAACCAGAACCACACAAATTAAAAAGGCAATTATTGCAAAGTTAAAACAGAATTAGGCCATGGTTGAAAAAAAGTGGCACTTAGAAATAAAATAATTAGAGAGTTCCCGTTGCGGCTCAGCAGTTTACGAACCTGACTAGTATCCATGAGGATGTGGGTTCAATCCCCGGCCTTGCTCAGTGGGTTAAGGATCTGGCCTTGCTGTGAGCTATGGTGTAGGTTGCAGGTGCAGCCTGGATCCTGTGTTGTTGTGGCTGTGATGTAGGCTGGCAGCTGTAGCTCTGATTTGACCCCTAGCCTGGGAACTTCCATATGCTGTGGGTGCAGCCCTAAAACACAAACAAATAAATAAATAATAAAATAATTAGTGTCAGTCTAGATACTTTTAACCAAAAAAGTTAAACCAAGCTATAGCTTTTATTGCATATTTTTATGGATATATGTTTATTTTTATACAAAAAAAGGTGACTGAATCCTGTGGTAAACATACCTTCAGTTATGTCTTTTCTGGATGAAGCCAAATCAACACTCTTTGAAACTTGGCACGTGGGGGATATTGCTTCTCAGGAGAATTCCACAATTTTTGCTATTATGACCTGAATCATTATTAAACATTCAACGGGACTCAGGACAGCCTCTTACAAAGAATTAATCCATCTAAAGTCAACAGTGCTGAGGTTGAGAAACCCTGCTTTTGGGTTTCTCATCTGAAGAGCTTATTAAAAACACAAGTTTTTCTTTCCTCTCCCCAATGGCTTCACCGATAGTAACCAAAAGACTGTTTTGAAATCTGTGAGTTTATTTCTGTTTTTTTTTTAAATAAGTTCTTTTGTATCATTTTTTTTATTAGACTTGGGAGGATAGGAATAACATACACACTACTGTCAAAAACAGATGAGTAACACCTACTGTAGCACAGGAAAATATACTCAACAGTTTGTAATAATCTACATGAGAAAAAAGGATGGATATATGTATATGTATGACTGAGTTACATTGCTGTACACCTGAAACTAATACAACATTGTAAGTCAACTATACTCCAATTAAGTTAAATTAAAAAAAACACACATTCTTGGGCTCTGCCTCCAAAGGTTCTGATCTCAAGAGTAGAGATGGAATTTGGGAATCAAGGGACCAGGTTATTTTTCTCAGGTTGCATTCCACCCCTCTTCCCCCCCTCCCCCCGCCCCACCCCAGGTGACATTTCCTCCCTTAGGTTACATTTTGAGAAACACCAGGCTGAATATGTAGATATTCAAAGTCAAGGCAAACCCACTCGATGACCATCATCTAATTTATAAGAATGGAGCCTAAGAGGAATTATCCATTTCAATAGGGCTAGTCATGCAACCATACATTCTAGCTGAATTTCCTGAATTAGATCCACAAATATAGCTTTGAGGCGGCCCCTGGGAACCGGTTAGAACACAAGCGCCAATCCAGACCCATAGACCTGCCATGTGCATTTTCACAAGGTCCTTAGCTTTTACAAACTTTAACTAAAATAATCTATTTGAAGTATTTAAATATAGTGTCTGGCATATTCATTCACTCTTAGAGGTTGTGTTGGTGGTGATGATGGCAATAATGACAGTATAAATGAGCCAGCAAGGAGAGGACACAGACAGGGAACAACTTAATAAAAAGATTCCTAAAAAGAGATAAAAATCAATTTAGGTGTACAACTATAAATAAATAAATAAATTTAAAGCATATTTTTTTTTGTTCATTTTTTTTTTACTTTTACAGATTTTATTGGAGTAGATTGCTTTATAAAGAAATCTGTGTTAGTGTCAGGTGTACAGCAAAGTGAACGGTTATACATATACATATATTCATTCTTTTTCAGAATCTTTTCCCATATAAGTTACTGCAAAATACTGCAAAATACTGAGTAGAGTTCCCTGTGCTATACAATATGTCCTTGTTGGTATTTTACATGTAGTAACGTGTATATGTTAATCCCAAACTCCTAATTTATCCCTCCCCTATGGTAACCATAAATTTGTATTCAAAATCTGTGATTCTATCTCTGTTTTGTAAGTTCATTTGTATGATTTTAAAAATTAGATTCCACATATAAGTGATACATGATATTTGTCTTTCTCTGTCTGACTTACTTAGTATGATAATCTCTAGGTCCATCCATGTTGCTGCAAATGGCACTATTTCATTTTTTCTGGCTGAGTAGTATTCCATTGTATATATGTACCACATCTTCTTTATCCATTCATCCACTAATGGGCATTTAGGTTGCTTCCATGTCTTAGCTATTGTAAATCATGTTGTGATTAATACTGGAGATGCATGTATATTTTCAAATTATGGTTTCCTCCAGATACATGCCTAGGAGTGGAATTGCTGGATCATATGGAAGTTCTATATTTAGTTTTTAAAGGAATCTTCTTCATAGTGGTTGCACCAGCTTACATTCCCACCAGCAGTGTAAGAAGATTCCCTTTTCTCCACACCCACTCCAGCATTTATTGTTTGTAGAATTTCTGATGATGGTCATTCTGACAGGTGTGAGTTGGTACTTCACTGTAGTTTTGGTTTGCATTTCTCTCATAATTAGTGATATTGAGCATCTTCTCATGTGTCTGTTGGCCATCTGTCTGTCTTCTTTGGAAAAATGTCTATTTAGGTCTTCTGCCCATTTTTTGATTGGGTTGTTTGATTTTTGACATAGAACTGAATAAACTATTTATACATTTTGGAGATTAATTAGAGAGTATTTGTCTTCCATTTCTGTGTAACAAATTGCCACACACTTAGTAGCTCAAAATATTTCCCAGCTCTGCCCACGTTACTGGGTTCTTCCAAGGTGCCACAAAGTTGTAACCAGGTGCCAGCCTGGCTGGTCTGGAGGCTCCAGAGGAAAGTCCACTCCCAGCCTCATGCTTTTTGTCAACAAAGTTTAGTCCTGGTGGTGGTGGGACTGAAGTTCATGTAACCTTGAAGGCTGTCAGCAGGGCTGCTCTCAGCTGCTAACAGCTCACGTCCCTCACCAAGGGCTGTCCTTCAGCTGGCAATGCTCACTGCAGCCTTCTCAGGATTTCAGTCTCTAACTGTGCCGTCTGCCACCAGCCAGGGAAAAATCTCAGCTTTTTTTTATGCGATTAGGTTAGGCATCCAGATAAACTCCCCTTCCTAAAGTCAACCGTCCCATAAAATAACCTCATCATGCAAGTAAAAAAATCCATATATCCACATCCAGGGGATGCTGGGAGACATGGGAACTCAGTGATGAGCCCACCAGGAAGGGCAACCGGGGTGGTCTCAGGGAAGGGATGGAGGCAGGAAAGTGTGCAGGTAAAATATCAATTGGGCTGTGCTGTGCAGGACCTCTGCAGACTTCTAAGCTATTTGTCACGTAAGCGTTTAATTTGCTAGTAGGAAATGGGAAGGTTTCAGGTTCAAAGATTTAAGGAGACTGAAAGTTTTTTTTTTTTTTTTTTTTTTGCCTTTTGTCATTTTATGGCCGCACCCGCGGCATGTGGAGGTTCCCAGGCTAGGGGTCTAATCGGAGCTGTAGCCACTGGCCTGCGCCGCAGCCACAGCAACGCAGGATCCGAGCCGCGCCTGCAACCTACACCACAGCTCACGGCAACGCCGGATCGTTAACCCACTGAGCAAGGGCAGGGATCGAACCCGCAACCTCATGGTTCCTAGTCGGATTTGTTAACCACTGCGCCACGATGGGAACTCCAAGGAGACAAAGTTTTAAGGCAAGGGGGAGAAGTTTAACAGTTAAAAAACTGGAGCAATCTTGTCAGAGTGGAGTGGGCCATGTTTTGTGCCTCTAACATACTATAAAACAAGTCAAGTCACTATTCACAAAAAGAATCATACCTGGCTTTGTAACTTCCCCTTAAATCCAAATATTCTGGGGATTTTTTTTTTGTGTGTTTTTGCCTTATCTAGGGCCGCACCTGCAGCATATGGAGGTTCCCAGGCTAGGGGTCTAACAGGAGCTGTAGCTGCTGGCCTTTGCCACAGCCACAGCAACGCGAGATCCGAGCTGCGTCTGCAACCTACACCACAGCTCACAGCAACGCCGGATCCTTAACCCACTGAGCAAGACCAGGGATCGAACCACGACCTCATGGTTCCTAGTCGAATTCGTTAACCACTGAGCCACGAGGGGAACTCCCGGGGATTTTGTTTCAGATGACTCAAGAGTGCATGTATACAGCATAATGAAACGTGTATCTCTGCCATCCACCCAAGGGGTCCACAGTTGTTTAGTGGGATCCCAAGAAAAGCATTATCATGAAAAGAAGTAAAGCCAAAATCGAGGAACACAAATGACATATGGGTTAGTACCTTCACACGTTAGGCATCCTGATAAGTCCTCATTTAATTTTTTTGGTTTGACAAAGTCATTATTACTATGCCCATTTCTTTTTCATTTTAAAACATTTTATTGAAATATACCTGATTTGCAATGTTGTGTTAATTTCAGGTGTACAACAAAGTGTATCAGTTATACACATACACACATCCAGTTCTTTTTCAGAGTCTTTTCCCATACAGATTACCGCAGAATATTGGGCAGAGTTCCCTGTGTGATACAGCAGGTCCCTGTTGGCCAGTCATTCCACACGCCTCCGTGTGCACGTGTCAGTCCTAAATGCTCAGTCCTTCCCCTCCCCCGACCTGTCCCCTTTGGTAACCATAAGTTCATTTTCAAAGTCTGTGAGCCTGTTTGGTAAATAAGCTCATTCGCATCACACTTTAGATGCTACGTATAAGTTATATCATATGAAAACTGCCTTGTTTATCCCCATGTTTAAAGGAAGAAAGTGAGCCTCCAAAATGTTAGGCTATCTCAGCATACTCTGGTTAAGATTTGCAATTTGTGTCTAAACTCTGCTTCAATGTTTTTCGCCCTAAAAGTCCATCTGCGGCATCAGGTCTCTGTTCCCGGAGTCTCTAGTGGATTCCCCCGTCTCTCTAGGATCCCAAACCACTTCTGTTTCCTACCAGGTCAGTCCTGACTGTTGTGGTCAAATCCCCGCCACTGACTCAGTTCCAGCCACGCTGGGGCGAGCTCCCGCGGTGTCTGTGCTTTGCTGTTCTCTCTTCCCACAAACGTCAGCATGACTTCCTTCCTTCTTTCATGTTTTCACTCAAGCATCACCCAACCAGTCATTCTTCCCCAACTTTGCTTTATATTTCCTCATAGTACTTACATGTTCATTTACCTGCTTGCGGTCTGTATCTTTTTTTCTCTCTGCACGAGAACAGGGCTCTGTTTTGTTCAATGCCCCTTATGCTTAGAACAAAGCCTGTCATGCAGTGGGCACTCCAAGACAGTTGCACAGATATATGAATTATTAACATTTTATACATCAAAGGAGAGCAAACATTACGGAACTGGGCCCTGATATCTCAAATTCAGTTCAGGAAGATGTAAGAGGACTTGGTTGCCAACACTGAGTCCTGCAAGGGCTTTAGAGAGCAGATATAATTTTCAGGGACAGACTGAAAGACGTGACTTGATGATTTGAAAATCAGGACAAGAACGGCGGGCTTAAGATGGATCTTAGAAAAAGTGCTCAGTTTTGGGTGGGGCAGAATGTTTCCAAGGAGAAACAGTGAGTGAATTTACTGGAGCTGATATAAAAGAAAAGAGGGGAAAAAGGAGAGTCCAGATGGTGGGGTCATTAGAGCAGCCTGTGAAGGACGGTCAGGAAGAGAGAGTTAGCCTGGGAACTAAAGTCCTGTTAATATCTGCAGGTGGTCAGCGTGGACACGGGATGTGGTGAGAACGGGCAAGGAAGCGCCTGGAAACAGTGTTAACAATTTCCCAGAAAAAGGGCATTTTTGGGGGCCATATTCTAGCAGGACAGCCATGGATTTATTTGAAGGAGCATGGGGGGTGGGGCAAGGGAGAAAAAGAAAAGGAGCAATTTTAGATCCAAATCCAGATGTGCCTCTTTCCTGCACCCATTCCCCCCCTTTTCTCTCTCATTGTTTTTTTTTTTTTTTCGTCCTTTTAGGGCTGCACCTGTGGCACATGGACGTTCCCAGGCTAGGGGTCGAACTGGAGCTATATCTGTTGGCCTACACCACAGCCACAGCAACACAGGATCTGACCTACACCTGCGACCTGTGCCACAGCTTTCTGCAACTCAGGATCCTTAGCCTACTGAGCGAGACCAGAGATCGAACCTACATCCTCACGGACACTATGCTGGTTCTTAACCTACTGAGCCACAATGGGAACTCCTCGTTCAGTTTTTTTTTTTTTTTTTGACGCTTAAAAGAAAATTCTTAAAACCTGTATCCAAGACAAAGACGCTTTAAGGTCCCCAGAATGGACCTTAAAGGACTATGTTGGGTTCTTAATCTACTGAGCCACGATGGGAACTCCTCGTTCAGTTTTCTTGTGAAGTTTATATAACTGACATTTACCAACCTAAGAGATGATGAAATAAGAAAATTCATAAAACGTGTATCCAAGACAAAGACGCTTTAACGTCCTTTAAGCTTTCATTTTTCTTCTCTTATTTAGAGCATTTTGCTTTTTGTGATATATGACTGTGCTGCCTTCCTCGTCACTAGACTATCCACCCACTGAGGCCGACACATTGCTCACACATCTCCACGTGGCCAGAGCTTAGCAGATCATTTTAGATGCAGAGGTGAAAAATAGTTAAAATTTTATGAGGAAGACAATAGATGGAGGTATTATGGAGGCAGTTTGCTAATATTGCTGCAGTAAGGAGGCTGGGCTTGAACACGAGATTTAGAATATCTACAAAGATCTTGATTGGAAAGTATAGATCCTCTATTAACACGTAGATGGAAAATATTAATTTTGAGAGTATAGAAGAGTTTGTGGTAATGTTTCTATCCTCACAAAACACTGCCTCTGTGCTCCTTATGAGACCTTTTATTTTAGGCTCTCTTGCTTTTTAATTCAATCCCTTCGCCAGAAAAATCTCCTGTGATTCATATTTAAAGGGAAAAATGTAGAGACTTTCAATTCTTGTGACGCAGGTCAGAGTGTTTATGATGATCTGCATTGGGGTCAAGGCACTGCCTTTTCAGAAGCTTGGTCCACGGATCAAGTGTAAGTTACAGGCTAATCTCCATGATGATAAGGCTGTGTTTTCCCGGAAGATGAATGGGCCTTTCAAATGAGAGCTCTGCAGCTGGATTTAATGAGAATATAAGTGTCACAAAAAGATATTTTCTTTTGCTAACGATGGGCCACTCACTCTTTTTTTTTTTTTTATGATGAAAAGGCTGTTATCCTAAAATTAACAACACGGCATGGAGTTGCCTATCTATTTTTCTCTCAGATGTCTGCATTTGCATCATTATAAGGTTCCTTGTGCCTTTTGTGGATGTTTTCAGTTATGCTTCAGGACTTCTCTTGAAATGCATTATATCCTTATGGTGGAAAAATTATATGGATTATTATCAACTGATTCTGTAAAAATATTTTCTTAATGCCACGGTGATAAACACTGGAAAACCAAGAGCTTGAAATCAGTAGAGAGACCATACATTTAGCAAATTTCTGTTGATTTCTTTTGGCATATGTTTCATTCTCATTTTGTGAGAACTGTTCAGGAGTATAAGGGTATCAGGCACAAGGGGCAAGCCCTTCCAAACATGTGATGATACTTTCATGTAAGATTTTCCTCCACCAAATTTTGTTTCTTTTTTTTCTTTTAATGGCCACACCTGCAGCATACAGAAGTTCCTAGGCTAGGGGCTGAATCAGAGCTGCAGCTGCTGGCCTACATCACAGCCACACCAATGCAGGGTCCAAGCTGCGTTTACAACCTACACGACAACTCACAGCAACACCAGAACCTTAAGTCACTGAGCGAGGCCAGGGATTGAACCTGGATCCTAACAGACACTATGTCAGGTTCTTAACTCACCGAACCTCAGCAGGAACGCCTTGTCTCATTTTTCTGTCAGTTCTGTTGAGATATAACTTACATTCAATATAACCGATTTTAAATGTAAAATTTGATGAGTTTTGACAAATGTGTAGAGTTGGGTAATAACCACCACACTAATAATTCAGAATAGTCACATCATCTCAAGAAGTTCCCTAGTGTTCCCTCACGATCAGTCCCCTCCCACCGTTTAGGGGCCACCAGCAAGCACTGAGCTGCTTTCTACCACAATGATTTTGCTTCTTCTAGAGCAAACATCAGACAGTGTGTACTCTCATGAGTCTGGTTCCTTTCACTTGCATGTTTTTGAGGTTCTTCCGTGTTGCCACAAAGATCAGTAGTTCACAGCTTTTCATTGGTAAGCAAGAACGTATTTCTGTTTAATCAGGTGATGGACACTTTGGTTGTCTCTCAATTGGGCTATTATAAAGAATGATATTAAAAATATTTCAACACTCAGAGACAACAAATGTATGGTTACCAAAGGGGAAACTGGGGGGGGGGGGAGGATAAATTAGGAGTTTGGAAACAACATATACATACTACTGTATATCAAATAAACAACAAGGACCTACTGTGCGGCACAGGGAACTAATCATACTCAATATATTGTTTCTTTTTTCTTAATGGATTTTATTTCAATTATAGGTGTACATAAATCATCACAAGTCAATTTTACAGATTTTGTATCCCAAACCCACAGTGCATCCCCCCACCCCCCCAGATTGTCTTATTTGAAAAACCAAGGTTTTCCAAAGTCTGTGAGTCGTTGTCTGTTCTGCAAAGAAGTTCATTGTGTCTTTTTAGTTTCCACATGTAAGCGGTAGCATTGGGTGTTGCTGTCTAATTGTCTGACTGGTTTCACTTCGCATGATAATTTCTAGGTCCATCCATGTTGCTATAAATGTTGGTAATTCGTTCCTTTTAATGGCTGAGTAATATTCCATTGTGTGTATGTACCATATCTT
>PVHT021183709.1:853559-996920 GCA_004024745.2 Catagonus wagneri | reverse complement strand
CATACTCAATATATTGTAATAACCATAAGGGAAAAGAATCTTTGCTATATACCTTAAACTAACAAAACATTGTAAATCAACTACACTTTAATAAAAATTTTTAAAAATAAAATTAAATTAAATGGTGCCAATTTAAAGCTATTTCAACACATGCTTTACTGGCACGTGCAGCTTTTTTTTTTTCACTTGGGTGACATAACTAAATCCCCACCGTATATGTAGCTAAATCCTAACTACTTAATTGGTATCATCTTCTAATGCACATGATGCGCAAGGAAAGCATCTGAATAACTTTTAACTGAAGAGTAAAAACAGAATCATGTCAATCCTGATTTAGATGTAATTTTCTATACATGGGATGTAGAATTAAACGCTAAAACCCACGACACTTAAAAATGTACATAGCAATGTACATCCGGGGGTTTACAAAGTGGTTGTCAGATGGGGGAGAGTTAGACTAGGGGAATCTGGGGAGAAAGCTTGGCAGACAAAGTGTGGAGCCGTGAAAAGGCACTGGCCTGGGAAATGGGGCCACCAGCTCTGACAGACCCCGGTTCTATTGCTCCGTAACTTGACCTTAAGCAAAGCAAGGTACCGAGGTTTCTCTATATCTCTCTAAAATGAGGCCCCCCTCCCAGAGTCTTGGCGACCTGAATGCAATGGCATATATAAACAGCTCAGCTCAATGCTGGACATACAGTAGGTGGGAAGTAAATTTTAGTTTTTCTCCCATTGTATAAACACTGCCTTTTTTTTTTTTCCATTCCAATGCAAGGAAAAATGTTATCCCTAAATGACAAGTGGAACTAAACAGTCAAAAATGTCATCTCAATCTTGGGACACAAGTTGCCATGGCAATGCAAATATCACCCTACTATTCTCTCTCCTTAGGTAGTAACAGGAACATACTGCACAGATTGGAAGCCGCATTTAGAAAAGTCTCAAGTGTGACTGGCATTGGTGATTTACATAGTCTCTGGCTGGACACCAGATGCAGCCCCAGGCCTGTAATTCTCGCCAAGTCGCTGGCAGAAAAGATAAGAACTCCAAGGGAAGACATTTTCAACCTTTAAGAAAAGCCCCCTTTCTCTGCCTTGAAACACTACTTAGGACATGTCCTGGCCTTGGAAATAAATTTGGCTTTTATGATGTAGAAAGTCTTTGGTCATGCTATGAAGTCCACGGTGCTATCTTCTCTCTCAGTGAGTGCTATAATGCATGTGTCATTTATGCAAATTATTGGGAACAGGCTCCGTGAAGCAACTGCTTCAGGAGGACTCTTTAAGCTCCTTTTAATACCTAACAAGCAGAAGCAGCCATTGTGCGGGTTACCGGCAGGTCGGACTGACATCATTGTAAGGGGCATGTGTTTCCTCTGTCTTCCACTTTGTTTTTGTGGATTTTTTTTTTTTTCCGCTTTATAGGGCCACACCCGCGGCATATGGAGGTTCCCAGGTTAGGGGTCTAAGCGGAGCTGTAGCCACCGGCCTACACCATAGCCACAGTAACACTGGATCCGAGCTGCACCTGCAAACTACACCACAGCTCACGGCAATGCCGGATCCCTAACCCACTGAGCAGGGCCAGGGATCGAACCCGCAACCTCATGGTTCCTAGTCAGATTCGTTTCCACTGCGCCACAATGGGAACTCCCTATTGTTTTTGGATTTCTAAAAATATACGCTTCCTGAACATTACATATCTTTCAGGGTATATAACCGGTGATGTATTTTCAAGTTTTAGTTTCTAAAACACTGTTACTTATGAAGAGAATTGCTTGGCCAAGTACATCAGTTTCAATTAGACTTCATAATAAGTCTTCATTTTGCAAAATTCCTAACACATCACGAGCTGTAATATTTTGAAATGAATCTTTGTTTCTGAGCAGCAGGCCTCAACAGAGGGCTTAAAAAATTCAGGAAACCATATTGTTGGTAGATGTGCTGTTATCCAGGCTTTGTTGTTCTATTTAGAGCAACGGCAGGGTAGATTTAGTACAATTCCTAAGAACCCTGCGATTTTCAAATGGTAAATGAACACTGGCTTCAGCTGTATCCACTAGCTGCATCAGACCCTGACAAAAGAGTCAGCCTGTCCTTTGAAGCTTTGAAGCCAGACAGTGGCTTCTCTCTCGCTAGGAATTCCCAGATAGCATCTTCTTCTGATATGATTGTTTGGTCTACATCAAAAATCTACTGTTCAGTGCAGCCAACTTCACGATGGTCTTGGTTAGACCTTCTAGGTGACTTGCTGCAGCTTCTACATCCGCACCTGCTGCTTCACCTTGACTCTGATGTTGTGCAGCTGGCTTCTTTCCTTAAGCCTCATGAACCAACCTCTGCTGGCTTCAAACTTTCTTCTGCAGCTAACTCCCTTCTCTCAGCTTTCGCAGAACTGATGAAAGTTAGGGTTTGCTCTGGATTTGACTTTGGCCGAAGAGAGCGTTGTAGCTGGTGTGACCGGCTATCCAGACCACTAAGACTCTCTCCACATCCGCAGCGAGGCTGTTGCTTTCCCCCATCTGTGGGGTGTGCACTCTTACTTTCCTTTGCATTCACAACTTTGGCTGTTTTGTGCAAGAGGCCTAGCTCTTGGCTTATTTTGGCTTTCAACACGCCTCCCTCACTAAACTTAATTATTTCTAGCTTTTGCTCTAAAGTGAGGGGATGTATGACTCTTTCTTTTACTTGAACACTTACAGGGCCATTGTAGGGATATTAATTGCCCTAATTTCAATATTGTTGCATCTCTGGAAATAGGTCTGAGGAGAGGGCGAAATGAGGAATGGCTGGTCGATGGAGCAATCAGAACACACACAACACTTATTTTTATTTTTATTGAGGTATACTTTATTTACAATATTATATTTGTTTCAGGTGTACAGAATAGTGATTTAATATTTTTATAGATTATACTCCATTTAGTTATTCAAACAGTGGTTATATTTCCCTCTGCTGTACAATATATCCTTGTTACTTATTTTAGACATAGTAGTTTATGTATCTTAATCCCATACCCCTATCTTGCCCCTCCCCCCTCCCTTCTCCCCACTGGCAGCCACTAGGTTATTCTCTATATCTGGGAGTCTGTTTCTGTTTGGTTATATATATATATATTCGTTTTATTTTTTTTAAGATTCCACATATAAATGATAACAGAATATTTTTTCATCTCTGACTTATTCTACTAAGCATAATACTCTCTGGATCCATCCACATTGTTGGATACTACTCATTCTTTTTTATGGCTGAGTAGCATTGTCTTACGTTTTATACCACTTCGTTATCCATTCATCTGTTGATGAACACTTAGGTTGCTCCCATATCTTGGCTACTGTGAATAGTGCTGCTATGAACATTGGGTTCATGTATCTTTTTGATTATATTTTTTTTCAGATATATACCAAGAGGAGAACTGCTGAATCATATGACGGTTGTATTTTTAATACTCTGAGGAGCCTCCATAATGTTTTCCATACGGCTGCACCAATTAACATCCCCGCCAACAGAGCACAAATGTTCTCTTTTCTCCAAATAATAATCAACACTTGTTATTTGTAGACCTTTGATGATGGCCATTATGACAGGTGTGCGGTCATATCTCATTGTGGGTTTGATCTGCATTTCTCTGACGATGAGTCTGCTGAGCATCTTTTCATGGGCTTGACGGACATTTATATGTCTTCTTTGGAAAAATACCTATTTAGGTCTTCTGCCCATTTTTAATCAGGTTGTTTGCTTTTCTTTTGATTTTGATTCACGTAATTTTCAGGTATTCTCTCCCATTCAGTAGGTTATTGTCTTTGCATTTTGTCCAAGGTTTCCTTCACTGTGTAAAGAAGTTTTACGTTTAATTAAGCACTATTTGTTTACCTTTGCTTTTGTTTCTTCTGTCTTAGGAGACAGATTCAAAAAAATATTGATACAATTTATGTCAAAGAGTGTTCTGCCAATGTTATCTTCTAGGAGTTTTATGGTTTCAGATATTACATTTAGGTCTTTAATCCATTTAGAGTTTATTTTTTGTATATGGCATGACAAAATGTTCTAATCTCAATCTTTTCCATGTGGCTGTCCCAGCACCACCTATTAAAGAAAGAGACTCTCTTTTCTCCATTGTATATTCTTGCCTCTTTTGTTGTAGATTAATTGACCATAAATGTGTGGGTTTGTTTATGGACTCTCTAGTCAGTCGACCTATATGTCTGTTTTTGTTCACGTGCTATACTGTATTGATCAGTGTAGCTTTGTTGAATAGGCTGAAATCAGGGAGTGTAATGCCTCCAGCTTTGTTCTTTTGTTATTTTTTTCTCAAGGTTGCTTTGGCAATTCAGGGTTTTTATAGTTCCATGTAAATTTTAGGATTGTTTGTCTTAGTTCTATGAAAAAGGTCATGGGTATTCTGATAAGGATTGCATTAAATCTGTAGATGGTTTTGGACAGTATGGCCATTTTAACAATTTAAATTCTTTCAATTCAAGAAGAGGGGATATTTTTCCATGTCTCTGTATCATTTTCAAATGCTTTCACTAGTGTTTAGAAGTTTTCAGAGTATAATTTCAAGTCTTCATCTCCTTGGTTAAGGTGATTTCTAGGTATTATATCTTTTTGATGTGATTTTAAATGAGATTTTTTTCACTTTTCTTTCTGATAATTCATTATTAGTTTACAGAAAAACAATAGATTTCTGTGTATTACTCTTGTATCCTACAGTTTTACTGAATTCATTTATTACACACATGACATTTGTCAATTGTCTGTCATCTTACATGGCCACTGTTCATGGAACCCCATAAGAGTTATAACCGTAGCATCGAAGATCAGTAAATAAATGTAATCATAATGAAAACGGTTGAAATATTGCAAGAATAACCAAAACATAACACAGAGACCTAAAATGACTAAATGCAGTTGGAAAAATGGCACCAACAGACTTGTTCGACCCAGGCTTTCCACAAAACTTCAATTTCTAAAAAAATGCAATACTTGGGAAGTGCAATTTAAAAAGGTATGCTTGTACATTGTTAAACATTCAAATTATGTTGTTTAGGTCTTTTTTAACTTTATTATTTTCCCTTCATATATCATTTACTAATAGAGTGTTTATTTTTTTCCTTTATAATGAGGTTTGCCAATGATTCCATGTAATTCTGTTCAGTTATAAAGAATATTTAATGTATATACATTTATAATTATCATACTCTCCTGGGAAGTTGAAACGCTTATCAATATGCAGTCAGGCTTTATCTCTAGCAATAAATTTGAAGTGAAGTCTAATTTGTCTGATATTACTACTGCTACATCAGTTTTAGTTTTAGTTTTTGCTTTAGCCAGGAGCAGGGAAAGGTTAAAGGAGTGATATTAGCTTGACACCTTTCTGTCTTTCATCTTTTCTGTTTCAAATTTTAGGTGCTGCTAAAAACAGTACCATATTTATGTATGTTTCAATTTAGTCTGACACTTTTTCACTTTTAATTACTGAGTTTATTTTATTTATATTTATTTTGACATTTTAAATTTATTCCTATCATTTTTCTGGACTTATTTTGGATTATTCCTCAACGCTATTCTTTTCCATTCTCTTTGGTAGTTACATTTTTATTCTTATTTGTTTAGTATTAGGTAGCTTTTTATCTTCCTGCTTAATAAGGTAGGAAGTATAGCAATGCACTTACCACCCTCCTGAACAATAACTGGCCTGAGAATATTTGAAATCCGATCACATCTTACACTTTATGCTAGTTGTGTCTAATTCCTTCGGGTAGCCGAGAACTTCTATTTAGGATTATTTTCTAATTGTCAGAGGCATGTCAGAGAATTTCCTTTCATAATGGTCTGTTGGTAGTTGACCCTGTCTTCTCTTTGTTTTTGTCTTTATTTCACCCCATTCTTAAAATGTACTTCATATTTACTGAGTTGCGTGTTTTTTCCCTCCTGATATATTGAGGCTATTTCTCTGCTGCCCAGAATTTCCGTGCTTGCCATCAAGTCTGTGGTCCTTTCTAAGTGGTCTACCTTCTCTGTGCATAACCTTTAAAATCTTCTGTCTTTGATGTTATGAGGCTTCGTTGTGATAGGTTGTGTGTGTGTGTGTGTGTGTGTGTGTGTGTGTGTGTGTGTTTATTTCATTTGAAATTATTTGGGCTTCCTGGTCTGGGAATAGTGTTTTTCAACCTTTTTTTTTTTTTTGCTTTTTAGGGCTGCACCCATGGCATATGAAAGTTCCCAGGCCAGGGGTCGATTTGGAGATACAGCTGTCAGTCTACACCATAGCCACAGCAACATGGGATCTGAGCCGCATCTGCGACTTACACCACAGCAACGCTGGATCCCTGGACCACTGAGCAAGGTCAGAGATTGAACCCAAATCTTTATGGATACTGGTTGGATTCAATTCCACTGCACCACAAGGAAACTCCCTCAACAATTCTTGAAGCTGCCAGATTATCTCTTCAAGTATTGCTACACCCCCTTTCTCTCTAATATTTCCTTTCAGAACTCAAGATGGATATATATTAGATATTTTTAAACTCTTTCCAGTTTTGATTAAATCTCTTTTATAATTTACATTTGTTTTTCTCTGGGCTGCATTTTGGGTGTTTAGTGTCATAGCCCACTAATTCCTTGAGCTACATTTAAACTGTTTCTTAACTTGCCCACTGAGTTTTTAAACTTAATTATATTATTACATTTATAGAATTTAATTTGATTCTTTTCTAAACATGTTGAATTTTTTTAAAAAAAATACCTTCTTTCTTATGTATAATTTCCAGTTTCTCTTTTACTTTTTAAAAACATATTATATAATATTCTGTGCCTGGTCATTCTAACATCTAAAACTGTATGAGTCTCGTTCTGCTGTCCTTGTCTCTTCCTGGGTGCATTCATGTTAGAGTTTGTGTGTTTATGTTTGCACATAATTTTAAACTCTAAGCTCATGTTTCTTGGAGGTTTCCATTGACAGCAGTCTTCAAGATGGACATGCATCTGCACTTAGGGAGCAATATCGATGTAATATCACTTCACCTTTGATTCTCATTTTGAGGGGATGTTTGGACCACTAAACTACACAAGATCCGCGTGATAGTTACATGGTCTCAGGGCAACTTATTCTCCCTCAAGATCCTTCCCAGGTCATGCTTACATATATTCTGGGAAAGAAAAGTAACTGTTGAGCAGGAAGAGGAGAAGACAAAAAAGTGGACAAGCAGAGACAGAAGTAAGATGGATTGTTTAGTTAAACAAGTAAAGAGTAAGAGAGAATTTTAGGAGAACATAAAGAGAGAATAGGAAAAAAACAATACAAATAGTAGAAAAGTCGGCAAATCCCTAGGAGCAACAACACTGGGTAAGAATTGACTTTTTAAGGAAAATGACCCAGTCCAGCATTCAGTATGGACCAGGCACCAGGTAGGCACCATGTCATCTTATGTCATTTAATCTTCTCAGTGACAGCATCAGTAGGTGTTGCTGTCTTCACAGAAGCCCACTGCTTGATTTTTTTACATCTAAAGCTGCACTGTCCGGTACAATAGCAACCAGCCACATATTAAATTTAAAGCCACTAAAAGTTATTTTGTTTCCTATTTCTATTAGTCACACTGCATGTGCTCAGCCACCAATGGCTCTTTCTGGGTGGTAGAGACAGAGCCCGTCCTTCATCACAGCAGTTCTGTAGTATCACACTCATATCAGTGTCCCTTCAAAGAGATTCCTAATAAATAATTTCTGAAGATTCTGACAAAGCAAGGGCTCTGGATGGTCCTTAATTGCTAAGGTTTACTGATGAAAGAATGCATATTTTCTAGCATACTTGCAAAAATGTTGTTAGACTCTTCTAAAAGTGAATGTAATGTTTAAGAATATTCAAAAAGCCTCAATAATTTAAATAGATTTGATTACTTGATAAATTAGGCAAGTAGGAACTAGCGTGTAAAAAGGTATATGAGGCTAAGTCAACTAAGCCTAATAATAAAAGACAGATGCACAAATATACTAACATTTGCTGGTTCTCAACTAGATTCTGAGAAAAAAATTCTCCAAAACATGTAATATCTTTACATAGCTAAACAATGAGGCTCTAATGATTATTTGATTTTTAATGCTGAAATATTAAACTAAAAACTAGAATAGTCTTAATTTTAAGTCTCATTATTTTAATTATAATTGTTATTAACTACAACCAGTATTTTCTCTTATTTTATTGGCACATATGCTGTCTTTTCTCTTCAAAATCATTTTCTTCTGCGAGTCTATTTTCTTAAAACACCCAACATATAATTCCTAAGTGTCTTTTCTCTTTACCACAATGTCCTAAATACAAATCAACAGGCTTTGAGTCATATAAAACACCTCTCAACAGTCTTATACACAAAGAATTCTGGTAACAATAAAAATATGTATTCTAGGCTATATTCCATGATTAAATACATTCAGTTTCCTTTCACTACATTTAAGCAAGAAACAAAGTATCATCTGATATTGAGGCTTTAGATAATTATTATGACATGATTTGCTTTCTAAACTGATCTTTCAAAGATAAAGTCTTCCAAATCTGAAGAACATCAGGAATCATTGCAAAAGGAAATCGAAGAATAGATATATGTGTATGCATGACTGATTCATTTTGCTGCACACCTGAAACTAATACATTGTAAGTCAACTATACTCCAATAAAATTCAATTTAAAAATTTTTTTAAAAAGGAAATTGAAAACTTCCAAAGTAAAAATACCATTGTAGATGTTCCACTAAGGGAAAGATGTTAGACAAGATGTCTCAACCTCCTCTCCTAAGACCAGGGAATGAGGCCAGCTCTCACATCAGCAAACAAATAACAACCGTGAAGTTCAAGGAAATCAGTGCTGTTCCTCTTAAGTGCTGTGGACAGGGGCCCTGGGCCACGCACGGAAATGCTCGCAGGAAGACCAGCAGTCCATCTACAACTGGGCTCACAGAACACACTCACCAACGTTCCTATCTTCCCACTGGAAATTCTCAAAGAATCTGTAACACCCTCCCCATGTCACTTATGAATTAGAGAGAACAAACGTTGGACTTTGTTTTTTTAAAGAAAGCCACTAACAAACAAGCACACAAACAAAACCCACGGAACACCTATACATTTTGGTTAATCTCTTACCTAGAATTTACAAAGGATAAATCCTAAATTTTTTGTGTTGTTGTCACAGTCAGTCATGAATTTTTGGTCTTGGTAGGATTCCAAAAGGACTATTAGGAAATACCCCAAACTCCACATAGGGACGGGCTGTGATGTCTGACCAGTGGCTGAAGAGTCTCTATCTCTGGAGCTCTATCAAGCCACTGGTTTCCTGAAAATCTCTAAGTAAGCTCTGATTTCTGCTCTGTTTAAAAGATGCTATATTTCAATATTCTGAGCCGCACTATTGCAATAACGTGAATTACCCACAGTGATTTGTTTCCATATTAGGGTATAACACAAATGTGGTGCACTGGACTAGACTTACGTATGAAGCACAGTGAGACGTTCCATATGCTCCTGTCTGCACGTGCAGCTGGACCAAAACACCCACCTCGGCAGCCTGTGCCTTCCCTTTCCTCTGCTCAGTCCTTCCTCCTAAGAGGTGACAATTAGCCATACTTCTATCACCTTCCATTCGTTGTGCCTGTTCTCTAACTTCATACAATAGATTAACCATGGAAGCACGTTTTTCATCTGGGTTCTTTCACTCAGCACAAGGTTTTCAGAGCCTTGCATGTACATATGTACATGTATTTATCTTTTGCATGTACGTGTCTTCCTGCTTTGTTTTAACTGCTGTATTCAGTATATAGTTTCTCAATGGCAGGATTTTTTTTTTTCTTTGCTCCTTAGGGCCACACCCACAGCATATGCAAGTTCCCAGGCTAGGGACTGGATCAGAGCTATAGCTGCCAGCCTACACCACAGTCACAGCAAGGTGGGATCCAAGCTGCATCTGCAACCTACATCGCAACTCATGGCAACGCTGGATCACTGAACCACTGAGCAAGACCAGGGATCGAACCTGCATCCTCATGGATGCTAGTCGGATTCGTTTCCACTGGGTCACAAGATGAACTCCAGGAAGGATTTTTTTTTACAAGGGTATTTTAAAGAAGATTTCTTTGCATTGGAGAGAAGGTGTTCAAAATGGAAAAGTAAAGGTAATTTTGAATACACATTAGATATACTTGATCCTTTTTTTTCTTTTTCGTCCTTCTTTTTCCTTTCTACTTTTCTGTTTTTCTTTTTATGGTCACAATATGGCAGTTCCTGGGCTAGGTGTCAAATCGGAGCTGCAGCCTGCACCACAGCCACAGCAATGCCATAGCTGAGCCACTTCTGTGACCTATGCTACACCTTGCAGCAATGCCAGACCCTTAACCCACTAAGCGAGGCCAGAGATCGAACCCACAACCTCATGATTCCTAATCAGATTCATTTCCACTGCGCCACCATGGGAAATCCAAGCCTCGTTTTATTTTTATTTATTTATTTATTTGTTTGTTTGTTTGTTTGTTTTTCTTTTTGCCTTATCTAGGGCCGCACCTGCGGCAAATGGAGGTTCCCAGGCTAGGGGTCTAACAGGAGCTGTAGCTGCTGGCCTTCGCCACAGCCACAGCAACACGGGATCTGAGTCGTGTTTGCGACCTAGACCACAGCTCACGGCAATGCCGGCTCCTTAACCCACTTAGCAAGGCTAGGGATCGAACCCGCAATCTCATCGTTCCTAGTCGGATTCGTTAACCACTGAGGCATGACAGGAACTCCTTTTGAAAAACAATTTTTTTCCCCAAGCCTCATTTTAAAGTGTTCCTTCTGACTCTAGACTTTTACATCTGTTGACGTCCCACTAAAACCCCCGGTTGGAATTTCTGGAAGAAGTGGTCTTCTCATACATCATTGGGAAGTAAAGCTATTTCTGAATATTTTAAAACAATATTTTCTTAATGTTAAAACATGTACTTGGAGATTATACCAAGTCTGTGTCAAGAATTCATAGATGTCTCTCAACTTTGCATTTTAATTAGATCCACTGAGAGTTAAATAGCTCTTAACTTTGTCTACACACCCTCCCTCATGTAATTCTTTGTATAAACTCAAGCACAGCCACTGGAGATTAGTATGTTGTCAGGAAAAGGTGTCAGGCATTTCTGCTTGAAGCTCAAGTCAGTTTTTCCCCACAATGGACTGGTCTTTTGTAGCTTTACATTTCAATTCCAGGTGGGTTGGGGGAAGAAAAGTAAAATTCAGCCTTTCATCCCAATTGCAAAGTCAAGAGTGTATTTTAGTAAATTATTTCTACATAAGGACATCCTTATACTTACACAAATGTCAGAGATCATCTCAGAAGAATTGTTTGAAATCACTTGTAAACTAAGTCTTGAATTTCTGACTTTGCAGCTGAAAACACCAGCTGATTCCTAAAGTGCTCTTCTTAAGACACGCAACAGGGCAGGCAGACTTTAACTTCCTTCTTTGCAGAAGGACCTTACTTTTCATATTGATGCTTAAGGAGCACTCTTGATTGAGACAAAGTAACGTTGAGAAGCAGCTCTTGATTTAAACTACCATCCTGGTGGGATGATCTGTGCAAAGAACTGTCTGGAAACACAAAGCACTGCTCACAACATCTTCATTCATCTTGAAAACTGGATTCTCACTGGTCTCACAAATTTCTAACTTTAAGCAGCCAACATCCAAAGATACGGCTGACTTAAGACGGAAATATCAAGTGCCTCTGTTTTTGAGTCACAACCAGATTTCTATAGCATGGCTCTCTAAGTGTATTCTTAGGCCAGCCATCAGCATCACTTTGGAAACTTGATAGGAATGCAGATTCTCAGGTTCCACCCAGACCAACCCAATCAGAGACTCTAGGTTTGGAGACAAGCAGCATGTTTTGATAGGCCCTCCACGGGATTCTGAAGCACGGCAAAATTTTCAAAACTCAGTTCAACAGAAACAGTGAGCTAAGAGACCACGGGAAGCTCTAGAAGAAAAATCCGTGATTAGTAATTAAACTTTCAATTCAATCAAGCAAAAATCGTCAGACCAAATCAACATAATTAAAATTTTCCTGTTTTCCCACCTCATGAAAAAACAGAAGAGGTTTTTGACAAGCCAGATATCTACGACTATAATAAAATAACCATCCATCAAAAGCAAATGAGTCATTCATACAGAAGAAATTCCAAATTTGTACTAATGCCTTCTCGTTGGTGCGTTAGAACAATAGCAATGGAGAAGTGACCTATTTGCACCTCACCATTGTTCTTGGACGCATTCTCCGTATGTCTGTCCCCTGTCCCTGCAAAAGGGACAGCTTGTTTTCAGCTGCGTGGCTCACTCCCAAAGCTTCTTAGTGGCTTATGTTTCGAATCATTCACTTTAATGACAGAACGCAACTCTTTTGGAAATTTCAATGATTCCAATTTTGAAATAAGGCCAGAAAGAACTTACGCATTCCTAAGGAAGCTCTGAAGAGCCTATTTTTTCACCTTTGGAAAATGACCCAGATACACTGACCACCTGAATTATCTATGAAGGAAAGACGGAAATCTGTAAAGACATACAAACATACACAGATACACACACACACACCTGCACACACACACAGACACATAGATACATACACACATACAAACACACACACATATACACTGATTAGACATACACACACATATACACGGACACACATACACACAAATATTCTCTTCAAGATTCAGCAAGTTGGTACTTAGTAAAACTTAAAAACATAGTTTCTAAAAGACATAAGTTCACACCTTCTTAAAGTCAAAAGCAGCTCAGGCAAAGCAAAATTTGGTAGCACTTTTGAACCACCACCCCCAACTAAATTTATTAGTTTTTCCTCCTGCACAGGAGAGGCAACCTGAAAAAAAGTGTGAAATAATCGAATATCAGTTAGAATTTCCTAGTTGAAAAATAAGCATGTGAGGACATGAGGTTGCAGAGATGGGACATTAGGCTCCAAGTTCTTCATGCAGGTGAGGCCACACTGACAGCCTTGGCGCAAGGCTCGTTCAGGACTTGGCCCAGGTCAGGTGCTGTGCAGAGACGGGGTGAGGGGTTAGAGGGTCACAGCACCAGCACAAACACGGGGCTCACCTGAGGGGCCTCCTGTCCTTGTCTTCCTCTCACCCGGTCAAAAGGCTTTTTTCCCCATTTCTCTGAAGGCAGATGATTCTTCTACCTTATATTATGCTATTCTCCACAGACCTCCTAGTTCTAGATTCACTTATTTTACTTTTTTTTAAAGATTTGGAGCCCTGATGGCTTCTAGTCCATGAAGCACTTCTTCTTCTATTATAGTTGATTTACAATGATTTGTCAATTTCAGTAAAGTAAACCAGTCATTCATATGTGTGTGTGTGTGTGTGTGTGTGTGTGTGTGTGTGTGTGTGTATATATATATATATATATATAGACATATTATTTTTCTCACATTATCTTCCATCACGTTCCATCACAAGTGACTAGATATAGTTCCCTGTGCTATACAGCAGGATCTCATTGCTTATCCACTTCAAATGCAATAGTTTGCATCTACTAACCCCAAACTCCCAGTCCATCCCATTCCCTCCCCCTCCCCCTTGGCAAGCACAAGTCTGTTTCCCAAGTCCATGAGTTTGTTGGGAAGAGTCTGCAAACATGGAAGCGCCTGTCTTGGGGAGATGCCCCGATCATCTGCCCACCCATGTGCCAGGCTTCTGGGGCTCTGCCCTTGCTAGGGGCCAGGGGAGAGCGTGGATGGATGGGGTCCATGGAAGAGCACCTGTGAAAACCCAGCCGTAGGGCAGACGGGCACTGTTTTCTCTAGCCCACCTCAGAGGCAAAGTACTAACATGTTACTTGCCGTCTGTCTGACGTCCCCCTTTTTCTCCTGGGTGGTTCACATTCTGGGAGCACGGAGCGAGTGGGAGGGATGACCACGTGATGAGCAGTCCCCCTCCCCCCAAGTCCAAACAGGGAAAGAGACTAAGAACATGGAAGGGCCGTCCCAGCCCCGCTTTGGAGCCCTGATGGCTTCTGGTCCACCCAGCACTTCTCCTGCCCATTCTTCCACTGCAGCATCCTCTTTTGGGGTAAGACTTTCCAACCCACGGGACATGCTTTCCTAACAAGCTTCAGCAGGGAGAGACTTTCTCTCTGTCCACAAAGCCCGAGGATATAAATAGAAGGTCACTGTTGCCCCACTGCCAGAGGAAAATGAAACTAGCATCCAGAGAGGAGGAGAGACTGAACAAACACCCTGTCTGCCTCCAGCTGTTCTCATCCCTGGGTCCCCCTTTCCTCCCAACCTTATAGAGTAAACCTGCCCACCTCAGTCCAAGTCAGTGTGACCTCTCATAATTAAAAATAAAATCCAGACTAATAAAGCATTGCTCAACCAAAGAAATTCCAGATGGATTACGGAGATAATTATAAAAAAAAAATCTAGAAGAAAGCAAAAAAGGGTCACTCTCATCATGGCACAGTGGAAATGAATCTGACTAGCATCCATGAGGACGCAGGTTTGGTCCCTGGCCTCAAGCAGCGGGTTAAGGATCTGACTTAGCCAGAACTAGATAGCCTTGAGCTGTGGTGTAGGTCGCAGACATGACTTGGATCTAGTGTTGCTGTGGTGTAGGACAGCAGCTGTAGCTCTGATGAGACCTCTAGCCTGGGAATCTCCATATGCCACAAGCGTGGCCCTAAAAAGCAAAAAAAAAAAAAAAAAAAGAAGAAGGCAAAAAAGTATTTCTTGTAAGCATCAGCATGAAATCAAGCCTGAAAACTAGAGATTTTACAAAAGAAATGACAGATAAAATGGAAAATCAGTTTGTCACAATCCTAAAAAAAAATGTCCTTGGACAAAGAAAACGTGGCATAATATTTACTAAAATTTTCAAAAATTGATGACTCTGTAAAATGGTTATGTGAATTGATAAAGGATCGTAATAATGTTTGCAGCAATGGGTCAAATACGTGAACAGATAATTCACAAGGAGAAAGCATAAATGGCTAATAAATATTTTTAAATGTATCAGTGATACAAAGACATATAAGCAAATTACAGCTTTTGGTCAAATGTTATATGCTACGTATATGTGTGTTATAATCTATACACACACGTATACTTGCTTTCATGTGAAAAAGAATATTCATCTGCAATTTACGGATATGCAAATTACTGTTTTGGAAGCAATTTAGTTCTTTTTCCAAGCAGCATTTACAATCTTCATTCCAATTATCATCTCATAACTTCCTTTCAAGGAATCTGTTTCAAGAAAATAACTCAAAATTACCCAAAGAATTCTTATGCCTAAAGATGTCTGTGGAAGGGACAAACAGAAGTAACCCAAATGTATTATAAAAAGGGAACCAATAAATAAAATCGGACATATCCACATAATAGGTATTATTTAACTACTGAAATACTGCTAATGAAGAATTTATAGCAAGCAACATGGATGCAACTAGAGACTCTTACACTAGATGAAGTCAGAAAGAGAACGGCAAATACCATATGATATCACTCATATGTGGAATCTAAAATATGGCACAAATGAACCTATTTACAGAACAGAAACAGACTCACGGAGATATAGAGAACAGACTTGTGGTCATGGGGACGGGTGGGAGGGAGGGAGTGGGATGGCCGGGGAACTGGGGGTCAGTAGCTAGAAACTATTCCATTTAGAATGGATAAGCAATGAGGTCCTACTGTACAGCACAGGGAACTATATCCAGTCTCTTGTGATGGAACATAATGCAAGATAATATAAGAAAGGGAATGTACATATATAGGTATGACTGGTCACTTTGCTGTACAGCAGAGATTGACACAACACTGTAAATCAACTATAATAAAAATCACTAAAAAGAAGAGTTTATAGCAAACTTGGAAAATGGTTCTGTTTCCACGTAAAGAAGAAGAGTATTATACCTATGGAATAATTTCAATTACATTAAACACATATATAGAACAGATAGTGGAAACAAATATACCCCCAATTAAAGAGTCTTTAACTTTGCTTGGTGATATACGTAATTTTTATTTTCTTTTTTTATGATTCTCTGGATTTTCTCCAACAAGTATTTACTATTTTTATTAGAAAACTGTTAGATGCAAAGGTTTAACACTTTTCCAACAGTGTTTATAAAACGTTTGCTTCTGAATAACAGACTCAACTCAGAAGTGATTAGTTAGTCTCTGGGGATCACAGTAAAAATCAGCCTTTTTCTCAGGACCCTCCCCTCTCAGTCCTACACTCATTTCCTGCACTGCTGGCTGCCTATTGTGCTATTGAGACACAGTATTTTAAGAGAGAGAGAGTAAATTACTTATATGCAGATTCTGAGTGACATTAGCTTATTTCCAACTAGGCAATGTAATTGCAACAAAAACCACAGCTACCTCAAACCCAGCAATAACTTCTGCTCACAGAGACTAAAATGTCCATTTTACTAATCACATTCTGCCTGGACTGTCCATTCTCCATGGTAACTACCTGGTCTCTCCAGATAAGCATTTCTGATTCAAGTTCATCATTGGCAGTCCTGCCCCAGCTTGGTTGACCTAGTTTAGCAGAAGTTCTGCAGCCTGAATTGGAAATGCTACAGCTACAAAGAAGATTCAAATATAAGTATCAATTAAAACATCTTTTTGAAAAATTGTAGTTGATTTCTAATGTGCTAATTTCTGCTATACCATAAAGTGACCCAGTCATACGTATGTATACATTTCCTTTCTCATATTATCTCCCATCATGTTCTCTCCCAGGAGACTGGATGTAGTTCCCTGTGCTGTACAGCAGGACCTCATTGCTTATCCATTCTAAATGTAACACTTTGCATCTACTAACCCCAAACTCCCCATTCATACCCCCTCCTTTCCCCTCCCTCTTGGGAGAACCCCAAGTCTGTTCTTTGTGTCTGTGAGTCTGTTTCTGTTCTGTACACAGGTTCATTTGTGACACATTTTAGATTCCACAGAGAAGTGATACCATATGGCATGTGTCTTTTTCTTTCTGACTTACTTCACTTAGTAGGAGAATCTCTTGTTGCACCCATGTTTTCAGTGTATGTTTTGGAAATTAAATGTCGATTAACAGATGTGTTTTCAGAGAAATCACAGATTATCGCTTAAATGGGGCCTCAGAAATGGGAAAGTGAAGGGAAGCACACAAGGAAATGCCCTCAAATCCGCTTTTGTACATAAGGGGGAACTGAGGTACGCTGCTTGGGTGGAGGCCAGAGTGGACCCCCTTACCCATTTCACGCAGAGCCAGGAACTCAAAACTCTGCACCATCTCCAGCCCTGCATCCCAAACACATCAAGTCTTCTTTCCCTCCGCCCGCTCTTTCCCTTCCTACATTTCTGTAGTGGATCCCCAGCTTTCACTCTACCCTCCCTTGCTGACTGTAATCCTAGAAATGGTCATTAACACATGAGTTAAAATTATTAAAAAAATGCTTTGTTACTGTTAAGCCAATTAATGCATATTCTCTAGGAAACTGTAGGAAGGGGTCATGCTCTGTGTAAGACTAGCAGAGCAATGGGTTATGCAAAAGGGTTCACTAACACTAAGAAGAAAAGCTTTGTACCAGTGTTTAGTAAGTAATAGGGTTAAGAAAATCCCAGCTGAGACCTCAAAGTCTAGTCCACTCTGCCATGATATTTGCATTTTATAATGACATCCATAATATTTCACACTTTCTATTTATTGCTAACCAGCACTTCAGTCATAAGTATCAGTTCTGCCCAACTCTTTGGTAAGAAAAAACTTCCCCAAGAACTGAAAATGTTAAGTTGCTGTTTAGTTCACTCTCTCCTGTTATAAAGCCTCCATGACTTCAGCATAAGCCCGAGGAAAAGGTCACAATTTATATGGCATTTAAATGGAAAGCCAGGATCACATGAGCCAGGATCACATGAGGCCAGTATCTGATGAGGCTATTATACTATGTGCAAAAGATATATATTTTTTCTTTTCCATAAAAGTTTCCACTACTTCTGTACATGTGTAAATATATGTTATACACTCAAGTTACATAAAAATCAACAAATGCGCATATGTATGACACAGTGGTAAGTTTTCCGTCAAGATAATAATATCTTTAAATAAAAAAGTTAAACATGTTAAGGCCTGATTCAAATTGTATAAATAATGAGGCAGTGGAAAGAAGCAAGCCTATGGATTTCTGTTGAGTTCAGTCACTTCTGTAATACTTTCCTTTATTTTTCCCCTCTATTTTCTAAGGTGTCTTGTAAAAGATGCCATCTGAAAAGCTCTCAGTAGGAGTTCCTGTCATGGCTCAGTGGAAGTGAATCTGACCAGTATCCATGAGGACGCAGATTCCATCTCTGGCCTCGCTCAGTGTGTTAAGGATCTGGCATTGTCATGAGCTGTGGTGTAGATCGCAGATGCGGCTCGGATCTGGCGTTGCTGTGGCTGTGACTGGCGACTACAACTCTGATCTGACCCCTAGCCTGGGAACGGGTGCGGCCCTAAAGACAAAAAAAAAAAACAAACAACTCTAAACAAAAACAGTCAGGTACGAAGTTGCCCAACCACTAAGACACAACTGGGAAAGACTGACATGGGGGCCTGGCAGCCAACAATCCATCCCCCTACCTTCGGCCTCCAGTGTGGACTCCATCCTCGCTGGGAAGGAAAAAGTGGCAGGCATGAGGAAGGTCAGCGCAGAGGTCAGAGGATTCTTCAGCTCCAGGCTGACAACCTTACACTCAAACGATAACAGTGCTTTCCACTGCCTTTACTTCAACTGCACTTTTAAAAAGCATTAATAATTTAAAAATTAGGATAAATACATTGAAGAATGCCCAACATTTTGCACTTTCCCATGATGTCCACTTTGCCTTCAATGTTCTTTTACAAAGTAGTAAATGAAAACTATCCAAAGCCAATCAGGTTCTGATGGTTTTGCGTAAGTGCCAGGGGTCTGCTGTACAACCCCGTGCCTATAACTAACAAAAAGATAGTGTGCACCTAAAAATGTGGAAGGGGAGTTCCCTGGGAACTCAGTGGGTCAAGGATCCGGTATTGTCATTGCAGCCTCTCAGGTCACTGCTGGGGCATGGGTTTGATCCCCAGCCCGAGAACTTCCACGAGCCATGGGAGTTGGCACACAACAAAATGAAAAAACAAAATTAAAAAAAAAATTGTTAGGGTAGGTCTGATATTAAGGGTTCCTTTTACATTTTAAAAAATTTTTTATTATTTTTTATAGTTATTTGATTTGCAGGGTTGATTTACAGGGTTGTGTCAATTTCTGCTGTACAGTAAAGTGACACAGTTATACATATACATTTTTTTTTCATATTACCTTCTATCATGGTCCATAGTTCCCTGTGCTGTTCAGTAAGACCTCCTTGCTTGTCCATTCTAAATGTAACGGTGTTCTTATAATCAAAAAAAAAAAAAAATGAAAAAAAAAAAACAAACAAATGGACACTGGAATCTTTTAGAGGTAATGGATATGCTTATTACCTTGATTATAGTAACAGTAAGACAAATGCAAAAACATGTCACAGCTCACCAAATTGTACATATTAATCATGTGCAGTCTTTTGTATACCAATGGTATCTCAACAAATCCTGAAAAAAAATCAGGTCTAGTGCTTCTCTGGGGCCTGAGCAGGTCAGTGGACGGCTGAGTCCACCTCTGTCTCATGGTGCACAGTTCCCTTGGGTGGTTTCTGAAATGCTACAGCCTGCTACTCCCATGACAATCATTTTTGTGACAGTAAGAACACTTTTTTCCAGGTTAAAATTAAAACTGAAGTTCTCATCCTTAAAAAAAAACATTCATTCACACATCAAAGTACTGTTGAAAATTAAAAAAGTATATTTTCAACTGTTTTCTTATGTTCATAATGATATGTTAATGTTTCTAAGAAACGTCTTTGAACACGCCACTATTTAAGTAGAATGTAAATATGCTATATCGACAATTATATCTAAAGTAATTTCACCCACAGTTAAGAAATCACTTTGAAGCCATCCTCCTCCACTTCACTTCCACAAACACCCACAAAACCATGGAATTTGCTTGAATAAATCTCTACACAACAGTGACTCAGGCCAAGGGGGAGCAGTAAGTATCGCTGCTTCTGCGTCTCTTACACATCTGTGTTCCATCCGCGCTAGCTCGAAGTGTCACTGCAGTAAAGGGCTGTGTCAAGAGATCTGTTTCACCTGTTTCTCTTCTCTAGGGCACAACGGATGAGACCTCAGGTTTTCCTCTGGTCAAACTACAGCTGGTTCTTTCATGACTTTTGCAAACTCTCAGTGCGTGCTTTGTCTAACTTTCATCATTTGCCAAATTGTATCATCATCTCTACATCAGACAGGTTCAAATTTTTCGGATGTTCGATCCACTTAACAGGCTACACTGGAGAGCACCTAATCACCAAATCCTAAATATTTTCAGACTTCAGAAAATAAACATGGAGAGGGACAGGGGTTAAAGAGAAGCATCGAGAGTTCCCACTGTGGCGCCGTGGAAACGAATCCGACCATGAGGTTGCAGGTTCGATCCCTGGCCTAGCTCAGTGGGTTAAGGATCCAGTGTTGCCATGAGCTGTGGTGTAGGTTGCAGCCACGGCTCGGATCCCACGTCACCGTGGCTGTGGTGTAGGCTGGCGGCTGTAGCTCCAGCTTGACCCCTAGCCTGGGAACTTCCATACATGCTGTAGCTGCAGCCCTAAAAACAACAACAAAAACAGCAGCATCAAATTTCTGATGCCTTGGTTGCTAGTGTATGCTGGGAGGAAAGAAGAATACAATTCATTTAGAGATGAAGGTCCCACATAGAACATTTATTAGAAAAGAGCCAACAGTTTCAGGCACTGGAAAAGCTTTAGTACGATTATCATGATTCCTAATGTTCAATGCCTCACCATGGACCAGGCCCTGGGCTTCACATGGATCAAGCCACTTAATCCTCTGTGGTTTCCATCCTCTTTTCCCAGATGAGGAAGCCAAGGCTTAGAGATGCTAAATGTAGGTCCGCAATGTCTGATTACCACCTTTTGGAGTTAAGTGAGTTTCGAAATTTTGAATTCTTATAACTTATTATTGATTTAAGATGGTGACATGATACATGAACCATAAATGTCTAACATCGCCAGAGAATATATGGGTGACACCAGCAAACGCACTCTTCACAGTAAGTGGGATGAATAAAGACGATAAATAGCCCACGTCAGCTCAGGTGGTCCTGTAGTCAGAGCGATACAGATCCCCAAGTCAATGGGATTTCAGAGCTTTGTGGAGTTGGGAGTTGTGACTTATCACATGCTGGAAGCTGCGTGACAGGTCTTTGAGAGATCTGTCTTAAACACGGGCAGGCTGATTTCTGAGCCCAGGCACTCATCACTGCACTGCTTTTCACGGCATCAAAGAAGAGGAATCCAAAGGTCAGAGTGGTTAAGTCACTCTCACAGCTCCTACCACGGAAAAAAGTAGTGGAGGGACTTGGATTCAAGCCCATATTTTCCCGACCCCAAATAGGAACTCCACTTTCAGACACTTAGGTCAGTTCCTCCACGTGTTCATTGATACCTTGCTTCGGTTCCCCTAAAGTGCTTTATTATCACGGTTGGTCATCTTAAATAAGCATTATTTATCACAAGACTATTCTGGCCTCAGATTTCCTCAGGACAGAGCACAGCAAGCATTATTGCCAAACCAACCAGACCAGAAGCTGGGATGTCATAGAGAGGTGTGCCTACAAAGCATCTGGAGTCAGCTCCACTTTTTTTTTTTTTTTTCATTCAAGTATAGTTGATTTACAATGTTTCTTCAACCTTTGTTGTAAAGCAAAGTGACCCAATAACACACAGTGCCCTGTGCTGTTCAGCAGGACCCCATTACCCATCCATTCCCAATGTAACCGTGTGCTTCCACCACCCCCAAACTCCCAGTCCACGCCACCCCCTCCCTCCTCCTCCAGGCAACCACAAGTCTGTTATCTATGTCTGTTAGTCTGTTTCTGTTTTGTAGATAGGATCATCTGTGCCATGTTTTAGATTCCACATACAAGTGACATCATATGGTATCCGTCTTTCTCTTTCTAACTCACTTCAGTCAGTATGAGAATCTCTAGTTCCATCCAAGTTGCTGCAAAGAGTCAACTCCATTTTTAAACACAGATTAAGAGACAAAAACTGAAACTGCATTACATCTGTTCATATCCAAATCCATAAATCACTTCCACTAACTTCAATTTATTATACACAAAATTCCAATCACTTTGTTAAGCAGTTTCTTTAAAAAATAAGCCTAAATTAATTATAAATACCACAAATCCCAAAAGCTAGTAACATATTTGAAAAAAAATATTTTACTATGTACAGGAAAGTATCTGCCATAACTACATTTTTTTAGGGGAAATAGAACTGCATTATGAAACAATGGAAATTGAGAAGGACTAAAATCAGAAAACATCATTTCTGGTTTAATGGCTTATTTGTCCTGTGACTTTCTATTTTAGTTTTCTCGTCTGTGCACAAACTATCACAATGTTGTGTCTGTGCACAAACATTATGGGATAAAAAGATGTTGAAATTATAGACACAAGTTAAAAATAATTTTAAAGTTCTATAATACCATAAAACGCCGGTACCACTTTTTAGAAATTTCATTATTTCTTGTAAAAAATACATTTTACAAGTTCAAAAATTTGAAGATTCTTTTCTATAGGTTTTCTAAATTACAGAAAGTTAACTGTGTTAAAAATTGTCCGCATCAGTTTTTGAAGCTACAGTGCAATGAACAGGCTGCAGTAGTTAACCAAGTATATTCATGATCAAAGAGCTTTCTTTATGCTGTTCGGCTTGTTTGTCCAAACATAGCGTAGAAAGGGCAACATTATTATTTTGCACTTTGGCGGTCCACCTTAAATCTTACATGAACATTTCAAAGAAGAATAAGAAAACATTTGGTTATTTTCCCTTTGTTATAACATGTTCTAACAAGTTTCCCAGTTACACTAAGATTTAGAAACTCCCAAAGGTCCTAGCAACCATGTGCTTATTTATAAATAGAAGGTTCTTAGTCTTCCTTTAACACCTGTGTAGCAGGAAACTTCTTTTGTCTCAGATCTAGAAAAGTGAGCTATATTTTCTTTTTCTTTTCTTTTTTTCTGGCTGCACCCAAGGCATGCGGAAGTTCCCAGGCCAGGGATGGATGGATAGGTGGATAGATACACACATAGATACGTAGATATAAATACACATAGATATATATATAGATAGCTACAGATATTCTTATTGATAAAGAAAGGAAGAAACTGAACAGGATATCTACCACAGACCATACCTGGTACCAGTTGCATTGTTCACATGATATGAAATCTGAACGGCACATCTTTTTTTAAAATTATTTATTATTATTCTATTTTTTAATTTTCTATTTTTACTTTTTTTCCTTTTTAGGGTCGCACCAGTGGCATAAGGAAGTTCCCAGGCTAGGGGGTCCAATCAGAGCTACAGCCGCTGGCCTACATCACAGCCATAGCAATGTGGGATCCGAGCCGTGTCTGTGACCTACACTGCAGCTCATGGCAACACTGGATCCTTAACCCACTGAGCAAGGCCTGGAATCGAACCTGCATCCTCATGGATCCTAGTTGGGTTCCTTAACTGCTGAGCTATGAAGGGAACTCCCACATAGTGCATCTTGATGGGTATTATCAGTCCCACTGTCCAGAGGCTCAGTGAGATGAAGTACCCTCAAGTTTCCAATCGGATGTAAGGGCTGGATTCCAGCCCTCAGACACGAGGCCAAAGGCCCAGTTGCCTGCAACCATCGGAGTGTCTTTCTGTGCTTTTATTGTTGCCCATGGTTAAGACTTTTCCTCAAAGATATCAAAGATTCAGGTTCTCACAGTCTTTCAAGAGTCTTACTAATTTTAATGCCTGATCTATGCAGACTGTACACAATATGAGAACATTATATAAGAGGCATTCCATACTGCTCCGCCAAGAAGAGGAATAAAATTTTGTCATTTGCAGCAATGTGGATGGATTTGGAGGGCATTACAATTAGTGAAGTTAGTCAGAGGAAGACAAAACTATGAGATATTGCTTATATGAGGAATCTAAAAAATTACAACAAACGAATGAACATAATTAACAAAGAAGACTCACAGATACAGAGAACGAACTGGTGGTTCCCAGTGGGGGGTAATACAGGGGTGTGGGTGTGGGAAATATAAATTATTGGGTGTAAAATAGGCTCAAGGATGTATTGTACGATGTGGCCAATATTTTGCAATAATTAAATGGAGTATAGCCTTTAAAATTGTATAAAAATAAAAAAGTATATAAAAAGGGACATTCCAGAAACGTACCTTGCTCTTTCCTCCCAGAAAAATTGTGGGAACTATCTGCTCACCAATTAATGCAGATATATGGGGGAGTGAGCCAAATAAATGAAAATTAAAAGAGTAAAACTCTTGTTTTTCAATCATCTTAACTCCTTTCATTTCCCCCTTTTGTGGCTGGAAAAAAGTAAATACAATCTCTAAGTGACATGTTCAAGGAAACACACACGTACGCACTTAACAGAACCAAAGTTGTCAACATTGTCTCTGGGGGTGGCCAGAAATTACTTATTTCACAGAAACCACACTGCACTCAGAGTTGCCTCGTTTCTACTAAATGAACAATACAGTGGGACTTCTAAAAGGCATGTCTGGAGCTGGAGCAGTAACACAGTAAAACTAAGGGGATTTCAGCGGGACCAGATGTTTGTAATTACATGTAAACTGCAGCGAAGGCTTTGAAAACTGGCTGAGAAAAGGGAATAAAACCAGAGGCTGATCAATAAGCAGGAGATTACTTCTCACATAGTCCTGTGCACTTGCCGGCAGATAATTACCATGAATTACATTGATCTTCAAAAAAGCATAGAGGCCACATCAGAGGAGTGAAATAATACCTGAATGTGACTTTAAAAAGACCTCTTGTGTTTCACCTTAACGTCTTTACCTACATACATTTTCCCTTCTTGACTGGATTCTTGAAGAAAAAGTCCTTAATGACACTATTAATACTTATTTTTATTGGTTACTAGTATTATATGGTTAATTTTAATCCAGCTTTACAAATAAATACCTGTTGGTATTTACTATGTGTCAGGCTGTGTTCAAAGAGGAAGTTCATTGAGTTCTGACAATCGCTTTGAGATAAGTGGTATTATTACCTCCACTTACAGATGAGAACACTGAATTGCAGGCAGGGGAAGAGACCTGCCCCAAACCACACAGCTGGGAAGTAACACGGTTGGGATCTGATTTCCAAGCTCATGCTCACTGATTACACTACACAGCCTCAAGGAGAGGCTCAGAGCAGTTCCCTGTGCGCCAGGCACTGGTCATACACCGTCCACACCTCATCCCTTAGCTGGCCCAGCCAGCATGCTCCCAGCTGCCGTGAGATCTGTATTTTATGAATGAGGAAACTGAGCTTTAGAGGTCTCAACCAACCTGGCCAAGGGCCATGGCTACCAAGTGGTGAAAATGAACTATGACTTGGGACTTTCTGACTCCACACCTCTTCACTGTCAACTCTTTCACGCTTTGACTTTGTCCCTGATTTTCACTTATTATATATTTTATTTATTTATTTTTATTGAAGTATAGTTGATTTACAGTGTTGTGTTAGCTTCAGCACAGTGATTCAGTTATACATGCAAATACATATCTGTTCTTTTTCAGATTATTTTCCTTTACCAGTTATTACAGAATATTGAGAATGGATTCTCTGTGCTATACGGTATGTCCTTGCTGTTTATCTCTTTTATACACAGTAGTGTGTATAAGTTAATCCCTAATTTATCCCTCCTCCTCTTCCCCTTTGGTAACCATGTTTGTTTTCCATGTCTGTGGGTTTATTTCTGCTTTGTAAATAAGTTCATTTACATCTTTTTTTTTCTTTTAGTATTTGCCTTTCTCTTTCTGACTTACTTCACTTAGTATGAGAATTTTTAGGTCCATCCATGTTGCTGCAAATGACATTATTTTGTTCTTTTATGGCTGAGTAAAATTCCATTGTGTATACGTATCATGACCTCTTTTTCTGTTTGTTTGTTTTGCTTTTTTAGGGCCCTGCCTGTGGCTATGGAGGTTTCCAGGCTAGGGGTCGAAAAGGGGCTGCAGGTACCCGCCTATGCCACAACCACAGCAAAGTGGCACCTGAGCCACATGTGCAACCTACATTGCAGCTTGCAGCAGTGCCAGGTTGTTAACCCACTGAGTGAGGCCAGGGACTGAAGCCGCATCCTCATAGGGGTTCCTCAGTTGGGTTCATTACTGCTGAGCCACAATGGGAATTCCAGTACCACACTTCCTAATCCTTTCACCTGTTGATGGACATCTAGTTTGCTCCCTTGGATTGGTTACTGATGATAAATTTTACGTTAGGGGCATGATATCAAATACCAGAATGTTTTGAAAATAGTTGTAAGATGAGAAGCAGTGTCAGACATGTCTTAAATAATCACAGCTCACTCAGAATGACAGTAAAACCATGTCTGTTTTCCCTCCGCTCACTGGGTCACCTTCAGCTCTGGTTGCTCGCTCCTGCTAATCTGTATCACGGGTTTCAGAAACATACCATTTTCCCACGGTGCAGAATTGTGTCCCCAGTGGTATATCTCTCTACTCTTTCAAGGAGCTAGTTTTATACAATTGTAGATCATGTTTCATGATCTTTTACACTCAAGAATTTTATGTCTCTGTCCAGTAGGACGGCACCCAAACGGTTTATACATTCAGGTGAATTAAAATGGAAATTCACAGATAAATCAGAATTTGGTGGCAATTCTTTAAGAATTTACTTACTTTTTGAAACCACTTAGGAAGTCACCTATAGGAAAACTATTACTCAGATGTTTTAGTTTGTTCTAGATTGTTTCATGTACTAATATTTCAGTTGTTCTTATTTCATTATTATATTTTCATCTGCTTCCTTTTTAAGGAGAAGATAATAAAAGATGCTCTATCTTGATGAGCCTATGAAATTGGGCAAAATATTCCTTTGTCCATGTTTCAAGACTCCTAACAGACGTAAGGAATGCATGCCATCATATTTGTTTTTAAGTCAAGGTGAATTAACATTTACTTTTGGCTAGGAAAGTATTTTCTGATAGCTTTTCATAAAACTGGAACATTTCAAATTAGGTACACCATTCCCTCATTGCTCTAGCTTTCTTTATTCCCCATTCAGCCTTCAATCCCTCCGCCTTTCCCAAACCTTCCCCTGTCACCTCTGCATCTGCCACCACAAAACCTGCAAACCACCCCCCACCCCACCACCCTCCGTCAGGTTCTATCCATGTCTTATTTGAATTTTGTTTTGCTTCTAAGGATGCCAGTTTTTCAATGTTGGTTATTCTCTCACCATCCCATGAACTTCATGGGCAAGAAAGGGAATTCACATTCTTCTTATTTTCACTTAGAGCTTCCATATGGTTACTTCTCTTTTTGAAGTGCCTGCCATCACACTTAACACCTTCTCACTGCTAATGTCCATAGTCAGCATGCTGCCATTTCATCTTTCCTTGAAGATTCTGGCACTAGGCTCACAGCCATCTTTCCTGACCCTGATCTTGCCCTTCATCTGTCTGATGACAATACTCATCCTAATGTTCCATCATTACCGTAGTCTCCTGACCCCAGTGCTCTTCTCTAACCTTACACATCAGCCATCCCCCCAAATTCACAGCTGGGGCAACGATCACCTTTAATGAATGGACTTCCAAAGCCACCTTTATTAGTCAGTGACACCCACTAAAATCATTTTTAATTCACTCTTGGACACCCCTGTCCATTGTCCGCTGTATAGTCTTTACTTCTCTCATTATCAAGTTGAGGCTCTATAGTTTTTATTTTAATAATACACTTTCTGGGGTCAAGGCCTCTTGATTTTTTTCATCACACTCGGATGGTAGAACCAATGGCCATAGTGAACACCTGTATGTCTGGGCTCTCTGTGGTGTCCCCAAGGCTGCTTGGGAGTGCTTCCCCACAGGTCACATTTGATCCACCATAAATTAATGATTACCAAGTTCAAAAATGCCCAGGAACACCTTCTCACTCTGTTCCTCTGAAAGCCTGCTCTCCAATTCATCATAACCGTTTCAACATTTTTTGTGTCTTATTAAAACTCTGATAACTTCCTACCTCTTCAAATCAGCACAAGTCGATACAACAAAGGAAAAAAAAAAAAGGACTCTTACCATTCTAGAATGCCGGCTGTTACAACTCCCCTCCCTGCCCCTTATAGGCCATCCTTCTCGCTAACATTAGACTCTCCCGTTCTATTCTAGGCCTCTCATCTTCTCACTTGATCCTTTCTCACTAGGAAAATCATGCTCACAGATTCAAGGACACACAAATATGCATCTCTAACTCAGCACACTCTTCACTCTGCACATCGTCATTCAAAATGGACTGACATCTGGTTTTGAATATGCAAACTCTTAATGCCTTCCTTGCATTTGACTGCCTCCCTCCAGGTATATCAAACTTGCATGTGCCCCAGCATCCTTTATTTCTGATGCTATTTCGCTGGCTGGAAGCCTAGGGTGGTGCTACATCTCTCTCCATCTTCATTCTACACCCAGGCCCTGGATAAATCCTGTAAGATGAGCGTAAACATTTCATTCACATCCACTTCTATCCCTAAACACCACCTCCCACGAACTCCAGTCCATGGCTTCATCCTCTCTTTCTGGGGCTACTGAAATCATCTCCTAAGTGTTGTAGGTATTCCATCCACTTCTACTCTTGTCCCACTTCATTCTTGAAACTGCAGGAGGAGCTTAAGATGGAACTATAATGTAATCACACCACCTACCTGCTTAAGATTCTGTATTGCTCTTACTATAAAGAGAGCCCATTTAGAAATGTTGTAAAATAAGGTTGTGATGATGGTTTACAATTACAAATATAACAAAATTGATTAAAAAACAAAACAGAAAGGAAGCCCATCAAGCCAGCAAGCGCCATCCAGCAGGGCCCTGCCTCTCCAGCTTCATCTCGGACCAGCTCGTTCTGCTCTGGTCTCACTGGGCCTCCAGGCCCTCGGATACACTCACGGTCTCTGTTACCCTGGGTGCTTGCACATGGCTTCCTTGTTCTAAGTACACTTCCCCACTTCTTTGTTCAGTGGACTCTAATCCTTCAGCTCTGTACACACACCGCTTCTTCAAGACAGTCTCATTTCCTAATTGTGTGCACTTTCACCTCAATTACCACTCCCCTCTAGTATTCACCAGAATTTCAATTTTATATTTTGTGAGTGTTTGGCTATTTAGCTAATAGCTATTTATCTAACTAGACCATGAGGTCAAGAATCATGTTTGGCCAATGTCAGCACAGGAGTTGGAAAGACTAGGCATTCAATGAATAATTTTGGAAAAATGCTAAATAGAAATTATTGCTTTTCCTTCCCTTTATTTCTCCTTTCCTTTCTTTCCTTTCCTTTCCTTTCCTATCCTTTCCTTTCCTTTCCTTTCCTTTTTTACGACTGTACTTGCAGCGTATGGAAGTTCCTGGGCCAGGGGTTGAACCTGCGCTACAGCTGCAGGCCGGCACCACAGCTACAACCAGATCCTTAACCCACTGAGCAAGGCCTCACAGACACTATGTGGGTTCTTAACCTGCTGGGCCACAATGGGAACTCCTAAACAGAAATAATTTCAATCACGCAGGCTGATAAATTCTCACTGACAGTATGAGGTTAAGTCAAAAATACTACGGGACAGTCCCACAGTGGCTTAGTGGGTTAAGGATCTAGCGTTGTCACTGCTGTGGCCCCAGGACCTCTGCATGCAGCTGGTGGGGCAAAAAAAAAAAAAAACAAAAAAACAACTATGGGACAAAAATTTAAAAGTTCGAAGGAAGCAAACTAAAAATTAATCATGAAAATTTTGTTAGTAGGATTAAAAAAATGACTGCCTTAATTAGTTTTCAGGTTTTTCCCTAATTTTTCATCTCTTTCGAACTCAATTGGGAAATGACTAGCTCCATGAATCACGGAAAAACTGTCCTTTGTAGAATAAAAGACTATGGATGTGGAAAACTGCAGCTTCAAATGCTAAACCTCTCACTTACAGCCAAGGCCCTGGAAAATCGCATTCGTTACGGTCGCACCTTGGGAAAGCGTCCTCTGCGGCTCTGGGGCCACAGGACAGAAACTCCTTTGGCAAAAAAAAAAAAAAAAAAACAGATCAGGTTCTCCTTCACATCCTTCTCTCCAGCCTCAGGCAGCAGACACCCAAGGGAATGGCAGAGGTATGAGATGATGTCACCAGATGAAATTAAGAAAGAAGTTCGCATGATTTAAGTTTTATGTTTTGCAAAGATTTAACTACACTTCATTTACCCTGCTTTTTTTTTTCTTTTTATGGCTATGTCCTCAACTTGAAATTTCCTAGGTACAAATTATCTGTTGTTCGATTACTAAGTTGGGAACTGAGAGGAACGTGGAACTACAGAGACAAAGGGTTTGCATGCCTTTTCATGACTACGCATTCTGTGCACAGATCCTACGATTATTTCTCACCAAAGAGTTTCACTTTTCTTGCTGAGCTTCTATTCTGAAAGTCACCTAACCTCCAACTATGTCCACTCTCTACAAGATGCATATGCAGCTGGGAAAACACTAGACTATGCATTTTTGTGTTTTACTGCTGCACCTGAGGCACATGGAAATGCTCCCATCGTGGGTCGAATCGGAGCTGCAGCCACCGGCCTACACCACAGCCACAGCAAAACCAGATCCATGCTGCATCTGTGACTTACACCACAGCTTGTAGCAGGACTGGATCCCTAACCCACCGAGCAAGGTCAGGGATTGAACCCGCATCCTCATGTTGGGTTCTTAACGTCCTGAGCCACAACGGGAATGCCACAAGATTAAATATTAAGGGCACCGCTGCGATCTGTATGTGGGCCAAATATTTGAAAGGGAAGGCAAAAACAAAAGAAGAGGTGTTAGTTTTTAAGCCAGTTATTTGAGGTGTGGAGGTCACAGATGTCACTGAGAATAGGATGAAATTTGTGACTCCTTTCCGGAAAAGTACTCTGCAAATGCGGTTTTACGTAAAACATCAGCAGATCTGTAAGGCCCGGAATTCCATCCATGGATCTGAGCATAGACACCTTGTATAAACTGTGGACTCTCAGACGCTAATTGCCTGTAATCCTCTTCCTCACCTGCTCTTAAATCCACTGTGCTTCCAACACAAACAGCCTCACTTTCTTTTGTCTTATGCCACCTGTGCCCACAATACCCACAAAAGTGATAGAATTTTAGACCCTACATTCAGAGGAGTGAGGGAATGGACCAAGAGTTTTTTTCCCAGGTCCCAGAACCTCCAGTGTGTTCTGATTCTCAAGTTTGTGTCTGAAAACTCATCACAACGCGGAGGGCTCTGCCCACTGCTGTGTCTGTCTCACTGACTCAGCTACACGGCGAGCAAGGCATCCCCACTCTCCTATTATAGATGAAGAAACTGAGTGTCAGAATGTAAAGCCAGCTGGCCTGCCCCAAGCTGGTGATAAAGGGTTGCACCAGAATCTGCACACATCTAATCAACTCTAAACCCCTCGCACTGTCCACTACTTGAATTCAATTTCCCGAAAGGTAAAAAGTATGGCTAGGACAGGAGAGACTTCAGAGAACTCTTACTTTTCTGATTTTACAGCAAGAACAATCACCTAACCCAGTTTCTAAGCAAATACAAACCACTCCTGTTGTTCTGAAAACCAGAGCAGTGGTCATTCAGTTGGTCTTAGATCATTAACCGAGATGATAGTTTTCTATCCTGATTCAGCCATGTCAGCCTGATCTCTGCGAGAGCACATTCACAAAGCAGGATGATCAGAAGAAATAATTAAAGCATGCTAAGTAACACGACATACAGGAAAGCAGTGATGAGGGAGATCAAATAATGCCAAGCCTCCCAGAAAATGACATTTCAGGTTTTTACATTTAATAAAACACGATCGAGGTACTTTGAACCCAAAATACATTTAAAATTAAGTTAAAGATTTGACAACAGAAATTGAGAAAAAGAAACTATGGCCAGTGTAGATAATCTATTCCCTTTGTACAGAAACTTTACAGTTATAAGATTTCTTTATATAACTTCAGTCTTATCTAAAAGATGAAGTTCCACCATCACCATATCTGGAGGAGCAGAAATAAAACCAAACACACCTTGAGGGGATGGGATTCCAAATAAGCACAAAAACAAATGCATAAGTTAGATAGTACACAAATATGAGTTTTTGATATTTCCAGTCACTCAAAATTCATATATATATATATGTGTGTGTGTGTATATATATATATACACACACACACATATACACACATATTATTATCTATATTTATCATATTTTTTAATTTTTAAAAATATTTTAAAGTCACACCAACAGCATATAGGAAGTTCCCAGGCCTGGGATTAAATCTGAGCCACAGCTGTGGCCACACCAGACCTTTAACTCACTGTGCCAGGCAGGGGATTGAACCCACGCCTCTGCAGTGACCGGAAACGCTGCAGTCAGATTCTTAACCCACTGTACCGTGGCGGGAACGCCTATATTTATTTTAAATTAAAATCATATACAGATCTTTCTTGACTTACAGTGGGATGACATCCTGGTAAATCCATTGTAAGTTGAAGACATTGCAAACTGAAAATGCACTGAATACACACAACCCACACACATCAGTGCTTAGCTCAGCCCACCTCACATGTGCTCGGACTGCACGTTAGCTGTGTTCTCTGCTCTCCTGTTCCCTGCTCTGGAACACTCACCAGTAACTTCTCTGTGCTACCGATCCAGCGCTTCGCCTTTTCAGTTGTTCCATCAGATCAGCATGTGGACTCATTATTGAATTATAAATATGTTCCTAGTAGGGCCTAAAGGCTATAGGGTTGGCACAATGAACACTTGTCCTAAATTAGGTGCTCAGGGGTTGAAACTTGGTTCCTCAGCGCCCTCTTGTCTGGAGTTTTGATTTCTGGGGTGTTTGTTACCCTCAGTCAGGAAGCACCCAAATATATTAAATAGTAAATTCCAAGAATAAAAAGAAAAACTCATGAGTTCTAAGTTGCACAGTGTTCTGAGCTGTGTGCTGAAATCTCACTGTCTGTTCTGTCCTGCCTAGCCACAAGTGAGGCCTCTGTTCCAGGTGGCCTGCCCATGAGTCATTTAGTACCTGCCTGGTTCATCAGAGTGATGGTCGTGGTACCCAGTCTTGTGCTCAGGTAACCTTTGTTTTATCCAGTAATGGCCCCATTGCAAGATTAATGATGCTGGCAATTCAGATCTTCTCTCACTGTGCCCAATTTATAAGTTAAACTTCACCACAGGCATGAGCGTATAGGAAAAAAATATATATATTGATTAAGTAATGAGAAAGCATAAGTGCTGTGAGTAAACGGCAGGTACTGTCAGAATAACAGGAGCAGCCCCCCTTCGAAAAGATAAAGGCTGCCATGAAGATGCAATGTGTATTCTCAGCTCTGTTTCTCCATGGGTCATGCAGGGAGTGGCCAGGATGTGTAAGGGTTTGTTTCTAGCAGAGGTACAAAGGAGGTACAACAGAGATACAAATAGTAGCAACCCTAACTTATAAATGGCAATATTGAGGTATTTCCCACAACTGCCAGAGAGAAAAACATGGTAAAATTTATGGATTCCTCACACATTTCTCTGCAGAATTCATGACTACAAAATATTTCCTACAGTCTAAGGTTATAGAAACTTATGTTCCCTTGGCAAATAGGAGACACAAATATTTTCAGTTTTTTAGAATGAAAAGGGGAATGTTCATTCTCATACCTGCTGTGAGAGGCAGACAGGAATGGATTTCTCCTTTTATCTTAGCTTAAAAGCAACATATGCTGTGGTATAGAACTGTTTACATACAAACCTTACCCGAACATACTGATGCTTTAATGGAACTTTAAATAACCCTATTTATTTTTATTTATTTATTTATTTATTTATTTATTTATTTATTTATTTTTCTTTTTGGGGTCACACCTGTGGCATATGGGAGTTCCCGGGTTAAGGGTCAAATCAGAGCTGCAGCTGAGGCCTACACCACAGCCACAGCACTGCAGGATCTGAGCCCCATCTATGACCTACACTGAAGTTTTCTGCAATGCCAGATCTTTAACCCACTGAGCGAGGCCAGGGATTGAACCTGGATCCTCAAGGACACTGTGTTAGGCCCTTAATCTGCTAAGCCACAATGGGGACTCCCTCCGTAATCAGATTTCTGACCAATATATTGACTTTCCCTCCACTGGATTAGGAAACTCAGAGAAATATCTAGACATTTCAGGGAACAAAAACTAGCTGACGACTATAACAACTGACATTTTTGTAAGGGATTATTCTAATCAACGTCATTATAAAAATTAGAACCCAGGTCTAATGATGTCTTTGAAAGAGATGAGATTACATTTCTACTTTCACCAACATGATTTACAAATTCGTTGAATACATAAATTGGTCAAAATAGTGATCAGTGAAGTATTTCTGACACTGAAGTGTTTCCTGTTAGACTTAAAGTTCCCTTAAGGCTTAAGTTCCTTTGCTTCACAAAAGCAAAGCCAGACCTCAGGTTGGCCCATGCCTGCTGCAGGGGGAGCATTCAGTAAGACAGGCGGAAGAGAAAAACTCATTTCCCCTAGTTAATCCTGCTTACATTTTGGGGATGCTTTGTGAGTTACAGATAATATTGTTAATTCTTTGTATACTATGCATAAATTGGACTTTATTTTGCAATTTTGCAAAACTGAAATGGAATGGACCATGCAATTAGACATATTGCCAGTGAAAATAGGACTTTTTTTTTCTTGAGACTTTAAAAACCAATATAGCTAAACAGGCACAAATCTAAATTGAAATCAGTGTCTTGTGTAATTTCGTTTATGTACCCCAATACCAAAAAAAATACAACCCAATCAAAAAATGGACAGAAGACCCTAAGAGATATTTCTTCAAAGAAGACACACAGATGGCCAAGGAGCATATGAAAAGATGTTCAACACTGCTAAATATTAGAAAAATGCAAATCAAAACTTCAGTGAGTCAGAATGGCCAGCACCAAAAAGTTCACAAATAATAAATGCTGAAGAGGGTGTGGAGAAAAGGGAACCCTCCTGTACTCTTGATGGAATATAAACTGGTATAAGCACTGTGGAACACAGCATGGAGGTTCTTCAAAAAACTAAAAACAGACGAATCACATGATTCAGCAATCTCACCCCTGAGCATATTCCAGAAGAGGGAAAAATTTTAATTCAAAAAGATACATGCACCCCAATGTTCACTGCAGCGCTACTCATAATAGCCAAGGCATGGAAGCAACCTAAATGTCCATCAACAGAGAAATGGATTAAGAAGATGTGGTACGTATATACAATGGACTAGTACTCAGCCATAAAAAGAATAAAATAACGCTATTCGCAGCAACATGGATGGATGTAGAGAGTTTCATATGAAGTGAAGTAAATCAGACAGAGACAAATATCATATGATATCACTTATATGTAGACTCTAAAAACCTGATACAAATGAACTTATTTACAAAACAGAAACAGACTCACAGACATAGAAATGAATTTATGGTTACCAAAGGGGAAAGAGGCTAGGGATAAATTAGGAGGCTGGGATTAACAGATACACACAACTATATACAAAACAGATAAGGACCTACTATATAGCACAGAAAACAATATTCAATATCTTATAATAACCTATAAGGAAAAAGAATCTGAAAAAGAATATATATACATGTATACATATGTAAGTGTATCTGAATCACTATGCTGTACAACTGAAACTAACACAGCATGTAAATTAGCCATATTTCAGTAATAATAATGTAAAAAGAATGCACACCATGGGTGTCTATAAGTGAATCTGAGAGGAGGCACAAGCACAGGTACCCTGCCTCCAGCAAATATCCCCACACAGATTCCTCACATGATTCTGATGCCCACCCTGATGGAAAATACTCGCTTTTGGTTTACTTTTTAAATGTTCCTTGTTTCTGTCCAACTTGCTCTTAATTTTGTACATCACCATCTTGAATGATGGTGGAAGAGTGAGAGGAAGCATAAGAAATTACTGAGTCCTGGAGTTCCCGTTATGGCACAGTGCAAACAAATCTGACTAGAAACCATGAGGCTGCGGGTTCGATCTCTGGCCTCACTCAGTGGGTTAAGGATCTGGCATTGCCAAGAGCTGTGGTATAGGTCACAGACATGGCTCGGATCCCGGGTTGCTGTGGCTGTGGCGTAGGCCGGCAGCTGTAGCTCCAATTACACCCCCTAGCCTGGGAACCTCCATATGCTGCAGGTGCAGCCCTAAAAACAAACAAAAAAAGAAATTACTGAGTCCTAATATTCCTCTGTTTTTTTGTTTGTTTTTTGCTTTTTTTGCCTTTTCTAGGGCTGCACTCGCAGCATATGGAGGTTCCCAGGCTAGGGGTCGAATCGGAGCTATAGCTGCCGGCCTTCGCCACAGCCAGAGCAGCACGGGATCTGAGCCGCGTCTGCAACCTACACCACAGCTCACGGCAACGCCGGATCCTTAACCCACTGAGCAAGGCCAGGGATCGAACCCGCAACCCTATGGTTCCTAGTCAGATTCGTTAACCACTGAGCCATGACGGGAACTCCTATTCCTCTGGTTTTCATACCCAATTTTACCTTTTATATTATTTTTCTTTTCTTCATTTTTCAATAAATCCTAACACTTTAGTTTTGAAGGAATTTTGTTCTGCAGTTATTTTTCTTATATAAACATGGCTTCTATGTAATTGGCTGAATGGAAGTGCATTTCAAATTAAATAAACTTTTTTCTTTTTTTTTTTTGCTTTTTAGGGCCACATCCACAGCACATGGAGGTTCCCAGGCTAGGGATCAAATTGGAGCTACAGCTGCCGGCCTACACCACAGCCACAGCAACATCAGATCCAAGCCACGTCTATGACCTACACCACAGCTCACTGCAACGCTGGATCCTTAACCCACTGAGGGAGGCCAGGGATTGGGCCTGAGTTCTCATGGATACTAGTCGGGTTCGTTACCCGTGAGCTACGATGGGAACTCCTAATAAACATTTTTTAAGAAACTTTGGTAAAAACGCATTCACTGTTGTTCTTGGACTTCTTTTTGTCAGGCAAGTAAAACGATGTCAAGAGCAGGAGAAAGAAGGAGGTATTTGCATGAAAAATAGAAAAAAAATGTAGGTATTCAGTTTTATATTCACAAAGCCTCAAAAACAACTTACAAGGAAGAAAAACTGGTTGGTACAAGCAACTCACTATGCACGATAAAACCCCACTTTAATTTCTCCCTCAGCCTCACGCACTGGCTCTTCTGGCCATGTGAATCTGTGTTATGCATTAGGAGAAAATGGGCTAAAAAAACGAGGGCTGGGGTTCTGGATTTGTTTTGCAGACACATTCACCAGAATATTTATGACTTCCTATATGAGTCTCCTATTAAACAAAAGCAGGAGACAGTCTGGAGAGTCAGGACTGGGGTTCAAGAACTGCTTTTACCTCCGCGTGGAGAACAGGAGCATAGCCTCAGATGATTATAACGCGTGTCTTCAGCTGAAGGGACACCCAGGCCTGGGAGACCCATAAGGAGCTAGGGCTTGGGACTGGGCGCCCAGGCGGCCAAGCGGAGCAGCTGACTCAACCCTCAGGTCTGGAGGTGCTTCATGGAAGGATGCTTCCCATACAAAAGGGACGAGGAGAGGGCACTTTGCAGCAGGACCCATCTCATCAGCACCGTTCTCACCTTCACCATCAGAGGCACGTTCTCCTACTCAGTGCCCGCTCGCTGGATTCCCTAAGAAATCCTTTTACTCCGAAAACCGCAAACCGTTCGTGAAACACCGTATCCTGATAACAGCTGGAGGATAAGAACTGTGCATCCTTATTCTGCAACTTAGAGGCAGAGACCGACCTGAAGACCTGCGTTACTGAGTATAAACCCCAAAGCCAGCTGCTCGAACCCCGTCTCCTGGAGCCCACTCGAGACCGCACATGTCACCGGCATATTCGGGATTTTCCTCCCTCTGACTTGGGCATTTTCACAGGTGGTGATTTAAGTCATCCACCTCAATATTCACAAGTTGCCAAATCTCCCCTCCCACGCCACCCAGAGGCCCCCTCCCTCCCCAGATTTCCAGGAAGTTCACCCAGGCCCCGAGGGCAGAGCGGAGGGAAGGGAGAGCTTTCCCGCACCTGCTGGTGACTGTGTGCACGCCACGCGAAAAGCCCACACTTCCATTTCTGCCGGCATGACTCTGTCAATGCAAATATAACTTTCTGAATTTGGGTTTTTTGCCCCACAGATCTGTACCGAGGGGAATGCGAGCAGCGATGTTTGTGTGTAAATTAATTAGATAAACAATCGGACTGGAGGCCCCATGGCACAGGAGATGACCCGCTCACTTTTTCCAGCAGACAGGTTAATAACTTGGCCTTGCCTGACATCCTAATTTTCTGAAACTAATTTTTCAAATAGCAGATAGATTGTATCTAGCCAATCCAGTTTTTGGCTGAGTGTCTAAAACATGCTGTGCATGGCCTGGAGCAATGTTGAAATGTCAGGATTTTGTGGGTAAGCTCCAGTTGTGAACAATTTAATTAAAGCCTCCAAGAGTTTAACTCAAAATGTTTGAGCATTCTGGGAACAGGGTCCATTTTATATTTAGGTTCAGTTTCTTATTTGCTTTACTGTTTGGAAGATAAATGCAGACTAGATCCAACAATGCCCGATAAACTCACAAGTTTACACATAGTACCTAGAGGTATTTCTTCTCCTTATTTTCCTGCTTGATTTTCTTTGTTGTTTTGTTTTGTTTTTTTGGTGTTTTCTTTTTTGTTTTGTTTTGTTCTTTCTTTTCAGAGCCATACTTCAGGCATCTGGAAGTTCCCAGGCTAGGGGGCTGACTCGGATCTGCAGCTGCTGGTCTACACCACAGCCACAGCAACTGGGGATCTGAGCTCTGCCTGTGACCTACACCACAGCTCAGAGCAACGCTGGATCCTTAATGCACAGAGCGAGGCTAGGAACTGAACCCATGTCCTCATGGATACTAGCTGGGTTAGTAATCCACTGAGCCACAATGAGAACTCCTCTGCTTGTTTTCAGATATATATAATTTGTCAGTACTGAGACAGGGTGGGACCTGGGACCCCATGCTTCAGTTGCTGTGATGCTTGCACCTGGACAAACATCTCCCCGAGCAACAAAATACAAAGAAGCTATTGGGAGCTGAAAATATGGAACCAGCTCGCCCTACTCAGTGAGAATCAAGGGAATTTGTTGCTTGATTTCACCCCCACCCCTGCAGCAGATGCCTTGCGTGAATTTTTCTCTCTGGCCCCTTATCAATTTCTCCTGATAGAGGGAAACCGAGAACCCAGGTCAGTAATGGAACCATCATACTATACTGATGGATCAAACTGGGCTAAAGGAGGAAACTCTATATTTGAAAAACAAAAGAAAGTGCAGCTGGGAGAGGAAGTGAATGTTGGGGCAGTCAGAGGAGCAGCATGGGAGCTGGAGCTGGAAGGGAAGCCCACACTGACTTCTTCTGCACTCACCCCCTCTCCTTACAGGTTTGTAAAGCCCAAAACCACTTTCCTCAGGTTCCCTTGCAGGCTGGTCTCTCAATGTACATTAGGTCCTTCAGTCATACAAGGTCCTGAGACTGGGAAGAGCTGCTGCTTTCAGTCCTGGAAGTGAAAATGTTAGGCTGCCCCTGCAGCAGCAGAGAAGTACCTGGTGTTCATGCTGCAGATGCTGAGAGACAGTTGAGATAATAAGGGGGTGGGGGGGAGGTGCTGGCTCAGCCGGGTCTAGGACAAACAGTGATCTCTCCTTGGGGCCAAGACTGTTTCTGAGAAGCTCAGCTGAAATATTCTTCAGCCCTTCCCACAGCTTAACTCTCCCCTTAACTGTCTTCCACGAATAGTTTCTGTTTCTTCTGCTGATCCCTGACTGATATACGGAGTGAGTGCCAGATGCCTCTCCACTGAATTTTCTGTTCTTCCAAATTTTCTGTCCTTAGAACCAAGGGAATTTGCCAAGCGTAGCACCCAAAGGAGCTGCAGGATTAGAACCAAGTCTACAGTCCAAAGTCAGTCAATTTACTAAATCCAAATCCAAACAGAATTAAAGAACAAAAGAAAGCCAAATGGTTCAATCAGAGGTTTTAGGGGAAAGGAAAGCAGAAAGGCTAGGCCATGCAGACAATGGAATGAAACCGGCAATGGTCCAGAGGAATTTTTCAGCCCCCAAACTCAGCATCTCTGCTCTGTGCTTTCTGATTTCCAGGTATAGAATTACCTCCAGACAGCACTTTTGTAGTCTTTCTTGCAGGTTATGTGGCAACTCTTTGGTGTGGCAGGGCCTGAGCCACTAACGGGACGTGGGTTGGCCAATACGGAGCCTGAGTGTAGCCTCACTCACACGCCACACTCACAGCTTGGAGTCTGTTATAGGCAAAGCCGAGCCACCTATGGTTTCAGAGCACTGGGTTCTGTTTATGCTTGGGAAAGACAACGGTCAAGCAAAATTGAAATCCGATTAGAAATGGAGGCAGAGAGAGACACTCTGGGAGACTACTGAACTATTACAGGGCAGATATGATGGCGCGTGAACGGAAGTGAGGAAAGACTGAAAAGACAGCAGGTAGATCTGATAAGACAGTGAGTGAGGGATTGGAGGTACACAGCAGGAAGGGATGACCTTTCTAATCTGGGCAAATGGATACACTATTACTAAGCCTTGTGTAAAGACACGGAATTCACGGGAAGCAAGAACAAGGTAGGACTCAGCACGGTATGCTTACAGGACTACATGGTAGGATCACAGGGTTACATGACGCTAGGGCTGGTCTCATCCCTGATGAGTTGTGAGACTCTGAATAAACCCTTCTGTCTTCAAGCCCCTTGTCTGTGTAACTGAGGGAAGAATGCCTGTCCTCCACCATTCCCAAGTTTGAAAATTTTTGATTTAATTTCTTTCATCCACTTCAGTATAAAGCTGGTTCCACCTATGGGAAGAACAAAGGTTTGGAGCATGTTGTTTTATTTAGAAACACACCTGAGTGAAAGGGACATGAGGCAGAGGTTTCCATGGAGATGGGGACAGTTAGCACGGAGGAATGCATTGCAGTTCACTGTGAACACCCAGTGTAACATCCACCAGGCTCTCCAGAAGCAGTTAGAAACATAGCGAAGTGAAACTACAGCATCAGGTCCACGACCACACGTGAGCAGCCACAGCACATGGGCACGGCCTCATTTTCCAGCCACTCTGACAAACAAAGGGCGATGAGCATAAGCCATTTTATAAGTTGCCTTCTTACATTAAAAAAAAAAGTTGCATCATGTTCTTATACTTCGCTCCTTTGTTTTCCAAGAGGAAGAGGCAATTTTCTCTTTATCAAGAACAAAACAAAACAAAAAATTGCATTTGTGAATCAGCATCTGAGTTAAGTTAATGTTTGACACAAATGAAAGCATGTAAAACGCAACCTTGTTTAATGTCCATCAACGTGGTAATTTTATGAGGATAAGTAGCAGGAATTGGTCACCTGGTAAAACTTGTCACATAATTTTCCTAATTAGAGATATTACACAGATTGCTTTCTGGTGCTTCCAAATAATTTTGGTGATATATATATATATATAACTAAAATAGGACATACAAGATGTACTATACTTGTTAAATTTCTATAAAGCATTAAGAGAAAATAAAACTTTTTCACATAATAGATCTTAAGTCACTCTCTACATTTATACATTTATACATCATCCCCATGGACATCCACTCAGATCAGGGCAGCTTTCTGAGTAAGTAGACATATGCTATTACTACAAATCCACACAAATATTTATATATATATATATATATATATATATATATTTTTTTTTTTTTTTTTTTTTTCATACACGTATAATATACAGTAGTCTTTTTAGGGCCACACTTGCACCATATGAAAGTTCCCAGGCTAGGGGTCCAATTGGAGCTGTAGCTGCAAGCCTACACCACAGCCACAGTAACACGGATTCAAGCTGCATCTGAAACTTATACCACAGCTCATGGCAATGCCAGATCCTTAACCCACTGAGCCAGGCCTGGGGTCAAACCCGAGTCCTCATGGATACTAGTTGGTTCATTACTGCTGAGTCACAGTGGGAACTCCCAATACTTATATTATTATAGTTATAGTAAATAAAGTACAGTATAATAAATAGGATAACATTCTACAATCAATGTATGCAACAAGTAAAACCACATCCGGGCTTCTTGAAATCCTAGAGTCAAATCTTTCTAGACAGGCAGGCAGATGAGCAGGGCAACTCATCTATGGATTTTGATGCTACATCTCAAACTTGAGGATCCTGCATGCATTCTACGAGAGCATATATAACTAGTTTATGTAAAGAGTTATACAATTAGATAAAGATTCTTTTCCTTTCTTTATTGTTACCTGGATTAGTGACAAGGAAAAATTTGCTTCAAATGTCTTCATCTCAGCCTCCCCATCTGTAAGACGGGGAAAAATAGTATAACAAAGAGTCTCTTGGAAGAAAAAATAAACATGGAATGACTTGGCACTGTATTACCCCAGGACCAGGCTGGTGATGGGTGACATACAGTGGCCTTAGGCAAGACTGAGTGAAATAGTTACTTCTTTTTCTAGTGTCAGGAATCAGTATGATGTTCTCTAGAGTGTTTACAGGGACAAGTTTCCATGTCACTGGAAGGAGCTGGCTTTTCAGGGACCTATCTTCAGATCCATACCTACATAATAAATGTAATTTACTTTCTGATGCATACTTATTCTTTGCCCTGCATGTAGGGCTTGTTAAAAGACACACCTCAATCCCTCTGTTTCGAGGACTAAAGTTTCCTTTGGATTAAGGCAGATAAAGATGAGTGAGGAACGGCTGAAGGGAACTGAGTAGGAGAGACAGAAATCAGCAGCAGAAGAAAGTGTTCTTCCCCAGACGGTATTACAAAGTGCACCGCTGACAGCAAGGAGCTCAGAGGTTGCTTGACCTGCTTGACCAGAGGGCTGTTGGGGAGAATATGAGAGAATTATTTCTGAGCCCAGGGGACTGGAGAACTCACCCAGTAACTGCAGGACAAACTGAGGCGGTTGAATTTGGGGTGAGCACGTTGAAGCAAACCAGTCTAAAGTGAGTTTGAATAACTGCTGTAAATACACTGCAGGATTGTTTTGGAGAGGTAATGACACATATGTTTGGAGGGACAGACTTTAGAAACATCATTTGCTTACACCTGCAAGGAAGTTAAGTATCTAACTCAGATACTCCACCAGTTAGTGGTAGATTCAGGGCTGAAAATACCATGAATCACAATTACAGGCAGTCTTAGGGGCTGGTAGGACTGAGTTCTCCATCCAGTGCTATTAGGCTTGATCAAATCCTTGAAATGCTCTGAGCCTTAATTTGCCCCTGTTTACATAAACAGGCAGTGGCAGAGCTATAATTCAAATTAAAGTAACAGGAACAAAGAAACATTTGGTATGTGTAAAAATAGTAAAAGAGTAGACTTAATGAAAAGTCGTTGGATTAAACTCAATTAAAAAGCAAGTATTTCCATGTGGATAAAAAAATACAACTATTAGGAGTTCTGCTATGGCACAGTGGGTTAAGAATCTGACTGCGGTGGCTCAGGTTGCTGTGGAGGTGCAAGTTCTATCCCTGGCCCAGTGCAGTGGGTTAAGGTTCAGTGTTGCTGCAGCTACAGCTCAGATTCTGTCCCTGGCCTGGGAACTTCGATATGCCATGGGTGCAGCCATAAAAAAATACAGCTATTAAAAGCTATGTATGAGACAACTTACATATAATAATAGAGAAAAATGAAGGTATTAATAATGCAAAAAGATATATAAAAACTAAGAAAAAGAAAGTTGGTTTAGCTAAACAAATATCAAAGCAGGTCTTAAGGAAATAATCATTACTATGATTAAATAAGAACATTTTATAGCAATAATGCTCAATACACAAGGTATATATTATGAAATTTTTTTGAAACTAATAGTAAAATTATTATACAAAGAAAAATCGGCAAAATAAAAAGATAAACATATGAAAAAATTAAAAGAGCTCCCTGGAACTGCTAGAACAAGCAAACAAAAAGAAAATAAGTTAGAGTATAGGGTCACTGAAAAACACTACTGACTAACTTGAGCTAAGTGATTTTTATAAAACACTGCACTTGGTAATTACAAAATGTACATTCTTTCCAAGAGAATATGGACTTGGAACATTTACCAAAATTACCATTTGGTGGGCCATAATGCAACCTGAACAAATTTAAAAAGATTGAAATCAGTAATAAAATGATAATGAGAAAAATCCCCCATCATTTGGAAGCTAAGAAATATACTTCTAATATCCTATTGGTTTTAAAAAAAACTCAATGGAAGTATAAAACTATTTCAGATCTCATGGTAATTAAAAAAACAATATATTTCCTGGAATTCCCGTTCTGGTGCAGCAGAAACGAATCTGACTAGGAACCATGGGGTTGCGGGTTCGATCCTTGACCTTGCTCAGTGGTTTAAGGATCTGGCGTTGCCATGAGCTGTGGTGTAGGTCGCAGATGCAGCTCAGATATGGCGTTGCTGTGGCTATGGTGTAGGCTGGCAGCTATGGCTCCGATTCGACCCCTAGCCTGGGAACCTCCATATGCTGCAGGTGTGGTGCTGAAAAAACAAAAGACAAAAAACAAAAATCAATATATTTTCTATACCACATAAATGATAAGGGAAAAGCTGTACCTAGACGGAAATTTATAGCCTTAAAATGCCTATATTAGAAAAGGAGCAAGTTGTTTTTCAATGATCTAATTATCTGTCTCCATAAATTAGAAAACAAACAACAAATTGAACCGAAAGTAGGTAAAAGAAAGAAAACAGTAAATCAAAAGATCAAGATAACAAAATTAAAAACAAATATACAAAGGCCAAGACAACTGAATAGGGAAAGAAGAGTCTTTCTATTTAGTCTTTCTAGTCAGCAGGAGACAGTGTTGAAACAAGTGGACTGCATGAATACCCACATTCAGAAGCATAAACATGAATCCCTACTTCTCACTGTGCACAAAGATTACCTCCAAGTGCCTCACAGAACTAAGTGTAACAGGTAAAACTGTAAAACTCTAGATAGAAAACAGGGGTGAATCTTTGCGGTCTCTGCATAGGCAGTGATTTCTCAGCTACAACACTGACAGCACCAATGACAGAACTGATAGTTGAATTTCAAAAGACATCATCAAGAAAGTACAAAGACAATTACTGAGCTGGCAGAAAATACTTGAAAATATTTTTGTCATAAAATCATATCTATAGTAGGGGATTTATGTTACATGGTAGGATACATAAAGAACTCTGATAATTCAGTAATAAAAAGACAGCTGAATAGACATTTCTCCAGATAAGATACAATAGCAGCTAATAAACCTATACAAAGGTGCTCACTATTATGAGTCACAGGGCAAATTAAAAATCCGAATCCCAATGACCACACCGCTCTCATGCTGATGTGGTCAGAAAGACACACCTAGGTTGGCTATGATCAGAAAGACAGACAACAGCAAGTGCTAGAGAGAATGCAGAGAAACAGAAACCCTCATACTTTCCTGCTGGGAACGTAAAACGGCGAAGCCACAACGAAAAACATTTTGGTAGTTCCTCAAATTGTTAAATATAGCATTACCATATAAGCGGTCAATTCTAGCTGTATCTAACCAAGACAATCAAAATATACATTCATACAAATACTTGTACATGAAGGTTCATAACAGCATTATTCGTAAGAGCCGAAAAGTGGAAACAGCCCAATCTGCGGATGGAATGGATAAGAAAATATAGCGTATGCATACAAAAGTGGCAGTATTTGGGTATAAAAGGAATGAAGCATTGACACAAGCTGCAAAATGGGTGATCCTCAAAAACAGGACACAGGAAAAGAAGGCAGTCGCACAAGTTCACACTGGGTATAAATCTATCTGTGTGACGTAATATGTGATAGGCAGATCTATAGGGACAAAGCAGATTAGTAGGTGCCTAGGCCTGGGGGATGGAGGGAGGCCTGAGGAGTGATCTATGATGGTATGAGTTTCTTTGGGGGATGCTCAAAATGTGCTAAAATTAGATTATACTAACGGCTGCATGACTCTGTAACTATACTAAAAGCCACTGAATTGTACACTTCAAATGAGTAGACCTAATAGTCTTTAAAACATATCTCAATAGAGCTATAAAGAAAAATCAATACACAATAAGTACAACTGATGAAGTGCAAAATTTGTTCTTTGAAAGTACTGGTAAAAACTAGCAAGAAATATCATGATAAAAAAAAAACCTAGCCTCCAAAACCAAGATCAGAAAGGAAAAGACAACATTACAGAATCTACAGGCATTAAAAAAGAAAATGACCAATTTTACACAAATAAATTTGAGAATCTATTTTCACGTGGAGAAAATAACATTTCTAGAAAAACATGATTTATGAAAACATACAGAAATGAAATAAATTCTGCTTTCCTGAAATTTGTTGAAATCTCCTTTTGCTGTTATAATTTAATTACTTTTTGTACTTTTGTATAATCCTTCTTTAGGATTTCAGGAAGGAAATAGGGTGAATCACTACCCTGAAAGGGAAACTGATAATTGAGTAGGAAAATAAGTATTTTTATTTTAAAGAAAAATAGATGTTTTCAGAGACACTTTTAATCTAATAAGAAAATATCACTTGATTCCTTTTAAATAAGAAGGTAGAATAAAATAAAATAAATTTTAAACTAACTTTCATAAGAAGCAGACTTATTTTTAGTCTCTGCTCTGCATTTACGTGTGTGTCCCCAAACTGAAGTATTATAGTAGCAAAGATTAGCATACGTTGCATAAGGGCTGTGATAAAAGAATGCATTTTCTGAAATGTCTTTCACTACGTGTAAACAAGTCTCTGTAAAAGTGTTGATACATGCCAATGTAGTGGAGCTAACCATAAGGCATTTCAGAAAATATAGTCAATAATGTGGTTCCGGGCTTTGATAAAACACTATGCATATGGCTGTGCTAATTTTTCAGTTTACTCTTGCACGGTGAGAGGCAGTAGCAATATCAGCAATGTTACGCTTCTTGAGCAGTGCTGCTTTCTCTAATTTCCATTGGTGAAATTACTCAACCCATGAAAACAAGACAACCAGTTTTTGTTTGCCGTCTCACTGCAACATGTATAATAACATTTGGTTGGTGTGACAATGTGTCTGTGAAAGTTGACAGTTGGTAACAGCAGTGTGAAAGCTATTTCATTTTTTATCTTTAAAGAATTACTGGATCGTTAAATTAAATTTTATTCCTGGAGGCTGCATATGGGACACATAGAAACTAGGTGTGTAAGTTCCTGTATCTGCATTTGAGTTGCCAGTTTCCTAATGTGGAATCCCAAAGCTGTACTCATGGATTATTCCACCAAATAATTATAATTGACAATTACTTCAGTGATTATAAAAATAATTTAACAGAACATCAACTAAAAGCTTGTTTTTGGCTTTTAACCTAAGGGACTTGCTTCATAGGCTGAACAGACATTTTACCGGATGACATTGTACTAAATAGTAAAACAAATTAAGCCTACACAAGACAATCTATTAAATAACCTTATCCCTTCCCACAGAAATGTCACTGGTAATTATTAATACGTGAGGATAATCAACCAGTCAGTTATCCCAATGCAGACCCACAAGGATGTTTCTTATCTCCAAAATCATTTTAAACTATTTAAAACTACACTGCATTTGCACTTTAACATTTAGGAAGTGCAAAGAAAAATCTTAGAAGATTTTACCTATACAAATACACTAATTGAGCTATATTTTACACTAAAATATAGTGAGCTACACTGCTTAGAGAACAGTATTGTATATATGCTATATATAACATAGAAAACATACATATATATGTGTATATATATCTGGAAAACAACAAAGTGCAATAAATTAAGAGCTAAATGTGAATCTGAATAAAAAGTTTCTAATAAAGTCAGTGTTTCTATCTTTTCCAAGCATATCCGTTGTAGCATAGAGAAGTGTCTTAGAGCATGGATTCTAGAATAAGTTGTACTAGCAGGATAAACTTGGGCAAGTTGCCTCTGGCCTCTGCTAAAACATCAGGTGCTCAGAACTGTGCCAGGCACACAGTATGTACCCAACAAACATTAGCCTTGACTGTAGTTTTCCCACGGTGTGCTCTGCCCAGTGAGCGAATACAAGCACATTAACACAGACTGGTTTCCTTCCCAAAGAACACGTTTTGACTCAACAGCTCTTCTTCCCTAGGAAGGAACCCGCTTTCATGGCGCCACTGAGCCATTACAGCCAGCATATGTAAGACTCCATGTTGCCTATTAAGGCTGAGTAAAACATCCAAAAATATGTAGTTAATTCCACTTCCTATCAAAAGGACAGGCTTGTGTTAGGTTTATGGCTCTAACTCCATTCCTGAAGACGCTTCTGTTTATTAAGTACACCAAACAGATAATATGTCTTTAAAAGTGAACTAAATACAGGAGTTTTGTTTTTCCCAGGATGGCTGGTCTACATAAGGTCATGGAACACCCCTTCGTCTTTCCCTCTTAAAACCACCTTCCTCCTCCCTCCAGCTCTCAGTGGTCTTCAGAGAACTCGGATTCCTACAGCCGGGCCAGTGTCACCTCAGGGGTCTTCCAAAAGTCTGTGTATATCCCTTCCCTACGCCAACCTACTCTTGAGCAACTCATTAATTTGTTTTCTTCACTGGATTCTTGAGGATACGGACTTTTTTTCAATACCCTCTATCTATCACACAGTTCAGTGCTTCGCACACAGCCGACTCTCAGCAGAGCAGTGAAATGAATAAATGAGGATATGTTCTCAACGGAATGATGACTGTGATTCAGATCATTCTGCATCACCCACTCCCCCCGTGATTTCTTTATTTCCCCCTCTTCTGTTCCACGATAACACCCCAAACTGTGACGCAGCAAGGCGCAGCCCCGGGTGCCAAACAGCTCCTACCTCAGGCAGCACAGTGACCGCCGCGGGGAATTAGGAGAGAAGTTGTTCCAGGTTAAGAATCATCGCGTTATATCACATAACTGTCAGATATTTAGATGAACAAGACACTCTCCAGGGCAGTTTCCACTCTGGTTCAGTGGGTTAAGAATCCAGCTGCAGTGGTCACGGGGCTCTGGAGGCACAGGGTCCAGCCCTGGCCCAGCTCACTGGGTTAAGGATCTGGCATGGCTGCAGTTGTGGCATAGGTCGCAGGTGTGGCTCAGATTCGATCCCTGGACTGGGAAGTTCCATATGCTTTGGGTGCAGTCATAAAATAAAAAATATACATATATATCTCGGAAGGACATGGGACTCTGGATTCCTGCTCTGTCCTTTTCCTAATCTTCCTGAACCTTCGTTTCTCTGCCCGCATCATGAGAACAGCAACGAGCTGCTTTTAGGACTACCGCGACGTTTTGAGATACACTCTTCAACTCTTCAGATTAGGACAGGCATTAAAAACACTCCTAATACATGATTAGTAGCTGTGTCTTGAGATATAAATGCACCTGAGAACTCTATCCTCTTTGTCTCTCGGGTAAGGAGATTGTGGCACAGAAATAGCTCTGATTCTTCAGGACCACTCTGACAGGCTCCACTTATTTTAAGGTACGGGTTTTATTCCGAGGTAAAACCAAAATGACTTGATAAATATCATGTCAATTTGTCCTGCCTGGTTGGGTCCCTTTCTATAAAACATGACAGCCTTCTTGCAAACAAACAAGACAAAGAATAAACCTTTGGTATCTGTGTCATTAGTGAATACACACACACACACACACACACACACACACACACACACACACACACACACGTGAAACTTCACATGCGTGAAGCCCCTCCAATCTGGGTACACACAGCTGTGCCCCGAGGGTCTCAGATAATTAAATTAGGATATTGGAAAAACAGTGTGTGCTAAATACTATTAAAGACAGTAGAATTAAACAACTATGGTGAATTAAACATCTTTCTGAGGTACTCGCAGTTTACAGCTAAATTAAACAGACATGATGCATTTGGATACAGAACAGCTCTGAACATGACCTTGTGACTTAACTCTGTGCAGGAAAAGCGCTCTTCCTCTGAGGAGTGCTTTTGGATCAATCACTGCTGTTGTGAATAATCATGTTGTGACACTGTTCAGGAACTAGACAATTAAAGTCAATGCGCTCCTTTAAGCTGCACGGTGAATGTGATCTTTCTTCGTGGTGTGATTTTGAAGCACCAGCCGCCCCCCCCACACACCCCCTACCCCCTCATTCTTCAATTCAATCTGTTTCTATAACAACCACTAGGATATATTTTTAATGATTTATTTCCTTACAAAAACCAAAGCTCTTGAAAGGCATAACATAATGTCTTTTATTCAACGCCCCTCATTTGTCTTCTTACAGTTATTCTAATAAAAATTTAGATTTCATTCACTATTGCCTTGGGCAGTTCTTAGTAAAGCCTTTGTAACAGTGATTAAAAGTAATAACTGATAAATGATCACATAAGAAAGAATCAAAAGGAGAGAGAAAATGAGGTTAAAAATCCTGCAGACTCTTTCTGCCCCCACTTGATTTATTTTCAGAATGTCTAAAGGCCATTTTGCAATAAGCAACCAGTCCTCTTGCTTCGCGATGGAAAGAAATAAGGGTGAGCCTATTGAAAATAAGTCAATAGGTTTAATGAGAAATTTAATATACTCACACACCTCTTTTTATTTACCTGTTCTTTGGTTTCTAAGAGAGGTTATATTTGTGGGTCAGAACCAGTCCATTTGCTATAGGCAGAAGAAGGATATCCTTCAGCCTGGTAAGACTAAAAACAGACTGAGGAAGTAACTGGAAGGAAAGTGAGGAAGATGACACTGCTAAACTTGGGGGCAGCCACACCCTCGGCATGTGGAAGTTCCCAGGCCAGGCGTGGAAACCGTGCCGTAGCGGTGACCACAGCCACAGCAGTGACAATGCCAGAGGATCCTCAACCCACTGAGCCACCAAGGAACCTCCAGCTCTGGTAAATATTAGTAAGTGTGTTTTCTGAATAAGGACATAATTACACACACTGTCTCATGCACTGGGGCCACTGCTATATTTTAAATTCTTACCCAAGGCGAACCTTATTACAACAGAAGCTACTTTTTATAACCATGATTTTAGTTTCTACAACTGTGCATTTTTGTCACAGAGACTGTCTCAGGATTGTTTGATCTTTAAGATTAGCTCTTCCATATTTCAAGGCATATGTCTTTTCTCACAAGCGGGGATTTAACAGGAGATATTTTACTTAATAAACTTTATGAACAAAAAGTAATCGTGCTTTCACTCGGTTCACGCTCTCTGCTCAAGCAGTGTATCCACTCTACAAATTTTATTAAGTTCCTATTATGTCCTAAACACCAGGGATGTGGAGCTAAATAGCACAGACCTTGCCTTTCATCTTACATCTTACTGCAGAGCACAGAAAATACAGCAACATGCCCGCATAGCTATGCAACTATGTTCAGATAAAGACGAGTCTATTAAAAGAAAAAAACAAAAACAAAAAACAGAATTGGTGTAGAGGAAGGAGTAGGTGAGGCACAGCTGGGTGAAAATTAGGAGCAGGAGTTCCCGTGGCTCAGTGGTTAACGAATCCGACTAGGAACCATGAGGTTGCGGGTTCGATCCCTGGCCTTGCTCAGTGGGTTAAGGATCCGGCGTTGCCGTGAGCTGTGGTGTAGGTCGCAGACGCGGCTCGGATCCCGCGTGGCTGTGGCTGTGGCGAAGGCCGGCAGCTACAGCTCCTGTTAGACCCCTAGCCTGGGAACCTCCACATGCTGTGGGTGCGGCCCTAGAAAAGGCAAAAAGACAAAGAAAAAAAAAAGAAAGAAAGAAAATTAGGGGCAGCTCCGTCAGTGGTACCGTGGTAGATGAGCCAAGCCCTGAAGGAAGAAGCTGGCCGTGGAAGGATCTAGGGAAAGAAGCTCCCAGGCAGATAATCTAGATCCACTAAGGATACAGATCTAGTCCTGGTCCCCATTTGTTTCACTTATGTAAAACATAATCTTCAAATTACAAATTTATGAAGCATATTCTTTCCCCCTCCAGTTTCTTTTATTAAAAAATTTTTAAATTATTTTATTTCATTTTTCTTTTTACAGCTATATGTGTAGCATATGGAAGTTCCAGGCAAGGGGTCAATTCAGAGCTGCAGCTGCCGGCCTACACCACAGCCACAGCAATGCCAGATCTGATCCTCATCTGTGACCTATGCTACAGCTTGAGGCAAGGCCAGATCCTTAAGCCACTGAGCAAACCAGGGATCTAACCCACATCCTCACAGACACTACATCAGGTTCTTAACCCGCAGAGCCACGAGAGGAACTCCTCTCCCTCGGTTTTATTTGTTAACATCTGGGCATAAAGATAGCTGACTGAGATCAAACGTTATGGTCACTGATCGAAAGAATGTATTTCTTCATTCCAATCTGGTGATTAAACAGTATATATTATATACTCTAATCAACTTCTACCATGCCCTAATCAATTCAAACAGTACCATCGCTGAGTAGAAGGTAAATAATTTTAAACATTTCGTTAATTTTAAATACAACATACTTTAAACCTACATGACCTGGATAAGGCTATTCCAAAAGCAAATGAGATCCACTCTGCCTCATTATTACAAGTTTTAGCATAGACTAAGGAAAAAGATGTTATCCTCATCTGCCTTTAGCAAAAGATCTACCCAACTTACTTTCCTTTAGGTTTTCATCAAATCTTGCTCTTTTGTGATAGTATTGTTCTTCTAAATGGTAAGATCGTTTGTAATTAAAGCTATACAAATTCTAGGCATGTATTCATTTTCTGTATGATATCCAGCCCATGTTCACTAAATCATAAAGAAGGATTCCAGGAGTTCCTGACATGGCGCAGCAGAAATGAATCCGACTAGTATCCATGAGGACGTGGGTTTGATTCCTGGCCTCACTCAGTGGGTTAAGGATCCAGGGTTGCCGTGAGCTGTGGTGTAGGTCGCAGATACAGCTAGGATCCTTTGTTGCTGTGGCTGTGGTGTAGGCCAGCAGCAACAGCTCCTATTTGACCCCTAGCCCGGGAACCTCCCTATGCCAAGAGTGCAGCCCCCCCCCCCAAAAAAAAGGGATTCTAGATGAAAAAGTCTCAAGGATTAGGAAGATCCTATCCATATCACACAAATGTCCAAGTGGGCTGGTTTAATGTAAAACAAATTAACAGTAAAATTTATGAGCAATAAGACAGCAAAAAAAAAGATAATGGTATAAATTTTCAATTAAAACATACAAAGAGAAGTAAAAATAAAAGTCATCATTTTTCATTTTCAATTATTCCCAAGCTTAATAAGTATGGAACTTTAATATTTAACACAACTGTTTTATTTTGAAAAGAAGGTTATGATATAATTAAGCATCAATCTTTTCAGCTGATTGTTCCACCAACAAATACTTATCAGGCTGTTTAAGGAGGCACTCAGTCCAACAGCTGAAAATTGGATTTTTTAAAATGTGTGTTATATTAATAAGTCATATTATTCCTATACAGAATTTATAGCAAGTTGGAAAAATCTTGGGATTTAAAATCAAACCAAAATCAGAATCACCAATCCTCCTTTCTTAACTTGTTACCTCGCCTTTTCAGGTTAGAATATTTTTCCCTTGTATTATGCCAAAAACACTATCAGCTTCTCATAATGAGCGTGGTATATAAAAGGGCTAGAATTTAGAAGTCTGGGTCCTTGATATGGAGGGGAATCACCTAAACTCTCAACAAGTGCTCCATTTCATCACATATTTGAATAATTAAATTGTATTGTGTACATTTCAGCATGGTTGTGAGACGTAATGAAGCAATATTCACAAAGATTGCTTTTAAAACTACAAAGCTTTATAAAGCTTATTAAAATAATTTTTATTATATATGTAATAAGAATACACACACACACACACACACACACATATATACATACTTCTTGAAAACTTTCTTCTCTAGTACCTTCAGTCTTTTCTAGAGCAGTACATGAAACTGAGTGCCCCTAAAACAGTTCCTCTGCTGAGTTTATGACGAATCCAAACCTTTATTTCTTTCCTGGACCTATCCCCCTCAAGATTGAGGAACATCAAAGAAAGGGAGGATTGAAGTGGTTGTACAAGCCCCAGTGTTCCTTTCCTTTGAAGTAAAAGGTGTTTTCTTTTTGCTTCAGTCTCCCAGGCCTTCCCCGAATCTCAAAAGGCTGGCTCCAGAGTTAATAATGAGGAAATGTGAAGATGTAAAAACAAAGAATAGTTTGGGTGGGGAAACTAGCAACAAATTTAGACTAGAAATCCGCCACGTAGCGGAATCACTCAACTCCCTGGTCCCTGAAGGACATGGGTAAAAAAACCCGACACGCATTCCTAGGTTGTTTTTACAGGAAGCAAACCCCCACCAGCTGAAAACTGTTGATCACCAGTACATACACCCTAGACCCGCTGAAATCTGAAGGTTGATGATGCTTGAAATTTCACTTTGATTCCAACCAACCAGAGAACTGTGCATGAGCTGGTCACTCACCCTGCAGCCCCTACCCTCGAATTTCCTTTAAAACCCTTCTGTGAAAGCCACTGGGGAGTTTGGACACTTTAGGCACTAGCTACCTGTTTTCCTTGCTTGACATCTGCAATAAACACTTCACTTTCCTTCATCACAACCTGGGGTCAGTAGTTAGGCTTTACTGCACACAGGCGAGAGGACCCACGTTTCATGCAGCAACACAAATACCTCGCCCCAGACCATGTACTTAGAATGGTGAAAAATGTGCCCTGAGCGGACGGGTACATGTTTGAAAGTGGCAAATCAACTCATCTAGCACATAAGGTGACACTTTATTCTTTTCCACCTCACCATAGTCTATTTTTAGCCTTGAAGAACCATTGCTGATTATTGGAAAGCAATTTTCTCTAGAGTGGTTGATAACTACCTAAAATGACAGTTTTTGATCTTCCTCTTTTGACTTCCACGGATTTTTTTTTAAACTCTGTTTCCTCATACAATTGTTCATCTTCTTATTCCTGTTTCTTATGATTTCCTTTGCTCTCATTTTAAAGTTAATGTTGACCTCTGATCTGATTCAGGAAATTTCTTAAGGGTAGAGTCATAGAAGGTACGGTTCTGTTTTGTTTTTAACCTGTAAACATGTGTCACAATAAATATGAGAGGTTTCTTCCCTGCCTGTCACACAGGGGCCCACCCACCCTGTAGGTTAAAGTTGTGCAGAGCGTTGCTTGATAAATATCTTTCGAACCCTTCAGTGTTCTTATTCAACACGACAGATTTGAAGCTAAGTGAGCCTTTTCTGAATTTAAAAAGCAGGCGGTCTGAATTGCCTTATAAATAAAAAAATAAAATGCTCCTTTTTCAATTATATTGAGGATGCAAGGGTCAAATTGGCCTTATGTAATACATCCGCCGACGCAGAGCAGAGAATAACCTAAGAGACACATTGAGCCATGATGTTATAAAGAAAAGCGCCTATCTGTCTTCAGGCCGGACTATAATGTAGTATTCACTCATTTAATATTTCTGTGTTTAAGAGTTCCCATGTGACTAGGTGGGGTATGAACCCAACTAGTATCCACGAGGATGTAGGTTCGATCCCTGGCCTCGCTCAGTGGGTTAAGGATTCAATGTTGCCCCAGTCTGTGGCATAGGTCACACATGTGTCTCAGATCCAGTGTTGCTGTGGCTGGCAGCTGCAGCTCTGATTCAACCCCTGGCCCAGCAACTTCCATATGACACAGGTGTAGCTATAAAAAGAAAAAAAAAAATCTTTGTGTTTTGCTGAATGCATATGATTCAAATTATGACTCTTCTCCCCAGCCTGAGAGACAAGAGCGGCCCCCTGGAGTTACACTGCTTAGGCTGGAATCCCAGCTCACCAGTCATTACCTAAGTCACTCTGCGCAGCTTTTCAATTTCTCTATGACTCAGTTTCCTTATCCACAAAATGGGGGCAATGATCATGCCTGCTCATAGGATCCTTGGAGTATTAAAAATAAGAATATGTGTGAATGTTTAGAAAAGCTCCTGGCAAATATAACCACCGCATCCTCCTCCTCCCTCCTCCTCCACCCTCATCCTCTCTCCTCCTGAGCTTTCGGTGGAGTGTGCTACTGAAGAGCCTCTCTGGACGGCAGGAGAGAGGAACAGGAAAAGCCTGGCATACAAGATGGAAACATAGGGCAAAAACGCTAGGGCTCCAAGAAAGACTGAATTTGTGGGAGGAACTGGCTCAATACTCTCAGTTTCCTACTCTGGTCGGAGAGGGAGCCTTGTTTCCATCATTCTAGGTATGTCATTGGTTTCAGCCAAGGGCATCAGGGCAGTGACACCCATCACTTCCAATCCTGGCGGACACCTCCAGGATCACCCACTCATGCTCTGCCTGCAGCTGATAACCTCAATCAAAGGCCTGTTTTAAGGCAGAAGCCCCGTAAGGTGGGGTGAGCAGGGACCTCTGCGTTCACGGTTGGAGCATCCAATGTCCTGTGGCAGACTGAACCACGAGCCAAAGCAAACCCTAATTACCCTAAGCCTCTGACATGTCTGAGTTTATTTATGAAAGCTTCCATGCTTCATTTTCCCTCCTGAGGACCAAGCCGATACCCTCCAGCCCCAAATCCTTTCTTCTGTGTTGTACTCCAAGACCCTGGAGATGGGAATCCTTGAAATACTTACGACTTAGAACAATTCTTGGCCCCATCATTTCCTCCAAACAGGAAAAGATATTTTAAGGCGATACAGGTTTCCATAAGCATTTCAAACATGGACAGGGAGAATACCAGAAAAGGAATCGCTTCCCAGAGGGCGTGTCCAGAGGCTGGAAGGAACCTTGGACAAGGGAGCTCTCCCAGGGAGGAAGGTGAAAGCCAGGTAAGGGATCCTCCTTGAGCTGGTGGTCAGGGAGACTAGATAATCCGTCCAGCAGGATTTCACCTCTGATTCTGTGTATATCTGAGTCTTTCTCTTCCTGGACATGAGTGTTTACTGGGGCTTCCCTTTTCCTCCTCCCCTCCTGCTTACTGGGTATAGATGTATGTTGGGAGCTGGTTGCAAAATACAGATCATTTATTTGGAGTGGATTCACCATCACATCATTAGATGAGGACTTCATGGACTGAATCCAGGGACGGAAAGGATTTTTAGTTACCTCTCTTGGGAAATAAAAATCCTTTCTCACGAGGGAGTGGAGACATGCTGTGAATAGTTGACAACCAGAAGGGTGGACTGTAGCAGAGATGTCTGACATGCTTGCTAATGCCACCTGCTTCTCCTGACCACGTGGCTTCCTGACCTTTACCCAGCCTCCCTTGCAGTTTAGATGGGCCATGAGACTGGGTTTTGGCCAACTGGAGGTCTACACACCCTGGATAGCTCCACAACAGCCCACACATAATGGACCACACAACCTCTTCCTTTTCCTCAGTGACCCGTGAGGCTATGTGCTTAAGACGCCTGCATCAAAAGGTAGAAGGAGCCTTTGAACAATCATTTGAACCTCCGGGGAGAGCTGCCCTACATACATGGGCTATGACATAAGGAATATTTTTCCATCATAAGAACTGAGATTTGGGGGAGGGTTAAGGGTTAAGTTACAGTGGCTGGGGCTTATCACCCCAATACAGCATTAGATTTTAAAAGATTAATTATTAGATTTAATGACATTGTTAAGCGATACCTTTTTCTTTCTACTAAAAGTATTTGAATGGAAAGAAAGGGCTGTTGAGAAAGTGAGGCAATGTGGTAGAGTGAAAAAAAAAAGGAGGGCCTTGCCTTAAGTAAGTAATTCTAGAAGTGACATTTACTAGCTAAGTGACACTAGGAAAGTCACTTAAGTCCTCTGGGCCACAGTACACATCTGTAAAATGAGGCTAATATTAGGTTACCCAAAATTATAAGAGAAAGGCAGGCCAAACGTTTGCTCAAGACATTTTATGGTTTTGATCTACGGTTTTTTGAAATAGGAATTAAGTGCTAAAGTCACTCTAATGAGAGAACAGAAATAATATATATACATATATATATGCATATAATATATATTATGCATATATTATATATAATATATAATATATTATGCATATATTATACCCATGGCACATGGAAGTTCCATGGCTAGATATAAACTCTGAGCTGCAGCTGTGACCTACACCACAGCTGTGGCAACACTGGATCCTTTAACCTACTGCACCGGACTGAGGATTGAACCTGCACCTCCACAGCAACCCAATCACTGCATTAAGATTCTTAACCCACTGCACCATGGCAGGCACTCCCAGAAGTAATATTTTTATTTAAAAAGTCTGAGTTGTTGCATAATACCTACAAAATCCAGCTTTATGTATAAATATTGTGCAACATGTGGTTTAAATGGTGTTAACTCATGCCAGAAGTTTTACTGACAATGGTCATTTACAAAATACCATATAAGAACAACATGAAACATTGTAGTTAGTGATTTCAAAGAATCTATTCCCCAGAACTTTACCCAATCATGTTGTACAATTTCCCCATACCCTCTGCCCTCTCCCCAGAAACTAAGAAGATGGAATTCAGCAGGATTCCCACATCCACTGAAAGCCTGTTCTTCCTGATGGTTTCTCAGTAATGTTTACTCACAATAATTGTTCGCATGTAAAATAATAGAAATTATCACATAACTCAAAAGTAAGAAAAGACCTAAAACCTTTGGTTACATTTAATTATATGTTCATCAACTAATAAATCAGATGAATGAAAACACATATGTTCTTATAAAATGGTAAACGGTCATTAAAATACAACTAACATGTCAATTTAAAACTTAGAGACTGAATGGAATTTTGCTCCTTTAAATCAAACTCAAGTACGTCACAGCCAAAGCCTAAACAAAGAATTTCTAAAATGCCTTTGCTAATGAGGTCTCTTCCTAATCAGTGGAAAATAATGGCGAGCTAAAGCCTAGCATTCAAACTTCAAAGCAGAAAACAAAGCGAGAAAGAGTATACCTTCAAATCATATTTCCCATTATTGAATTCACAATTGTACACAAGAATACAATTTTTGAATCCTTTTTCAGACATTCTTAGGATATATATATATATATACATATATATATATACGCACACATAAATAAAGGAGGTATGATTTTGATTTTTCATTGTTTTGGCATAAGGCGACTTTTCTCCTATTGATTTCATTGCGGAAGCGTAGAACGCAAGGTAAAAACGTGAAACATTCCTTAAAAGTCACTGACGTGATAGAAGGGCAAGTCCAAAGAAACACAGAGAAAGGGAATTATTTTGTCTGAAACCCTGGATGCTATGAAACTGAGATGGTTTTATCAATATCCACTACTTACACTACATCTACAGGAACAATACAGGCGTGTGCAAGTACTACTGCAAAGCAGAGCGCTGCTTCCTCAGCAAGCCCCCACCCTCCTGCACCCACTCACACAAGCCATGGGGGCCCCGGCTCCACTCACCAGCGCGGAGGGGTGCGCAGCGTCAGCCCTCTCCTCCGAGCCCTCGGGGGTCCGCGTGCTGGGTGGGGTCCTGCGGGGCTTGCGGCCTATCGCTTCACACCAGCCCAGCATTTTCTCCTTCCTCGTATCCCTTTTCAATGTCTGAAATTCTGAAAATAGTGTACAGTCCCTGAAACAGGTCACTTGTTTTAGTTGTCTGTTTTTGGAAAAATGTACGTAATTGAAATCAAATAAGCGACTTAATGAAATACCTGGGCCGACATTTTCTCTCAACCGGAGCTTAGGAGGAAGAAAAGAATATGCTGATTGTTAATAGCCTCAGAGTCACAGGCGATGCACACAGTACACAGCACCTTAAAGGGCTTAACGTTTTACTCCCCAATTTGTGACACTTGGAGACTGTGGGAATTTCTTGCCTACAGTTCTAGGTGTTATTTTCCAGGATTTGGTTTCTAACAAAGGTAAGAGGTTCTTACCTTAGGATCTAAGAACAGATTCAGCTCCCAATATATCTACTTTATTCAGTGACGTCTAAGACACAGATTTTCAGCTCAATGTCCTACACATGCAAAATGAACACAGGCCAGTGAGAACAATTACTCATTCTGGCAGTGGCGTGGTTATATCTCTTATAAAGTTCTGCCAACTAAAGAAGAAATTTTAGTGCAGGCATGGTAAATTTAGTATATGCCATCCATCACCAGTACAATCTGTTAAAATAATAATTAAAAAAAAAATCTCCTTGCTATATCATGAGTAGAAAAGCTACTCTTTCTAGCTTTCCAGAATGTCCTAGTTGGGGGACTATTTTTGTCTCTGAAAAAGTTATATCAAACAATGACTTTGAATGTAATGGAGAAAACATTGTTTCCTTGTAAAGTTTTACAGCCTCGTTTTCCACTCCACCACCCTCCGTAATTAGAAATAGTTTATTGCCGGTCTTTAGTTAAATGCATTACACTGTCAATTAAATATCAAAAATAATGTGGCATAATTATTTTGCACAGCATCCAAAGCAATTAGCAATCTGGTGGTTTATAATGTTTCGGGGATTCAAAGTAAGACATTAAGAAAGGTTGCACTAATGGAATGACGAGTTATTACTCTAAATGACAAAATAGTCAAGTTCAACAGATCTGAACAATGTAAATAGGAAATTATATTTAAAAACTCTCATAAAAAGTAAGCTAATATACTTAGTGGAATGACATTTTAAATAAGACCAGCCGTCTGATATGAGTGACCCACTCATCTGAGATTCAAGGAAATGGTGAAGGGGGCTTGGGAAGGATTGAACGAGCAACAAATGATTAATGCTTGCCCTTTCAGACACATTGCTCGAGATTTTATTGAAAATGCTTATCTCTGATACAAAATCTGCATATCCATCTAATTTGCATTCCACAGAAAGTAAACATTTTCACATCCCTGGTACACAGTATCTTGGTTAGTCATCAGTTTTTAATTACATTTCTTGAAGTTCACTGAGTCAATGAAAATGAGTATCTTTATTCCAAAGCAGGGAGTGAAATGACCAAAACGGTTTAATCAAGTACAAACAAATGTTCTACTTGTAAGTCATTTGCCATTTTTTTTAAAAAATTAACTCTGTAATTAAATATCACTTTAGGACTTATAATAAAATGTTCAATTCATGCGTGAATAAAAAGCATAATAAAGTGGCCCACAAGATGATATCATCAGTACCCATTCAGGGACTTGTTTTTAAAGGCAGCCAACTTCTTTCTATGCCATTTCTGAGATTAAATAAGACAGTTTCATTTGCAGCCTTTTCTTGGGCTGGTGGTGATGGTGACCAAGCTAGATTCTCATTATTCAGTCAACATTCATCTGTACGTATTTCTTGAGCCCCTGCTATCCCGTACTGAAGTAGGTATGAAAAAGCCATAGAGGAGGATTACTTTCATTTATTTTATTTTTTATTAGAGTGTAGTTGATTTACAGTGTTGTGTCATTTCTGCTGTACAGCGAAGTAACCCAGTTATACATACATACGCATTCTCTTTCTAATACTCTCTTCCGTCATGGTCCATCCCAAGAGATTCCATAGAGTTCCCTGTGTTGTAGAGTAGGGCCTCGTTGCTTATCCACTCTAAATGCTATAGTTTGCATCTACTAACCCCAAACTCCCCATCCATCCCACTCCCTCCCCCTTCCCCTTGGCAACCACAAATCTGTTCTGTACGTCTGTGAGTTTGGAGAAAAGGGACCCCTCCTTCAGTGTTGGTGGGAGAACATCATGGAGGTTCCTCAGAAAACTAAATATAGAACCACCAAATGTTTCAGCAATCCCACTTCTGGGCACATACCCAGAAAAAAAAAACACAATTCATAAAGTGTTACTTTCATTTTTGATCTGAGTCGGATTCAGTGCAGTGTTCCCAAGAATTTTAAAATCCAAGCCTAACCGGGATCTTTCGAACGCCTTTATTTGTGGATTTGTAAGCTTGTTTGCTCAGCTCGAAGGTAGTGGCTGCCTCTCTTGCTCTAAGATATCCTTCCTGAAGTTGGCCCATGCAGACTAGCTTTCGGACCTGTCCTGCGGAACAAGCCACACAGCGGGGCTATTAAACTTTGGGTGATGCCAGTGATGTAGTCTAATAAAATGTCAGCTGCATTTTAGTTTTCTTTTGCATGTAACAGATATTATCTGAATCTTAGGATGTTTAAGAAGGAGAAATAATCCAACAAGTTAGAATAATACTCTTTTCAGATAAATAATGTGCTCAGAGTAATCACTGAATATGCAGTGTGGATACCTCCCTGTCTGGTGTGGGAAAAGAGAAAAGAAATATGATCCTATTGGCTGTGGCCTGGAAGATGAAAGCTTCTCCTTCCTCTTGGACATAGTCACGGGAATCTTTACAAATAAAGTCAAATGTGTGAAATGACCAGAGCCGTCTGACTGTACAGCATGGGTTCACCTCTTTATTATGTGAACGAACACTATGTAAGAAGATAAGAAAAGCCTCTGATGGGTACAGGACTACATCTGGACATTCACATCTTATTATAAAGGAAGTGCCTTGTCTGGTGACTTGCTCAGTATAATATGCATCCACCCACTTAATCAGCTACTTTTTTTTTTTTTAATTTTTAGGGCTGTGCCTGTAGCATATGGAAGTTCCTGGGTTAGAAGCTGAATTGGAGCTACAGCTGAGGGCCAGATCTGAGCCCATCCATGACCTATGCGACCTATGCCACAACTGTCAGCAAGGAGGGATCCTTAATCCACTGAGTGGGGCCAGAGATTGAGCCTGCATCCTCAGGGATACCAGTCAGATTCTTAACTCACTGAGCCACAACAGGAACTCCCACCAGCTACTTTCGAGTCACAGAGTCTTATTTGAAAGGAACCAACGTGCAGATGGCCTCGAAGGCAGCAGCATAGGTATAGAGGAGGTGAAGTAAAGTGAGGCAGGAAGGTGGAGCGCTCCGTTGCCCTGGCTGTAGAGACCCTGATGGTCACTAAAGACAACATCTTCTCTTCAGTTATCACAGGGCACTTAAACTTTAGTGCACATTTCTTTTCTTAAAAAATTTATAGTTGATTTACAAGTTCCCGTCATGGTTAACAAATCCGACTAGGAACCATGAGGTTGCGGGTTCGATCCCTGGCCTTGCTCAGTGGGTTAAGGGTCAGGCATTGCCGTGAGCTGTGGTGTAGGTTGCAGATGCGGCTCAGATCCCGCGTTGCTGTGGCTGTGGCATAGGCCGGCAGCTACAGCTCCGATTCGACCCCTAGCCTGGGAAGCTCCATATGCCGCGAATGCAGCCCTAGAAAAAGGCAAAAAGACAAAAAAAAATGTAGAGTTGATTTAGAAATTTCATTTTCTACTGTATAGCCAAGTGACCCAGTTATATACATGTATACTTTCTTTTTCTCATATCATCCTCCATCTGTTCCATCACAAGTGACTGGATATAGTTTCCTGCTGTTCAGCAGGATCTCCTTGCTTATCCACTCCAAATACAACAGTTCACATATACTAACCACAAGCTCCCAGGCTGTCCCACTCCCCCCACCTCTCCCTTGGTGATTACAAGGCTGTTCTCCACGTCCATGAGTTAGTTTCTTTTCCGCAGAAAGGTTCATTTGTACCACATTTTAGATTCAAGACAGAAGTGATATTACGGTATTCGTTTTTCTCTTTCTGATTTACTGCACTTAGTATGAGTCTTTAGTTCCATCCACATTGCTACAAATGGTATTGTTTTGTTCTTTTTTATGGCAGAGTAGTATCCCATTGTGTGTATGTACCACATTTTCTTAATCCATTCATCTGTTGATGGACATTTAGGTTGTTTCCATGTTTTGGTTATTGTGAATAGTGCTGCAGTGAACATAGGGATGCGTGTATCTTTTTCAAGGAAGTTTGTCCAGATGTATGCCCAGGATCAAACGGTAGTTTTCTGTTTTGTTTTCTGAGGTATCTCCATAGTGTTTTCAATAGTGGTTGTACCAATTTACGTTCCACCAAAAGTGTAGGAGGGTTCCCTTTTCTCCACACTCTCTCCAGTGTTTGGTGCTTGTTGACTTAACTAATAATGGCCATTCTGACTGGTGTGAAGTGGTACCTCATTGTAGTTTTCATTTGCATTTCTCTAATAATAAGTGACGAGGAACATTTCACGCATCTGTTGGCCATCTGCATATCTTCTTTGGAGAAATGTCTACTCAGGTATTCTGCTCATTTTTTTCACTAGGTTGTTTTTTGCTGTTGAGCTGTATGAGTTGTTTGTATATTTTGGAGATGAAGCCCTTGTCAGGTGCATCATATGAAACTATTTTTGCCTCTTCCATAGGTTGTCTTTTTGTTTATTTTATGCTTTCTTTTGCTGTGAAAAAGCTTGTAAGTTTGATTAGGTCCCATTGATTTATTTTTGTTTTTATTTCTATTGCTTTGGAAGACTGACCTGAGAAAATATTTGGACAAGCAATGTTATAGAATGTTTTGCCTATGTTCTCTTCTAGGAGTTTTATGGTGTCTTACCTTATCTTTAAGTCTTTCAGCCATTTTGAATTTATTTTAGTGCATGGCATGAGGGTGTGTAATAGTGTAGTCTCATTGATTTACATTGCAGCTGTCCAGGTTTCCCAGCACCACTTGTTGAAGAGACCTCCAATACCATGTTGAATAAAAGTGGTGAGAGTAGCCCTTCTTATCTTGTCCTAGATTTTAGTGGGAAGGCATTCAGCCTTTCTCCACTGAGTAGTATATTGGCCATTGGTTTGTCATAAATGGCTTTGATTATATTAAGGTATGTTCCCTCTACACCCACTTTAGTAAGAGTTTTGACATGAATGGACATTGGATTTTCGTCAAATGCTTTTTCTGCATCTATGGAGATGATCATGCGGTTTTTGACTTTTCTTTTGTTAATGTGGCATATGACATTGATTGATTTGTGAATGTTGAACCATCCTTGTGAACTTGGGATGAATCCCACTTGGTTGTGGTGTATGACCGTTTTTATATGTTGTTACATTCAGTTGAGGAAAATTTTGTTGAGAATTTTAGTGTCTATATTCATCAAAGATATTGGCCTATCTTTTCTTTTTCGGTAATATCTTTGTCTGGTTTTGATATTAGGGTGGTGGTGGCTTCATAGAATGTCTTTGGGAGTGTTCCTTCTTTAACCTTTTGGAAATAATTAAGAAGGATGGGTATAAGTTCTCTGTATATTTGGTAGAATTCACCTGTGAAGCCACCTGGTCCTGGACTTTTGTTTGTAGAGAGTTTTTATTTTTAGCATTTCACTTCTAGTGTTTGGTCTGATTAATTGATTTATTTCTTCTTGATTCAGTTTTGGCAGGCTGCACGTCACCAGAAAGTTTGCAAATTTGTTGGCATAAAATTGCTCATAGTAATCTCATGGTTTTGTGTATTTCTGCAGTATTCACTGAAATTTCTCCTTTTTTATTTCTTATTCTATGTATTTGACTTCTTTCTCTCCTCTTCTTGGTGAGTCTAGCCAGCAGTTTGTTAATTATATTTACACTTTCAAAGAAGCAGCTCTTGGTTTTATTGGGTTTTTTTATTTTATTGATTTCCTTTCTGATTTTTATGATTCCCTTCCTTCTGCTGACTTTAGTTTTAGGTTTTGTTCTTCTTTTTCTAATTCTTTTAGGTAGAAGTTTAAATTGTTGATTTGAGATTTTTCTACTTTTCCGAGGAAGGCCTGAATTGCTATGAACTTCCCTCTGAGCACTGCTTTTGCAGCATCCTATAGATTTTGAGTGGTTGTGCTTTCATTATCACTGTCTTGAGGTGTTTTAATTTTTATTTTATTTATTATTAATTAATTAATTTATTTTTTGCTTTTTAGGGCCACATCCATGGCATACAGAGGTTCCCAGACTAGGGGTCTAATCAGAGCTACAGCTGCCAGCCTACACCACAGCAATGCTGGATCTGAGCTGCGTCTGTGACCTACCCCACAGCTCACAGCAATGCTGCATCCTTAACCCACTGAACAAGTCCAGGGATCAAACCCACAACCTCGCGGTTACTGGTCAGATTTGCTTCCACTACACCACAATGGGAACTCCATGAAGGTATTTTTTAATTTCCCTTTTGATTTTCTTGCTGACCCATTCGTATTTAGTAGCATGTTGTTTAGTCTCCACTACTCAGTTTTACCTCATTTCTTTTCCTGTAATTGATTTCTAGTCTCATGATATTGTGGTCCAAGAAGATACTTGGAATAATGTATACACTCCTAAGTTTGTTAAGGTTATTTTCATTTTCTTGTATGTGGTCAATCCTTGAAAATGTTCCATGTGTACTTGAAAAGAAATTATATTCTGATTTTTGTGGATATAATGTCCAGAAGATATCAATTAAACCTAACTCTTCTATTGTGTCACATAGGATCTCTGTTAGCTTATTGAATTTCTGCCTAGAGGATCTTTCCATTACTGTGAGTGGGGTGTTAAAGTCTCCTGCTATTACCGTATTCCCGTCAATTTCTCCTTTTATGTGTATTAGTATTTGTTGTATGTATTGAGGTGCTCCTATATTAGGGGCATATATATTGACAAGTGTAATATCCTATTTTTGAACTGATCCTTTTATCATTATGTAGTGTCTTTCTTTGTCTTTCTCTACAGCCTTCATTTTAAAGTCTTGTTTTCTCTGATCAGCATTGCAACTCCTGCTTTCCTGTCTTTTCCATTCATGTAGAATATCTTTTTTCATCCCCTCATTTTCAATTTATATGTGTTCTTTGCCCTGATGTGAGTTTCTTGGAGGCATTATTTTGTAGGCTGTTTTATTTATTTATTTATTATTATTTTTTTAATCCAGTCTGCCACTCTACGTCCTTTGATTGGTACATTCAGTCCATTGACATTTAAGGTAATTATTGATAAATATGTATTTATTGCCATTTTAAACCTTGTTTTCTAGTTGATTTTATGCTTCTCCTTTCTTTCTTTCTTTTTTTGGTTGGATGTTTTCCTTTTATTATATGTTTGTGTCTTCTTTTTAGTTTTTGTGAATATATTGTTTGGTTTTGATTTGTGGTTGCCCTATTTTTCAAGTATGTCAACCCCTTGCTATATCTGCTTGCCTTAGCCTGATAGTCATATAGGCTCAAACACAGTCTAAAAAAATGAGTCTAGATTTTCTTACTTTCCTTCACAACTTTTATGATTTTGAAGTCCTTTTTTAGCATCTTCAGTTTTATCCTTTAGATGTTCCCTGTGTTTACCATCCCTTTTACAATATTTTTTTCCCTTTTATATCTGTATACTGGCTTATTTAGGTGATTACTTTCTAATTGTGAGTTCCTCCATCCTATTTCTCCTTACTTCTTTTTTTATTTAGAGGAGTCTTTTCAGGGTTTCTTTTAGAATGGTTTTAGTATTGCTATACTATTCAGTTTTTGTTTGCTGGAGAAATTCTTTATTTCTCTGTGCTGACCTTTGAGGTAACTGGGGCCGTAGGTGGTGCCTATTCACAGACTGCTAGTGGTGGTGGACCATGCCCACCTCTGGAGTCTGAGATGACTGAGTTTGCCTCTGCTGCTTGTAGACCATGCAAGAGGTGCCCTGTCATGCTTAGCCTGCACAGGAGGTGCCAACACCTGTAGCCCGCACAAGAGGGGCCTGTCACCTGTAGCCCATGAAACAGGCACCTCACTGCTTGTAACCCTATCCTCCAAGGGTCCAATGACCATCCACCCCTCCTTCTCTCACCATCCCCAACAATGGCTCCTTGATTCTCCCACAGGCTCAGACCTCCTCCCAGGTTCCTTTGGCTGTGGTGCTCTGCTTCCCAGCCCTTGTGCACTGCTCCCCAGCCCCTCAGGCTGTTTCCACACAGCAAACCTTAGTCCTCTTCCTGGATCTTACCTTGGAGCATGAGTCTCAGTGCCCAGCCCCCTTCCGAGCATCTCAGTCTGTGGTATCCCAGGAGGTGGCACTGATGGTCTTTGTGGCTCTCTCTTTGCTTTGCCTTCCTCAGCCCAGCTGGTGTGCTCTTCTCTGAGGCTTTGAGGACCTCCATCTCAGCTGATCACCCCATCAGTTAGTGACTTTCAAGGGTACGGGTTCCTTTCCTCTTTCACAGCTCCCTCTCAGGAGTCCTAGTGCCATCCTGATTCCTCTCACTCTCTCTCTTTTTTCCTTTTTTTATATCAAGTTATGTGGAGGGTTTCTTGCCCCTTTTGGAGGTTTAAGGTCTTCTGCCAGCATTCTGTGGATGTTCTTTGTAAATGGTTCGAAATGTAGATGGGATTTTTGGATGTGTTTGTGGCAGAAGCTGAAAGGTCTTAGTCCTCTGCCATTTTGATCCTGCCCTTAGAGCACATTTCAAAACAATCTTTTTGGGTGATAAAAGGAGAAATTCCAGAGATAGCTTAGGTTCTGGGTTTGAGGTAATGAAAGGGTTAACAGTGTGGCTTGCTGAGCCTTGGCAGAGCAGCATTCTCCCTGGCCTGAGTCGTCACCATATTCTCAGGCAGAAGGATACACCGTCAGAAGGGTGGGCAGACTATGAGCATTTATAATTAACCTTGATGCACTTTAAACTGTAAGTATCATTAGTGATAGATCAGAATCGGAAAATGGTCATTAAGTATTCATATTAATTACCCCCTAACCATTGAACCAAGCTAATATGAGATGCAGTGAATGAACAACGTATATAATGATCTCAGGAAATTGAGATTTAACTAAGCTTAATTTTTAATATGCTACACCTAGGAGACATTTAATTTAATAAATAGGAGCACCGTGCATTCTCTATGAACTAAACTGACAACAAATTAAAATCAGACAGGAAAAAATGCAAAGCAATTGGGTATACCTCAGAGAGAATGATTTACTTTAAATTCTGGAAACATTTAGTAAACACTTCCCTCGTTCCAGACACTGTGTTTGGAGCTCCTGGTAATGGGATCTGAGAGATGTGGAACTCAGAGGTAGAGCAGAAGCTGACACATGGACCATTTTTTTGATAGCAGTGCAATGAGTACATGGAAACTTTGAGAAAAGATGTCTGACTTCCTATCAGCTGAAGGAAAAGAGTGATTTTGGACAACTCTCCAAAGAAAATAAATACAAATAATTGACAGGAAAATTAAGATTCTTACAACTGCAAAAGCTTCTGCAGCTACTAGCTGTGCTGCAGAGCCCCTTGGTGGGGGGGAGGGGTTCCCTCTTAATCCACGTAAATGGCACTGTGATCCAGCCATGCTCTCCACACAAATACCCTATGAGAAGTTCTCCTGTAGCTGGGCAGCTGGGCAGAAAGCAAGCCCAGCTGATTTCTCTCAGGAAAGCTTAGGACATTTACCTAACTGCACCCTACATCTAATGGAATTAAATCTTAAAATCAGAACATTTTTCTTCTCAGAGAAAAAGAAAATGCAGTTGGCTACCTCCACCTCCTCAGCCATTTCCTTCCTACAAAATTCACCAGCCCACATCACACCAGTCAAGTCCAGATAGGGGCCTGGCAAGTCCTTCCGCTCACCACACGCATGACCCTGAGGATATTCTCTAACCTCCATCCTCAAAGGAGATGACAACAACCCTTGTCTAAGAACATGAAAGGATTTTTTTTATCAAAAATTTTAGACATTTGATTGTAGATTTCTTTGGGTAAAGTGTCACCAAGAAATGGGTCTCAACACTTGAACACCCCCACCTCCAGAATAAGCATGAAGCTCAATCTCCTTTATGAGAGAAACAATGTGCAGATAGAAAAAGAAGGAAGTTAGTGGTATGCTTCCTTCTTTGGAGGGTGGGATGCGGTATCTCTGAGGATTAACGTCTGTTCCTGGGGAAGGGAAGCATGTGTGTGTGTGTGTGTGTGTGTGTGTGTGTGTGTGTGTGTGTGTATTCCTCCCTAGGCCCTCAGAAGTCTATAACACTCATGCCTATGACTCACATTGCCTACTCCTTGGATGCCCATGTGTTTCTAACACACATGCAGCTCTGAATTGTCCTTGAAGACCTGGAGGCCTAAGTAAGGATTACCAGGGACTACCTGCTGGGGGTACATTTGGAAGCCTTTAGACCAGAGAGTCTTTAGACGAGGTAAGCATTAAATTGACTTCCAGCAAATGGAAATACATCCTGGGGGCCTTCTGATAGACTAGGAGGCATGATTTCTCAAATGGAGAGAGATATTCATGGCTGTCTGCTAGGATGTGGAACACTAACTGACCTAGAACCTGATAAATAATTATTGATAATAAAGTAAATAATAAAATAAAGAAGAGCTCTCCACTTCTGAGTAAATTTAGGAAATGAAAATAGCCATAACGTAAGTCATAGCGAAGGTTTAAATTCTTAAGTGCTTTTTGCTTGAACTAGAGGAAAGATGTATTTTGTATGCAGTTTTCTTTTTAAAAACTCTCCTTCTGTCTTCAGTTCCTTTTAGAAGCACCCATCTTTCTTTGAGGTCTTATAAGTTACTCTAGCCTTGTGAGGAAGCCTGGTGGTGAATATAGAAGTGGTACAGAGACAGGTAGATGAAAACTATTCCATTTAGAATGGATAAGCAATGAGGCCCTGCTGTACAGCACAGAGAGCTATATCTTACCTCTTGGGATACGACATGATGGAAGGTAGAATGCGAAAAAGAATGTATTTATATGTACGACTAGGTCACTATGCTATACAGAAGAAATGACACAGCACTATAAGTCATCTACACTCTAATAAAAATAAAATAAAAACTTAAAAAGAGGCACAGAAAAGGAAGGAGGCTCCCAGCCCCCCTCTGTTAGTGCAGGGCAAAGAGAAGGGTTTTGAGGAGACCATCTTGGTATCAGTATGAGCCAGGACACAAAGGTTGTTAGGAAAGGACGAAGGGGCAGCTTCCAGGTTGGCAGCTTTGGGAAAACTAACCAGAGTGACTCCTCCAGTCTCAATACAGGTGCAAATGAAGGGAAGTCACACCCCTGGCATACAGCATATGGAGGTTCCCAGGCTAGGGGTCCAATCGGAGCTGTAGCCAGAGGCCTATGCCACAGTCACAGAAAGGTGGGATCCGAACCGTGTCTGCAACCTACACCACAGTTCACAGCAAAGCTGGTTCCTTAACCCACTGAGCGAGGCCAGGGGTCGAGCCCACAACCTCATGGTTCTTAGTCGGATTCATTAACCACTGTGCCACGACGGGAACCCCAGGGCTATTCTTTAGTGATGACTAGCAAGCTTCTTCAGGAGTTTACTAGCTCAACATTCAGCACATGTGCTGGGCCAACCTCTGAGACATCAACAGTGGAGTGCAAGGGACTGCAAGATTACACTCTAGTAATCTTTGTGGGAAACTACCATATCTTGATGGTAAAAATCAGAGAAAATCTCAAAATATACAGACAAATTCTGAGTTTGTAAATAGGAAGACTCAATATTGTGACAATGTTAATTCTTCCTAACTTGAGCTATGGATTCAGCAAACCCCAATCAAAGTCTCAATATGCTGTTTTGTAGATATTGATAAATTTATTTTAAAGGTTACATGGAAAGGAGAAATACCTCAAGTAGCCAATATAATACTGAAGAAGAATAGAGCTGAAGAACTCAGATTACCCAGCTTCAAAACTTACCAAAGTTACAGTCATCAAGTCAGAGTGGTTTTGGCAAAAGAATGAACATATAAAACAACATAACAGAATAGAAAGTCCAAAAATAAACTCATATTTGCTGTTAACTCATCTTTGAAAAAGAGAAAAGATCATTTAATGAGAAAAGATCATTTTTTCAACAAATGGTTCAGGAAGAACTGGCATCCACATGTAAAAAATCAAATCTGGGCACAAAACCTTACACCTACCACAAAAATTAACTGAAGATGGATCACAGACCTAATTTAAATGAAAACTATACAATTTCTAGAAGAAAACAAAGGAGAAAATATTATTGACTTTGGCTTTAGCAATGAAGTGTTAGATAAAACATTAAAATCACAGTCCAGGAAATAAAGAAAAAAAACTTGATCTTAGAATTTATTAAAATTATAAACTTCTATTCTCTGAAAGACTTAAGAGAATGAAAACTCAAGTCACGGACTGCGAGCAAATATTTGAAAACTGCACATCAGATAAAGAAAGGTCTTGTATCCACAATATATGAAGAGTTCTTAAAAATCAACAATAAGAAAACAACTCAGTGAGGAAAAAAAAAAGGCCAAATTATCAGATCAGAAACTTCACCAAGAGGATACACAAGTAGGTATATGAAAGATGTTCACCATCATACATCATTAGGGAAATGCAAATTAAAACAATGAGGTATTACTACTCATCGATTAGAATGGCTCAGACTCAACCGATAACATCAAATGCTAGCCAAGGATGCAAAGCAACCAGATCTGGCATTCATTACTCATGGGAATGCAAAATGGTGCAGCCACTTTGGTAGCTTCTTACAAATCTAAATATTACAATCAAACATTGCACTTGCAGCTATTTACCCAAACGACTTGAGAATTTATGCTTCTACTTCCAAAAAAATCTGCACATAAAGGTTTCTAGTAGCTTCATTTATAATTGCTAAAAGGTGGAAACAACCAATATATACTTCAATAGGTGACTAGATAAACAAATTGTGGTACATTCCTATAATGGTACATTATTCGTATAATGGTACATTATTCAGTAATAAAACGAAATGAGCCATAAAAAGGTGTAAATGAATCCTAAAAGCATATTTCCACATTAAAGAAGACAGACTGAAAAGGGCCCACTTTACATATGACTCTAATTATATGACATTCTAGAAAAGATGGAACTATAGGGTCAGTAAATTAATCAGTGATACAGCAGTGAAACTAGTCTGTATGACACAGCAATGGATGGTGACAGTCTAGGGAACTTCACAGCAGAGCGTCAACCTGAAAAATGTATGGAAATAAAAACACATCATTTAAAAGGTTGGGTGATCCCAGGATGGAAATACAATCTAAATATGTGACAAATGTATGAAATGACCTCACTAGAGAGCATGAGGGGAAGTATGCTGATCTAGCCACTTGAGAAAAAGTGGAGTCTATAAGATTACATACAGCAAAAACTATTGCAGGTCAGCACTGTGCTCTGTTTCCTATAATCGCTCACCATGGGGGGGGGGGGAAGGTAGCAGTTGACAGTTCTGATACAGCCAGACCAGTATGCTGGGAAGGAACAATTAAGTGATGGGCGTGAATGAGGGCCAGGCTCCTCAGGGTTGCGGTGGGAGGTTACAGACATACACGTACCATATGGTATGAGAGATGTGAACATCAATACGCACTCATGTTTAGCTTAATTATACACAGAAACATTTATAAACATGTGAACGCACATGGCTTAGTATTTGCACATATATCTCCTTGCTCTGTCAGCTGGGAGGCCTAGAAGCAATGTTGGGTTGACAGCCTAGTAGCAATGAATATACCCAGTGCCCAGATGCTGGTTTCTCCAATGAAGGGGACTGGGGCTGCTTGGAGAAGTGGCTGATTCCAGGATGGGGACAGGAAATATACAAGATGAGCCTGAAGCAACTGGCAGTGTGGAGCCCCCAATGGCCAAAACAGAATTTAAATATCTGTAAGTTTATACTGATAATGAGAAATGATTGAATAAAGACATAAATGAGAGATAGACGGATCTCTCATGTGGAACTCTAAATAATTTACATAGAGAGCCCGCCTCAAAAGGTTAACAGGAGCATTAATCCCAGCCACCTTGCAGACTGTGTATAGTAACTTCCTTCCAAAGAGCACAATATGGAAAAAAGAAAAAGAGGTCCAACGTCAGAGTGGAGGAACCAGGCAGACCCCACCTGAGCTGGGCTGTAAAGGTCCGTATCCACAGTGCTCAAAGGTGGATAGTATGAACCCTTTTAAGATGTGATGAAAACGGTACTTTACTTCTGGAGTCTTCCTCCACCCAAACCAGAACCCCAGTCTAACAATTAGAAAAAAATTGCAGACAGATTTCAGTGGAGGAACGTTCCACTTAAGACCTGACCAATAATCCTCACAGCTGTCAGGGTCATCAAATAAGGCAAGTCTGGGAAACTGTCACGGCCAAGAGGAGGCTAAGGAGACATGAGGATTAAATACAATGTGTCTTGAACAGGATGCTGGAAAAATGACATTAGGTAGAAATGAAGGAAATCCAAATAAAGTATAGACTTCAGTCAATTTTCTTTTCCTGTGGCACATGGAGTCCCCAGGTCAGGGATCAGATCTAAGTCACAGCTGTGACCTACACCACGGCAGCAGCAGCAATGCAGGATCCTTTAACTCACTGTGCAGGATCAGGGATCAAACCCATGTCCCATTGCTCCAGAGACACCCCAGACCTCATTGTGCCACAGTGGGAACTCAGACAAGCTAATTTTAATGAATTAGTATTGATTCATTAATAGTAACAAATGTGCAATACTAACGTATCATGTGAAAGGGGAAACTGTATACAGAGTTTATGGGAACTCTGTATTATGTTACAGTTTTTCTGTCAATCTAAAACTTATAAAAATTTTTTTAAGTTTACTTCAAAAAACAAGTGTGGATTCTATTTTTCAACTTTTGCAAACTGCACTTTAATTCACCATACACTTCTAATCAATAGCCAGTAGAAAAGTACATATTTCCAAAGACTAATGATTTAATTATTCCAACAAATTGTTCTAAATTACATGGTTCAGATGCTTTCAATGGGAGTCACTTTTACCTTCTTAGGAGAAATAAATAACTGCAAGAGACTGGCAGAAGATTATGCATTACTTGTTTGGGGTTCAAAAGTGATCAAATGGATTTTACTCAAATTCCCAAAGAAAATAGTCACCCCTGGTTTGAAAATAGGCTAACTTCCACCTTCATTTCTCTAGTAACAAGGAAATTTAGAGAAAGACTGCAATTCATAAAATTTAGTGCCATGCCTCTGAAGAACACATGTTGCTATGTGCCCTGGACATATCCACTTCCTTAAGAATTCTGTTTACCGAGGGCTTGAAAGCATGATTGTGTAGGGAGGAAAAGCAAAAAACAGACAAAAAGAAAGAACCTTGGGTCTCTTATGCAGCTTTGGGAACACATTTCAAGGTGTGAGATGAAATATGGGTTTCCAACCTTTTCTATCGTGAAAACGTCTGTTTATTTTTTTATCATTAGAAGTTTGGCAAACCATTGACTTCACGGTAAGTATATTTTAAGTATAGATATATTGAGAAAAGCATTGCCACGTGAATTTTTCTTATTGTAGTAACTCTGCAATCCATCCCATGGATTTATGTCTCATATTTTGAAAGTCTTGGAATGTCTAGATGTTTTGCTTAAAACATCAAATACATAGCTTTTACTGTCCTCCTTGGGCCTGAAAATACAGCTTCTTTTCTAATCCTCTTGATCTCTGAACTGATTTCAAGATGATTGAGTCACTTCTTACTCCATGGAGTTTCTGAAAAGCATACACCTTTGTAACAAGTAGATGGCACTAAACAATTCATATCAAACATTTTAAACACAAAGCTTTCATTGTCCCACTTAAAACCATAACAGCTGGGTTATTTCATTATTTTAGGTAAATGAAATTCTGTGTGGCTAACACTTGAAAAAATGTATGAGAATATAAATAAATACAGACCTGTCTAACTTTCTAGGTTTATTTTGGGGATTTTTATCAAGTATGTAAGTGTAGCCTTTTCCCCAAGTTTTGCAAAACCTGTAAGATTAAAAAAAAATCTCATAAACAACTTTCCATGTTTTGTGGGACTGTGGGTCTCTATTCCTTCCTCTTCCTATGTCACCCACCAGCTGAAATGTCTGCTCCATTTGTGTCATCAAAGAAAGATCACATTTTTTGACACTGAAACTCTTCTATACAAGCTGCATGTTTCCCGCCTTACCATGGCATTTAGGAAACTAGACGACAACTAACAATATAATTGAATATTTTCTAATGTTTCTAGTACACATTTCACATAGTTGGAGTAACCCTGAGCATTCGTTAATGTTTGAATGTCCCTAACAGCTGGGGTCTGTCTTTCTTGCCTATGTTTTTACCTGATGTTCCAAAGAGATCTTTGTGGTCCACTCATCTTCTATGCAAGTTCTAGAGGTACAGCCAGATAAATCGATTTTTAGTTGCAAGTGTACCCCAAGAATGGGTAAATGTATTGTCCATTCACAGTAAGCCCCCATTTCCCCCTTCCAACTAGTTTCCAGTTGTGATACTTACATAAAATGAAGGAAAAAAGGCAATACAGTTCTAACATTTTGTTGTTTAAACTTGTCATCTGATTTAAGTTTTCAAATGACCAGTAATAATCATGCTAAGTATACGTTGTTTTTCGTTTGTTTCACTTTTTAGGGCTGCACCTATGGCATATGGAAGTTCCCAGGCTAGGGGTCAAATTGGAGCTACAGCCGCAGCAAAGCCAGATCCCAGCTGCATCTGCAACCCAGACCACAGTTCATGGCAACCCTGGATCCTAAACCCACTGATGGAGGCCAGGAGTTGAACCCAACCTCCATCCTCATGGATACCAGTCAGGTTTGTTACTGTTGAACCAGGATGGGAACTCTAGTATATGTTTTTTAAACAAAATTTTGTAACATTAAACATATGGAAGTTTATTTGTGACTTTCCTTCCATGTATGAGGGTAACTGAACATATAATACCCATAATAGAGTAGAATTCACCTCTTTTTAACATTAAAATTATGGCATATGACCTAATCAGAATTGCATTTCAATGTCAAAAATATGATGTGTATGCTATTATACACTCAGTTTTATATTTACCATGAACACTTGACCTGACTAATCATTCAGATACTGACGACCAAGATTTTTCTTTATATAGTCAGTTATTTGCCCCAAACTACTCTGCGTCATTCCCAGAAATTACTTGTCCTTCAATACTCAGTAACAGCTGGGTTTCAAATATCACAGGTTAATTGATTATAAACCAATACCCAAATTTCATAGTGATAAAAGGTACATAAACGTTCAATAAAATTACTTTTGAATTTTTTTCTGAGAATTTGCCCCTTTGTTTCCTTGGAGTCTCTTCTCTGGACATCTCTCCATGAGATGTCACCTCCTGGCTCATCACTGTGTCCTGCAGTTGACACTAGGCTCCCTCAGCAGTGGACCTGCCCTATCTGCCTGGTTCCCAGCCTGTTTCTTGTCAGTGGGAGCTTGGTAGTTATGTCCTCCTCCATCAGAGAGCCTTTTGCATCGCATTACTATTTGTTCACTGTCTGCCCCCCCCCCCACCTATGTTGAGGGTACTCTGAGAAAGGCGTGAGTGTGTTTTCAAATATCTCTTGTATCTTTAGGACCAAAACCAGATCAGAGCACTCAGCAGACAGTCAATAATGTTAAATGAACATTAACACAGGAAGAAGAAATCTAGGTGGTTAAAATAAAGAAAACGTTTTCCACACGTTAATGGAAAGCCAAAACATTACTCAATGCTGAACCCGCTTTTAACACTGTCTACATACATAATGAATATGAGTGCTGTAAAAATGTATTTAGAATTAAAGTCATAAAGAGAGAAGGTCACTTTGTGAAGACATGACAAAAACTGCAAACTACTTTAGTGACAAGTAGGACCCTAGCACCAAGCCAGAGAAAATAAGATAGAGAAAACTACTGGACAGTTAATGCTAAAAGAGAAAAAATAATCTTAATTTGAAGGTATCCAAAAATTATGAGCTTCTGCAGGGTTCTAATGTCACCAATTTCACTGCAAGAGAGAAAATAACACACACACACACACACACACACATATATATATATAAACAAATGTGTAATTTGGAACTGATTCAATGAGAGCTAAATTTGGGTATGTGAATAGTAATTTTTAAAACAGCATCTGTGAAGAGCCATCTAAAGATAAATTTGACATTTAAAATGTATTCCATTTCATTGTGGGAAAAAAAAAAGAAGCAATGATAAAAGAAGAAAAGGAAATGTTTATTAATACACTCAAATAAAAAGGGATTATATGTCCCAACCAAAACTGCCAGATGACAAGCAAGGGGTAGTCACCCTGTGACAACTTTTTTCCAGAACAGAGTCATAAGAAATGGTGAGAAAGAGCTAACGTGATAGTATATCCAGACACCTGACCACACACTCTTAGGCAACATTTAATAGATCCTCTACAATGCGCTAATAAACAGCATTTTAAAATTTAACTCATAATGCACAAGAAATGTCTGAAACTGTAAACAATAGCTTAAATGGAGCAACTGTAGTCAAGGAAACAAGATATCTAGAGAAAGAACTGTAGTTCAGGAATTACCTGAGTGATTGAGCAGCACGGAGGCAGCAAGCTTTATTTCCCAGTTGTCATCTAGATGCATGATAGCTTGATTTCCGCAGTCTCAGCCAGGGTTACTGAGAAGCCAGGTGTAAATAGCAGCTATTCTTTAGGGATTTTTTAAAATTGTTTTTAATAAAATTTATTCTTATTAGAATATAGTTGATTTATAGTGCTGTGTCAATTTCTACTATACAGCATAGTAACCCAGTTATAAATATACATACATTTTTTTTGTCATACTATCTTCCATCATGTTCTAGCCCAAGAGACTGGATGTATTCCTTGTTCCATACAAGGAATAGGACCTCATTGCTTATCCAATCAAAATGTAATAATTTGCATCTACCGACCCCAAACACCTTGTCCATCCCACTCCCTCCCCCACCCCTTGGCAATCACAAGTCAGTTCCCCATGTCTGTGAGTCTGTTTCTGTTCTGCCAATAGGTTCATCTGTGCCATATTTCAGATTCCACCTATAAGTGACATCAAATGGTATTTGCCTTTCTTTTTCCGACTTACTTCACTTAGTATGAGAATCTCTAGCTGCATCCATGTTGGTGCAAATGGCATTATTTTGCCCTTTTATGGCTGAATACTTTTCCACTGTCTATAAGGACCACATCTTAATCCATTCATCTGTCAATGGACATTCAGGTTGCTTCCATGTCTTGGCTCTTGCGAACAGTGCTGCCATAAACATATGGGGGCGTGGATCTTTCTGAATGAACAGTTTGTCCAGATCTACGGCACTTTTTCTCAGAAACTTTTCTTCAGTTAGTCTTCAGTTAGATGTGCTCAGGCAGCTTCGTGGCGGGCACGAGTGCTTCACCGGGAGGCCCACAGTTTCTTCAGGCTCTTTAGTTCCAAAGTCAGTGATGTGAACAAGCAACACAGCAAGACTCAGCAATGCAACATACTAAATCTCAATAATCTGTCACAATTTCTTCCAAAATTACCTTAAATTGGTGACGATTAAAATCACCACGGGAAAGAAAATCTACTCCCTCAATTACAACGCCCAACGCAACATGCAATGAGAACTGCTCACAGATTCCACAGCACGGCCTGTCCTGCTCAAGGACGCAATGGAAAGTGGGCTCCTGAGCCTTCTCTTCTGATTTCAATACGGTTTTGAACTCTTTATTTATCTCGTTTATTGCAGGTACTAATGTGTGAAAACTGAACTTAGTTTTTCCACGTTTAAACCAAACTCCAAAATCTTGACTGAAGGGAACTGTTTAATTAGGATTTTGTAGATTGTTTTGACTTCCGCAAACCATACTATGAAGTCAGATTATTTCCACCCATTCAATAGGCTGTTTAAGGGGTGCTGCTTGGGGTTTGGAGGAATGATTACTTAATTCCGACCAAGAAAACTAGGGTCAGGCAAGTTAGCCCATTTTTGTTTGTTTGTTTGTTTGTTTTTAAGGTCACATCCTCAGAATATGGCAATTCCCAGTCTAGGGGTCGAATTGAAGCTACAGCTGCCAGTCTACACCACAGCCACAGGAACACAGGATCCGAGCTGCATCTGCAACCTATGGCACAACTCATGGCAATGCCAGATCCTTAACCCACTGAGTGAGGCCAGGGATCAAACCCGAGTCCTCACGGATACTAGTCGGTTTCGTTACCACTGAGCCATGACAGCAACTCCAAGTTAGCCCACTTCTGAAGGCTGAGTAATGAATTGGAATTTGTAAGAGGGAAGAATGATTTCAGGCAGCGATAATACTAGAAAAAGAGAGAACACAGACCATAAAGACATGCTTCGATAAAGAAAAGTAAACTATTGGAATTGGAGTTTCAAAAGCCCTTATCAGACAAATTACTTAGTAGCTATTATCACAGCTTTTTAGACACAATCCTCTGATTTTAAAGATGAAGAAAATCTCAGAGACACTGCATCCCGATAATCTCTAGACAGCAAAAACGGACCCTTGAATATCATATTTTACAATGCAGTTCTGACTTGTTTCCCCAGTTCCGGACTCAACAGCCAGCTGCACGTGTACCCACCTCAGTGTCTATGGGAAGGGCAGAATTACTGTATCTAAAATGGACCATAAGCTCGCTTCAAAATCGTTCTGTCCCCCAAAACTTCCCATTTCTGTTAGACACCCCACTCCTCAAGTCCCCAGTTAGAAATGTGGGGTCAGCCGTGGCCACCATCCTCCCCTCGTGTCTGGTCAGCCCCCAGACTGTAAAGCTTGGCTTCAGAATGCATCTCAAGTCCAGCTTCTTCTCTCCACCTCCTGCTACTGCCGGCTTGATTTCAGTCCCTCAGCTTTCCTTTGGGTCATCTAACAACCTCCTCATCGGCCCCCCCTTACTGCACGTGGAAGGTGGGGTGCCGGGGGGCCGGGGGCAGCTCAGCACCAGTTTGAAGTATTCTCATGAAACAGGATTGCGATTAGGGTTGGGATTGTGGATTTGGTAGTTGTTGGTGTAGAAGTAACATTAGAAGTCATGTGAGTACATGGTATTGCCCCCCAAAAGGAAGGTGAGAATGTGGAAGAGGTGAGGCTAGAAATAACAGCAATGTCTTTTGCTTTTTTTTTTTTTTTAACAGCCTAGTGATGATTATTTTCTCCAATCTCGCATGTGGATATGGAATATACTTTCATTAATTCATTAAAGTCAGAAAATGAACTAGCTAGACTTTCTAAATAATTACAAGCAGAAATATTGATAGTTGAGAAGGCTAAGTAGAGCAAAATGCCAAGCTAATAGTGTTTGATGATTAATTAATCAGATACTTTAAAATAACTTTATGGATTCAATCACACATTTAATTGTGTCAAATCATTCTTTAATTAGTTCTAATTCTTTGAAATTTTAGGAAGCAGAAAATAGCCCCAATTATGTTTTAAAAACTCCACAGGTTTCTGAATAATAGCTATTATCCATGCTTACCTCTATGGAGAATGGATTAGGAACTGTACTGTACAAATGATAATGACAGCCTTATATTATGAGCCCCTTTCATCTGCCATCACTTGCGATCTCAAGATCAGTTTCATCGCTACAGAAATGTATTTGATTCAACATCTAAGTGACAGAAGCGTCCGTGATTAAATCCCAATACGTTCACCATTTATCTTTTTCTTCCAGCATGCCCAGGGCTTAGACCTCTTCTCTCTCTTCAACAATGTTTTTAACCCGCATCGCACATCAGAATCAACTGGAGAGTTTTAAAAAATTACCATTGTCTCGGTCCCATCCCAGACATCTTTATGGATTAGTTTATACTGGGGTACGTGTTTGCAGTGGCACTGTTACTTTTCTTAATGAAAATGCAGGCTTGAGAATCACTGCTCTACACATCTCCCATTTTCTGGAAAATCGGCCATTATATTCTCCAATTTCATCTCACACCAACACCTTACTCCCCTAATCTATGCAACAGACCCGAATCCCTACACAGCATCTCAACTTATCATGTCCAGCATCTCAACTTATCATGACCACTCCCCTTAGAAGCTTCCACTGTCCACCTTCTCACCTGCAAACGAAACTGCCTATGCTGCTCCCACCCCGACAGCCCTGCCTATATTCTTGTCTGCTTAGAGCGCGGCCTTCACAAAGCAGGCGGTGTGAACTTGTGAAAATGTAAATGATACATATGATCTTATATACAAAACAGAAACAGACTCACAGACACAGAAAAAATATGGTTTCCAAAGGGGGTGCGGTTAAGGGATAAATGAGGAGTTTAGGATTAGCAGATACACACCACTGCTGGAGTTCCCGTCACGGTTCAGCAGTTAGCGAACCCGACTAGCATCCATTAGGACGTGGGTTCTATCCCTGGCCTCACTCAGTGGGTTAAGGATCCAGCATTGCCGTGAGCTGTGGTGTAGGTGGCAGATGCAGCTTGGATCCAGTGTTGCTGTGGCTGTGGCGTAGGCTGGCAGCTCCGCCTCTGACTGGACCCCCAGCCTGGGAACTTCCATATGCCACGAGTGCGGCCCTGAAAAGATAAAAAGACCCAAAACAAACAAACAAACAGCTACACAGCACTATATATAAAACAGATAAACAACAAGGGCCTACTGTATAGCACAGGGAACTCTACTCAATATTTTGTGATAATCTATAAGGGAAAAGTGTCTAAAATATATATATATATATAAATGTATATATAAATGTATGTGTAACTGAATCACTTTGCTATACACCTGAAACTAACACAACTTTGTATATCGACTATTCTTCAATGAGAAAAATTTAAATTAAAAAATGTAGATTGGATGATATCTGTTTACCACACTCCAACCAGCTGTTATACTTACAATGGAGCCCAGCCTCTTCCATGACCTTCATACACGTACCTGCCCGCACGTGTGCCACCCACGTGGACACACACACAGGCATGCTCGTGCAGGGCAGTGGGGGGAGTGGCTACCGGTGTCCATTCAGATGTGGAATTGCGGGGAGTTTTTCATGGCATCTGAAGATGTTCTTTCCCGAGTCTCTCACTTTTCTCTTCCAGCCCCCTGGCCTGGAGAAAGAGCCCTCTGCTTCCTTTACCCCTGACCTCGTTTGGCAAATCTCTGTAAGAATTCTGACAAATCTCTTGAAGTCACACACATTCTTGGCAGACGGTTCCCCAAAACAAGTTCACTTCTGCATGACGCCAGCTCTTTACCATGGTCAGTTTCAAGAGGGGAAGGTAAGGAGGGGCACAGTAAACATATATTTGGCGCCTATTCTGTGCCCTGGCCAGGCTCTGCAGGAGAAGCTATGGACATGTTTCCCGCCTTCAGGGTATCTCACCTACAGAATAACTGAATGTGTAATGAGGATGGGGGTTGGGGGCAGGAAGTAATAAACCAAATAGAGTCAGTTTGGCTGGGATGGGGAGGATAAGGCATGTGGGAAATATAGGAACAAATGTGCAGGAATCAATGGAAAGATTTAAGAACAGAAACACATCGAGGAAAGTGTGTTCTCCATACTGTTGAGAACAGTATGGAGGCTCCTCAAAAAACTAAATTTGATCCAGCAATCCCACTCCTGGGCATCTAACCAGAGAAAAGTATAATTCAAAAACATGCATACAGCCCAATGTTCATAGCAGCACTATGTACAATATCTAAGACACGGAAGTAACCTAAATGTCCATCGACAGAGGAATGGATAAAGAAGATGTGTATGTGTGTGTATATATATATATATATATATATATATATATATATATATATAATGGAATATTACTCAGCCATAAAAAAGAATGAAATAATTCCATTTGTAGCAACATGGATGGCACTGGAGATTATCATACTAGGTGAAGTAAGTGAGAAAGAGGAAGTCAAATACCATATGAGATCACTTAGATGTGAAAACTAAAATATGACACAAATGAACATATTTACAAAACAGAAACATACTCACAGACATAAAGAACAGATTTATGGTTGCCAAGGGAGCGCTGGGTGAGGGAATAGGAGTTTGGGATTAGCAGATGCAAATCATTATACATAAATATATTAAAATCTATTACCCATAAAAGCAAGGTCCTACTGTATGGCATAAGGAACTATATTCAATATCTTGTCATAAGCCACATGGAAAAAGAATATGAATATAGATAGATAGATAGAGATAGATAGATAGATTAATAGATCGATAGATCTGAACCACTCTGCTGTACAGCAGGAATTCACACAACACTGTAAATCAACTATACTTCAATTAAAATGAAAAAGAACAGAAACATATCTGTGAACTTTACCTGGGCACACAGCACCAATGACAGTTATATTAAGTGTGACAGATGCTGAATTCTACCTCTTGTACATGGGGAAACATGGTCATCTAATGTTTCTTGACTGTCACTCCCTTGAGGGAGTATCATGAAAATAAAATATCTTGATTATGAGTCTATCCCAGTGAAGGCATCTATAAATCAAATACTAAGTTCTTTGTCACTTCATGAGGAAAGTACATAATAGTGAATTGTGGGTCCTGGCTGCAATAACAGATCTTATTTACTGATTTATTTTGTTTTTAAGCAGGAGGAGAGACCTGCTTCTCTTTCTAATTTGCAGAAACATAGTCCTTCACAGGGAAGAGATGAAAGAGGAGATTTTTTTCATGACTGGTTTTGAAACTGCTTTGAAAAGGGTAACTACTAAATTCATTGTACTTAAACAATATTGATAGAAAACAATGGAAAGAAAACATATGTTTAGACAGGCTTGTTTGATCAAAGTAGATGCTGCTGCATATCTTTCTTCTCAAATAAATGTGATCCTTTTCTTAAAAAAAAAAAAGTCAACTGCTTTGGGAAGCCTTTGCTGCTGAAATAAACATGGGATCATGTATCTGAGATCATGTCTCTGGGACTTGGTGAAGTATTGAGCCAGTAATCTCTTTTTGCCAAGGCAGAAGTGACACAGTAGTGCCACCCGGTGCCACAGATGATGGTTGAAAGGTCAGAACCCAGAGTCTGGGGGCTGCCAGGAGCCAGGAGACTCCTGTCCACAGGAGGACGTGTGTCAGCTAAGCAGCTATGCGTGGCTAAGGGATAATGGATATATAAGCAATCCTCCCCACACTTGTACTCAGTGTCTGAACTATGATGTTTTTTTCTTTTTAGGGCCACACCCATAGCATTCAGAAGTTTCCAAAACAGGGGTCCAACTGGAGTTGCAGCTGCCAGCCTACACCACAGCAACGCAGGATTCAAGCCTGTCTGCGACCTACATCACAGCTCATGGCAATGCCAGATCCCAACCTAAAGAGCGAGGCCAGGGATCGAACCGCATCTTCAGGGATACTAGTCAGATTTGTTTCCTCTGTGTCACAATGGGAACTCCTGAATTACTGTCTTTTTATTTGGACTTCTGCCTCTGGCGACACAGCCCACTGAAGACCACCCTTAGGTCATGTTTTTTCATACAAATTCATTTTATTTTTTTAGGTTCTTGATAAATATTTATTGAATGAATAAGCAAAGGAAAAGAACAAAGCAGTTCCAGAACATGGGTTTTGTTTTTTGTGTTTGTTTTGCTGTGGTTGCCAAGGGGAAAGCAGGAGGGAGTGGGATGGATGGTGAGTTTGGGGTTGGTAGATGCAAACTGTTACACTTAGAATGCATAAGCAATGGGGCTCTAGTGTATGGCACTGGGAACTACAGCAGTTTTGGGGATAGAGCATGATGGAAGATAGTATGAGAAAAAGAGTATATATATATGTTTGACTGGGTCACTGCTGTACAGCAGAAATTGGCACAAATGCAAATCAAGTATGCTCCAGCAACAAAAATACAATCTAGCTCACTTCGTAAAAATACTTTTTTCCTCTTACTATTATATCAGATGTCCCATGTTGGTATCACATAAAAGCATTAAAAATAATGTCACGGACACATTGTCTACATTCCAGAGAAAGAAAAATAGACATAATTCAGCACCTGGGCACCAGCTGAAAGGAAACAAGTCTGCTGCACTTTGACACCATCCCATCACTTGCCTCTGGTTGTCCTGGATGCGTGGGGACACCACCCTTGCTGTCCCTGTCTCCTGCCTGTACAGCTGCCCAGACCCGCAATGGACGATTACACCTAAGGGCTGGGAGGCAACGTCAGTGAAAGGAGACCCAGTCAACCATAGGCTGCCCAGAGCTGCTGGCATCTGATTTGAATCTGGCTATGTTGCCTCCACGAGGTTCCACTCGTGGAACTAGTCAGATTTGTTTCCTCTGTGTCACAACAGGAACTCCTGAATTACTGTCTTTTTATTTGGACTTCTGCCTCTGGCGACACAGCCCACTGAAGACCACCCTTAGGTCATTTTTTTTCATACAAATTCACTTTATTTTTTTAGGTTCTTGATAAATATTTATTGAATGAATAAGCAAAGGAAAAAACAAAGCAGTTCTAGAACATGGGTTTTGTTTTTTGTGTTACCGGCCCTTGGCCCCTTTCTCCCTGAGCTTTGATTTCCCCTGAGGGATTTGATACCTGCTGAAATCCGGTGGGTCAATGACTTTGCTCCAAATAATCCACTTTCCTGCCATCGCATATGTATTGTACCTAATCATTTCTGAAATGCATTTTTATACTCATACGTGAACACGGATAGGTCCGGCCCCACAGGAGTTCAGCATATTTTAAACACAACCAAAGTCAAAAGTAAAACACATTCAAGATGCTTCAGAATGATATCTAGCTGGGAATGAGTGACAATACACACTCATGAAGATAATATGACCAAAGCAGAAAATTCGATTAAGCACTTCACTCTGTATTTTAAAATGTTACGGTTGTTTTTGAACTGAGATTAGAAAAAGAAAGCCAGTTTAAAATCCCTTTTTACCTTCTATGGTTGGGTATGAGCAATGGCAATATACTCCATTCCACTGATAAGTACAAGTAAATTTAATTTAATTTAATGATCCTTATTTAAAAACAGGGAGTTCCATCCAGAGTTTTTTTTTTTTTTTTTTTTTCCATTTGACATAGGAATATACGAGGGCTCATTAAAGCTTCTTAACGATACTCTTCGTGGTCTTTTGACTTGCTGAGACATTCCAATAAGCGATCCAACTCTTAATTAAGGAGTCTTAAGATCTGCTGTAAAAAACGATCAGACACTGAGCGCCAGTACCAGGGATTTTAGAAGGATGTTGTGATTGAGATATTTTTTCCCCAAGGCTTAAAGGTAGGGTTGCCAGGTAAAATACAAGTCATCTGCTTAAATTTAAATTTCAGATAAACAATGAATTTTGTTTAGCATAAGCGTGCCCTCGATTTTGTGGGGGGACATACCTTTACTAAAAATGATTTTTTAATCAGAATTCATATTTAACTGATGGCCTGTGTTCTCATTTGCTAAGTGTAACAACACTATTTACAGGGCACTGCTGGTAAACATTCAGCCTACACACCACACTGACCTCTTTGCCTGCTAAGCTAGGGAGACCTAATAAATCTATCACAAAATACTGAACATTGATTTTTGGTGGAGGGGGGTGTAAAAGCTGTCTGGGAATCTCATGTACAATGATTGCGAATCATTTCCTCTGGCAATCTCTATACTGGAATAAAAAAAAAAAGTTCTGCCTTTATTCCCTAAGGAGAACCCCTTGATTTACTAGGCTTTATAAACAGTATCTGAAAACTGGTCTCTCTCTCTCTCTCTCTCTCTCTTTTTTTTTTTTTTTTTTGGTCTTTTTGCCTTATCTAGGGCCACACCCACGGCCTGTGGAGGTTCCCAGGCTAGGGGTCTAACAGGAGCTGTAGCCTCCGGCCTTCACCACAGCCACAGCAACGCAGGATCCGAGCCGCGTCTACAACCTACATCACAGCTCACGGCAACGCCAGATCCCTAACCCACCAAGCGAGGCCAGGGATCGAACCTGCAACCTCAAGGTTCCTAGTCGGATTCGTTAACCACTGAGCCATGACGGGAACTCCAGAAAACTGGTTTCTGAGTAAAGAAACTGACAGTTGGTCAGATGTGCCTGAGTCACCAAGCAGAGCAGTTCAGGGCTCTGTCACTTTGTAGGCTGGCCCAGCCTGGTATCCTGAGAGGCCCTCCTAGGGGCCCTGGAACCTGGCGACCAAACCCCTGCTTGAAGTATTTCTAGAAAGAAAGGAGAAAATAGTCTTATATTAAGAAAACTCGATAATTGTGAAATAAAGGTAGCTCCAGTGATATCTGAGCATAGACTGTTTCCTTTTCTATTTTATTTTATTATTACTATTTTTTGTCTTTTTTTTTAGGGTCACACCCACAGCATATGGAAGTTCCCAGGCTAGGGGTCGAATCAGAGCTGCAGGTGCAGACCTACAGCACAGCCACAGCAACGCCAGATCTGAGCCGCATCTGTGACCTACACCACAGCTCACAGCAACGCTGGATCCTTAACCCACCGAGTGAGGCCAGGATCCTTAACCCACTGAGTGTGTCCTGCCTTCTCATGGACACAAGTCAGGTTTGTTAGTGCTGAGCCACAACGGGAACTCCCTCCTTTTCTATTTTAAAATGTACTTTATTTTAAGATCATATTTGGGCATGCCTTCATTTTTCTTAATATTCTAAACAAGTTTTTTAAATGGAGGGTCAAGCCTGCCTTCCCTCTGAGAGGCAATGGAAACAAACGTGATAAGCTGCCACCGGGACTGCACCTGCACCCCGTTCTCCTTGTCTCTGAGAGACTCTGTCCCAAGATCTCGTGGTCCCTGGCAAGGTCATGGGCATGGCTGTGGGGACACCAGGCTTTGAAACATCACTGTCATAGAGCTGCTGATTTCAAACTACCCCGAACATAATTAATGAGATCTCTTTCAGCTTTGATCCAGAATTGCAATCCTTAAACCTGTAAACTTATATGCTTGAGGCAGCCTGAGCCAGAAGACAGGCATGGTATACATTTTATTTTTAATTTTTTACTTTTTATGGCCACACCTGCAGCATACGGAGGTTCCCAGGCCAGGGGTCAAATTGGAGCTGCCTCTGAGGCATGGGTCACTTCCCTGGATCTGCATCTGTGACCTACTCCGCAGCTTGCGGCAACACCAGAGCCTTAACCCACCGAGCTAGGCCAGGGATCGAACCCACATCCTCATGGATATTAGTCAGGTCCTTAACCTGCTGAGCCACAACAAGAACTCCCCATGGTATACATCTTAGAAAACAGCTATTAATTTTTAAAAAATATTTTATCTAAGAACCAATATGAGTAAATGCATGCTAAAGCTTTTTTTACTTGTAAAGATTTGTAAATATCTAATAAGGAAACTTCAAAAAATATTTAGTGATTGTCATCTTAAAGCAAATTTGCCCCATTCTCCAGGAGTGTGAATTTCTTTCCTCTGTAGTTGCTGATATTTGGGGATAATTTTAGAAAAGCATTCCATTTAAATCAGCTGGGGCCCAGAGTAAAATAAGGAAGCCCAGGGCTTAGGATGAAAGGATACATAGGCAGAGACAGGTGACAGTAGAGAAAATAAGCTTCACTGAGCTTAGCTAATCGGTGGCCTGCACCAGCGTTTCGCTCCGGCTGTTCTGTGCATCACCGGAGGCTCAAGAGAGAAGCACATCCTCGTCCTCAGGAGGAGAGGTGACAGAGGTTCCTCACTCAGCCATTGAATTTCAGCACATTTTGCCTCCCTTTAGACATGCCCTGTTAAGTGGATTTCAAGGTCACTTAATCTGGTTAATTAGCCTTCACTCATTGGACAAGTGGCTTCTCACTACCTTGAAAGAAACCATAGAAATAAAGGAACACAGCCACAAATAATTTTAGAAAGGGATAGCAAGCCCTCCATTAGGCACAGTACAAAGTAGGTGTGATTCAATTTGATATTAGATCTTTTTTTCTTTTTTTTTTTTTGCTTTTTAGGACCACGGCCACTGCATAGGGAAGTTCCCAGGCTAGGGGTCAAATCGGAGCTGCAGCTGCTGGCCTAGGCCACAGACACAGCAACACGGGATCCAAGCCATGTCTGCAACCTACCCCACAGCTGACGGGCAATACCGGATCCTTAACTGACCAAGCAAGGCCAGGGACTGACCCCGCAGCCTCACGGTTACTGGTCAGGTTCATTTCCACTGCACCACGAAGGGAACTCCCCAGATGTCAGATATTAAACAGAGTCCCAAACTTTAAGATTACAATTTGAAAGATGCTTCCTGGCCTCTGTCACCTATGACGTGCCGTGCTATCTCTGTGCTTCGGTCTTTGCAGTATTACCCGAATAACTGTCAGATGTTATCATCACAGATAATATTTAAAAAATAATCAATACTACTCTTTAAAAACATACAATTTTTTAAGCAGTTCCCCTTGTGACTCAGCGGGTTATGAACTTGACTAGTATCCATGAGCATGAGGGTTCAAGCCCTGCCCTCGCTCAGTGGCTTAAGGATTCAGCATTGCCATGAGCTATGATGTAGGTCATAGACATGTTCGAATCCTGAGTTGCTCTTGGCCATGGTATAGGCTAGGAGCTGCAGCTCTGATTCAATCCCTAGCCTGGGAACTTCCATATGTCACAGGTAAGGCCTTAAAAAGCAAACCAAAACAAACAACAAAAATTTTTTTTTCAGCACAATCTCGATTGTTTAATTTCAATTTTTATGTGGGCTTTATAGCCTACACAATGTAATTACCCACTATATAGCCTATTGTATATAGCTTAAATAAAACAAATTGGGGAGGGTGTGGTAATATTTTTAAATAATGAAGTGTCCCAGTAAAAATGAAATTTGAGATATTTGGCTTAAACTATGGTGAGGCAGTTGGTAAAAAAAGAAAATAGACACTGCAGAGGCATTATGTCAAATCACCCAAATCCTGTGATTAATCAAGTTCCCTATAGTGAACAGAGATGAGGATGGGGGCAGGAGATGTTTCTGTTCATATAGAGAAAAAGTATAGAAAACGTAAATATAACTGAAGGAGGAAAGGCCTTCTGTGACTGGCGGGAAACTACACAGGGTTTCTCACCTCCAAAGTGAAAGGCGTGCTGCCTTTTTCTTGATGAGAGCTTAGGAAAGAAGGGGATTTGGGCAGGAGAAAATTGGAAAGGTCCCCGGTGCTAACAAGCTCAAAGCCCAGAACTCCATCAGGCTTCGGTGCAAGGAACCCTCCTCTTAGAAGATCAAGAGGTGTTTCTGAAAGTGAAGATGAAGAAGTCAAGGATTTCCTAAACTTTTGCCCTGAACCCTCTTCTAGTCCTGCTCTGAAGGTTCAGGCCTAAATGACTTTTCCATTTCAACACCTTCACATGCCATACTTTCTCATGCGGTGCTCTCCCTTGAGGGTTTCTCCCTGGCTTCATTCTTTACTCAACATGGGTTTACTAAGGATCCTCTGGAGGGTCTGTCTGTGGCTGGAGAACACCCTCGTCGCTTCACTCTGAGTATTCCTGTCTGTATGAGAGTCATTTCTCATGGGTAATTGATAAACTGCAGTCTGATTTCATTGATCTAATTAATTAGGTCAGAGTCTACTCCTAAGAGATGAGTAAAGAATTGGTGAGCATTCTAATTCATTTTCTAAGCTCGTAAGGCTGCGGATCAGGCAAACGGTTGGAAATTTAAGACTGTACAGGTTTTTTGAGAGGCAGCCAAGACCCTTTTCTGGGAGAGCATGATATGGCTCTGATATGCTCACTGTTTTGTGTTTGCTGTTTAATTCCTGCACTGCACGCCAGACACCATGCTAGATACTGAGGATGCAAAATCATTCAATGTGGGGAATTCCCACTGTGGCTCAGCAAGTTACAAGCCTGACTAATATCCATGAGGATGTGGGTTCAATCCCCAGCCTTGCTCAGTGGGTTAAGGACCTGGTACTGCTGTGGCTGTGGTGTAGGCTGTTATCTATTGCTCCGATTCAATCCCTAGCCTAGGAACTTCCATATGCTGTAGATGTGACCCTAAAACGCAAAACAAACAAACAAAAAAATCATTCAATATGGTCTCTTGGAGACAAAGGCATGGATCTGAGGAAACTGCATCCACAGTAAATTGTATAAACAATTACATGTGAAAATACTAAGGGCTATGTGAACTCTGTGTTGATGTTTGACTTGAGTTTTAATAACAAGCTGGAGTTAATGAGGAATAAGGGAATGACATGTGTGAGAAGACAGAAAATCTATATATTGACCCCTGCCCTCCTTCCTGGTTCCAGGACCAGGGCTCCTAAAATCCTCGTAATTTCCTATGTTATAAAAATACTAGAAGCATCTTTTGTTCTAATGAGGTGACTCTGGGTGGGTTTCTGGCTGGCTGGCTCATGGAAGGGGCTACTGACCACAAAGACCAAGCCATGAAAGGATCTTGAATTTTTCAGCCCCACCCTTCATTATCCAGTGAGGGGCAAAGGGCTGGAATGAAGTTAGTGACCCCTCATGCCTAGTGAAAAAGCCTCCATAAAAATCCATAGTACAGGGTTCTAGGAAATTCCAAGAGGTTGAGCACAGCTACATACCAGGAGGGCAAGGCACCCCAACTACATGTGGATGGAAGCTCCTTGCAGGGCCCTTTCACACCTAGTCCTATGTGTCTCTTCAGCTGGCTCTTTGTCTGCATCCTTTATCATATCTTTTGATAAAAATTTAAAATAACAAAGACATTCATGAAGCCACCATCATCCTAATACCAAAACCAGACAAGATACTATTAAGAAAGAAAATTATAGGTCAATATCTTTGGTGAATATAGATGCAAAAAAATCTTAACAAAATTTTAGCCAACTAAATCCAGCAACATATAAAAAAGATCATACATCACGATCAAGTGGGATTCATCCCAAGTTCACAGGGTGGTTCAACATAAGCAAGCCAATCAACGTTACACAGCCATAACAACAAAAGAAAAGTCAAAAACATTATTGTACCCATAGATGCACAAAAAGCATTTGACAAAATCCAACATCCATTCATGTTAAAAACCCTTATAAAAGTGAGTATAGAGGGAATATACCTTAACATATGACAAACCCACAGCCAATGTAATACTTAATGGAGAGAAGCTGAAAGTTTCTTGCTAAAATCTGGAACAAGACAAGGATGCCCACTCTCAGCACTTTTATTCAACACAGTATTGGAAGTCCTAGTCACAGAAATCAGACAAACAAAAGAAATAAAAGGTATCCAAACTGGAAGAGAAGAAGTAAAACTGTCACTCTATGCAGATAACATGATACTATTTATAGAAAACCCTAAGGACTTCACACAAAAACTACTCCATATGAGGATACAAGATTAACATTCAGAAATCAGTTTTATGTATACTAACAATGAAATACTAGAAAATGAATATAAAAATACAATACATTTTAATATTGCACCTCCCAAAATTATATACCTAGGAATAAACCTGACCAAGAAGGTGAAAGATTTACATGCTGAGAACTATAAAACATGAATCAAGAAAATTAAAGAGGATTCAAAGAAATGGAAAGATATTCCATGCTCCGGGACTGGAAGAACTGACATCATTAAAATGGCCATACTATCCAAAGCAATCTGCAGATTCAGTGCCATCCCTATGAAATTACCCATGGCATTTTTCACAGAACTACAACAAATAATCCAAAAAATTTTATGGAAACATAAAAGACCCAGGATTGCCAAAGCAATCCTGAGGAACAAATACCAAGCAGGAGGCATAACTCTCCCAGACTTCAGACAATATTACAAAGCTACAGTAATTAATACAGTATGGTACTGGTACAAAAACAGATATACTGATGAATGGAACAGACTAGAGAACCCAGAAATAAACCCAGACATCCATGGTCAATTAATCTTTGACAAAGGAAGCAAGAATATAAAATGGGAAAAATACAGTCTCTTCAGCAAGTGGTGCTGGTAAATCTAGACAACTGCATGTAAATCAATGAAACTAGAACATACCCTCACACCATGTACAAAAATAAACTCAAAATGGCTAAGACTTAAGCATAAGACAAGACACCACAAAACTCCTAGAAGAAAACACAGGCAAAACATTCTCTGACATCAACCGTACAAATGTTTTCTTAGGTCAGTCTCCCAAAAATAATAATAAAAATTTTGATTAAACTAGATTTTTAAAAATCTATCAAGTTATTGGTACTTGAAGAGGGAGTGGTCACCAAGCTAGACAGAAGCCACAGATGAGCTAAAGACTGACCTAGGTAACCTGAGTAGCCTAGGGGCAGATTGCCATCTGTGGTGGTGGTTGGGGGGGCTGTCTCATGAACAGAGCCCCTAACCTGTGGGACCTGGCACTATCTCTAGATGGAAGGTGTCAGAATTAAGTTAAATTATAGGACACCTAACTGGTATCAAAGAGAATTATTTGCTGTGGGGGAAATTCCCACACATCTGGCATCAGAAGTGTTGTGATGAGAATAAGCAGACACACAAGAGAAGGACTGCAGGCATTTGCAATATAAGATATTAGGGGAAGGAAAAGAACAGACAAAAGAGAGAGATCTGGAATGAAATGCTGTGTTCTGAGGACACAAGTAGTTTGTTACCATTGAGTGTGATATCATATCTGTTTCATTCAAATAACAAGTAACATTTATAGAGTCTTTACCAAGGGCCAGACACTGTTCTCAGTGTTTTATAAATATCCAGCCAGTCTATCTTTTAACAACTCTGTCAGGTAGCTATTCTTTCCATCTCCACTTTAGAGAGCTAAGGTACAGAAAGGTTAAATTCCTTTCTCAGCTTATAGTCTTGGGCCCAGGACCCAAAGCAGGTCATGGGGACCCAGAGGCTTCTCCTTTAGCAAAAAGGCTACGTAATATGTTAATTTCTTATGTGTTTCTACTAAGTTATAAATGTAATGAGAGCAGGAACTGTGTCTCATCACCACGTAGTACAGACAGACACATTCTACACATGCATGTTATGCGGTGGAAGAAAAGAAGTCAAGATAACAGATAAAGACTGACAAAATAGATCCTGTGGAAATTTCTCAGACCTCAGTCCAGGGTTGCCTGGGCATCTCCTGAGTAACATCTGCTCCTTCTTCATGTTCACTGAGGCACCTGTCCTGGTCTGGATTCCCTTTTCTAAAGTATTTTACAGACCACAAGTCCTGCATTCCGGAGCTGGTGACTCTGAAAACTGTGTCACCTTCTTATTGCACTTTCGCCCATGCCCTTATGACAAAAATCTCCTGGTCAGCGACTATTGTTAGATCACTATCTACAGATCAAAAAAAAAGTCTTAGTAATAAATATCACATATCAGTCTTATTACATTTTAAGTGTAGGAATGGATGCTGCAATTTCTGATGTCTTTATGTTGGAATAAGTAATTAAAAAGCTTTCTGTATTTATATCACAAAATATTCAGAGTGTTCTGAAATTTTAAAATGAGTAGTTCCAGTTTTACTCTTTATGTTTTTTTGGTTTTTGAGTCTCAGTAAAATGCCAGAAGACTTTAGAGCCAGATGGACTGAAATCAAAACCTGACTCGATCTCTATTAATTGTGGCCTTGGGCAAACTACTTGATCCATCTGTGCCTCGGTTACCTCACCTGTCAAATGGTGTGATAATGACTTTTCATTGTGTTGTTGGAAAGATTACATGTGTTAATATTATGTAAACCCCTACAACTGTGTCTGGCAAATGGTAAACACCATTTAAATATTAGTATTATGTTCATCTTTTTATCAAAGTATAGTTGATTTACAATGTTGTGTTTGTTTCAGGTGTACAGAAAAGTGATTCAGTTATACATACACATATCTATTTTATTCATATTCTATTCTCTTACAGGTTATTATAAGATATTGAATATAATTTTCTGTGCTATAAGTTCATTTGTATCATTTTTTAAGATCCCACATATAAGTGATATCATATGATATTTGTCTTTGTCTGGCTTACTTCACTTAGTATGAGAATATGTAAGTCCATCCATGTTGCCACAAATGGTATTATTTCATTTTTTATGGCTAAGTAATATTATAATAACTTTAAAAGGATATATACAGTGGAATATTACTCAGCCATAAAATAGCATTTTGTTCACTTTTAAAGTATGACCAGATTTATTCCTTCCTTCATTCAACGAACATGTATTAGGAACCTATTATATGCTGAGACTGCTCGGGCAATGAGAATGTAGTGGTGAATTAATGAGAAAGTGTAGGCTGCCTTAAGAAGCCTACATTCTATAAGGGGGAAAGAAACACTAAACAGATATTTCAATAAAGTGCATCACCCAATAACAGGTGCCATGGGGGTAAACCAGTGCCTAGCATGCACGACGGGGGATGGGAAACAGGGGGTGTCATTTATTACAGAGGAGGGTGTGGATCCATGAACGAAATGAAGAAAGGAGGATTACAGCTGCAAGAGAAAGATGATTTCTCTGCAGAGTGTAGGTCAGATTTTTCCCAGAGAACCAGAAGCTGTTCTTTGTCTTCCAAGCAAGGAGGGTTTTCACAGAGGTCATTGGAAACCTGTAAGCTTTGGAAGGACTGGGGAGGGAAGGCCGGGGAAGCTGTTGCCAAAGATCATAGCCATCAATACTGAATAGCTTTTTTATTATTATTAAACTATAGTTGATTTACAGTGTTGTGCCAATTTCTGTTTATAGAAAAGTGACCCAGTCACACAGACACGCATATATACATAAACACACACACACACACACACAAACTTCCTTTCTTATATTATCTTCCACCATGTTTTATCCCAGGAGATTGGACTTAGTTCCCTGTGCTATAGAGTAGGACCTTTCTTATCCATTTTAAATATAACAGTTTGTATCTACCAACTCCCAATTCCCCATCCATGCCACTTCTTCCCTCCCCCTTGGCAACCACAAGTCTGCTCTCCATGTCGGAGTCTGTTTCTGTTTTGCAGATAAGTTCATCTATGCCATATTTTAGATTCCACATTTAAGTGAATACCTTTTTTTATGAGTTGAAGTTTTGAAGAGTTTAAACCATGGTGAATCTCAAGAACTCCAGAAGCTCTTGGGAGACCCCAAGCCAGAGCCATCTAGGTAAGGGGTTTTATGAAACGTGATGTTGAGGAATCCTTAGAAGGGGATGGGAAAGATGCAAAGATGACAACAGACATCCCTGCACACAGGAAGATGGGCTAATGCCAAGAGCTCATGTTCCAGGAAAAGCGAGAGAACCAGTGTGGCCAGAGCTGTGGAGGTGGTGAGGCCGCGGAAGTTGTGGGGGTGAGCCAAGGGGTATAAATTTGGCAATAAAAAAGGTTTGCTGCGGTTGCTTGTTCTGATGAGGGAGAGAGAGGAAAATTCTGCAAAACCAAAGGAGTGGCTCTTGCAGTAATCCGATAGAAAGCCTATCACAGTTTGGGCAAGCAGTGAAGAGCAGTAGCCAGATTCTGGATTTACGTTTAATGTTTTGGATGTGGCCTGATGGAGTTGAATACATCCTGAGGTTCTGGATCGGATTCATCCAGAAAAGAGAGTGGTCATTTCATGAGACGGGAGCAATATGAAATGTTAGATATTTTTTAAATTAAAGTATACCTGATTTACAATTTTGTGCCAATTTCTGCTGTACAGCGAAGTGACAAGTTACACACACACACACACACACACACAGACATATATTCCTTTTCTTATACTATCTTCCATCATGGTCTGTCCCAAGAGACTGGATATAGTTCCCTGTGCTACACAGTAGGACCTTATTGCTTATCCATTCTAAATGTAACAGGTTGCATCCACTAGAAATGTTAGGTTTTTGAGAAGGGGAGATTAAAAACTTGTTTTAAGCATGTTTAAATTTGTAGTGTTTCTTAGACCCCACAAGGAGGGTCAAGTAGAGTTAGATATACAGGGATAGAATTTGGGGTGAGATCTGGGACACAGGTATAAAAAATAAGTAACAAGCACTTATTATTTATTAAGTGATAAGTAATCACCATGTAGTTGAGTTTTAAAGCCAAGAGATGGATGAAGTCACTTAGGGAGTAATCGAAAAATAGAGAAGAGAGGTAGTTTAAGGATTCAGCTCCAGAGGAGTTCATAGTTGATAAATAAGTAGAGTGTGCAGAGCCAGTAAAGAAATCTGAGGAAAAACAGCAGCTAAATAAGGTCAGTAGGAGGCGAAACATGACAGAGCGGGTGTCCTGGTCAACTGAGGGGGGAGGCTGTTACAAAGAGGAATTAACCACATAAGTCAAATGCTATCAGAAGATGCCTGAGACTTGGCCATTGAATTAGGAAGATGAAGGTCACTGAAAACCATGACAGCACAGTTTGATGAAGAAGAAAGCAAGCTTGTCTGAGTGAGCTCAAGAGAGAAAGGAAAGGGAGTTCCCCTATGGCTTGGTGGGTTAAGGACCCTACATTGTCTCTATGAGGATGTGGGTTTGGGTTCAATCCCTGGCCTCGCTCAGTGCATTGAGGCTCTGGTGTTGTCGTGGCTGTAGTGTAGGCCTGCAGCTGCAGCTCTGATTCGACCTCGGGTCCAAGAATTTCCATATGCTGCAGGTGCAGCCACAAAAAGAAAAAAAAAAAGAGAGAGAGAGGGGAGGCATTAACTGAAGTCAGAAAGTATGGACAATTTTTGAGTATTTTTCCTGTAAATTGGAGTAGGGAAATGGGGCGCAGCTGCAGCGGTATGCCGGGTGACAAGGTCTTTTATTGTTATTTAAGACGGGCTTAATGGCAGCATGCTTCAATACAATGGGAATGACAGGGTACAGGAAAGACGGATGACTCAGGAAGTCTGGCTCCAGCGACTTGACTTTGACTGAGGGGACTGTACGCAATGCACAGTCCGAGGCACAGCCTTGGCTGAGGACGTGAGCCCTGAATCTTCAGCAAAGGAGGGAACCGTCAAGCGTGCGGGCGCAGGTGGCAGGAGGCCTTGTGGACCTGCGAAAGTTCTCTTCCCACGGCCCCCATTCCGGTGAAACACAAAGCAAGAGCATCAGTTGCGATGGAGGATGAGAGAGGCCTCAGGGGTCTCTGGTGAAGGTAGAGAATAGCTGATGAGCTGGGCGAGACAGTGGAGGAGCTAGAGGTCGCCGGGTAGCTCAGCGGTTTGCTGGTGGTAAGTGGCCAGGAGTGAAAGGGAGACATGGGAGCCTTCTTTGCCTTCAGCCACATTCGGAGCACAGTAGGCAAAGGGCTAGACTTAATTAGACTTGGAGGTTTTCCAGCCGAATACCCAGAAGGAAAAGAAGGCTGATGGTACATGTCAGGGAGCGATTACAATGACGTGTCACAGAAGCTGAACTGTGTAGGAAAGATACTGAGACACTCACTTGCCTCAAGACTGAAGGGCGGAAAGATCAACGGATTCACGGTCTCAGAGGAGGGCAGCCCAAAGCTGTTGGGAGATGAGTTCTAGAGACGGGAAGCTGGAAACTCAGGCAGGTTGGTCAGAGAGGGTACACGTGGAAAGGAGGTTAAGCAGGGGGTGCAGTTAGTGTTAATGACAAGGGGGTAGAGTTACTGGGTTTTTGGGTTGGTTTTTGCTTTCTAGGGCCACACCTGCGGCATATGGAGGTTCCGAGGCTAGGGGTCCAGTCAGAGCTACACCTGAGGGAGGCCTCTACCCCAGCCACAGCAACACGGGATCCAAGCTGCATCTGCAACCTACACCACAGCTTGTGGCAATGCTGGATCCTTAACCCACTGAACCAGGCCAGGGATCAAACCCACATCCTCATGGATCCTAGTCGGAGCTGTACCACTGAGCCATGAAGGGAACTCCTAGAGTTATTGTTAATGACAAGGTCTAATAGCTACATGTAGCTATTTCAATTAATTAAAACTCAGCAGAACAAGAATTCACTTTCCTAGTCTCCAGCGACATTTCAGTGCTCCATTGCCATATGTGGCTTCTGGCTACTCGTCCTCTGTTCCAGCTGCAGTAATAGAGCACCATACACTGGGCAGCTTAAACAAGGGCTGTTTATCCCACACAGCTTTGGAGGTTCAAGATCAAGATGCCATCAGATTCGGTGTCTGGTGAGGAACTGCCTCCTGGCCCATAGGTGGTCATCTCTGCTTTATCCTCGCATGGCCGAAGGGGTGAGGGGCCTCTCTGGGTCACCTGTATTAGGGCATGAATCCCGCTCATGAGAGCTCCGCCCTCATGACCTCCTGACCTCCCAAAGGCTCCTCCTCCAGGTGCCACTGCACCGGGGATTACGTTTCAACTCCGGGGGCCACAAACATTCAGTCTATAGCATTGCCGTGTGCACAGCACAGGTACAGGGTGTTCTCACTGCAGAGAGTTGTGCTGGGCAGAGCTGGTGTCAGAGGCAGGGGCTGCTGGGTTAGGCTGGAGGCTAGGAGACCGGGGAGGAGGACACAGAAGTGACAAAAGGTGACGGGAAACATCAATGATTCCGCGAATGATTTCTAAGAGAGCTGTCAGTTTTGAACAGAATAGAAAACAGGTTTTAAAGCTCGCTGTCCAGGAGCTCACAAGTTCAAGACATAAGAGGATTGATCAAGGAGCTTTGATCTAGCATCTTTCTGGGACGGGGCGGGGGGAACATGACCTGAGAGAAATTAGGAATTATATCACACAATAGAGGGACCAGCTCCCTGAATGACACTCCCTTGGTTTAAACACTCAGAGCAGGTTCCACTTTCCTAATTAGACAGATACACATTCTTATATATTTATTGTTATATTAAGTATTATTTATTATTATTATTACTTTAAAATATGTATTGCACTTTTGGACAGATGCTATACAGTAGACTTGCTTTTCATATAATAATTGCATATACTGGGATTTATAATTTAAATTCTGGCGATGTCACCAACCCGGGACAAGCCAGCTCCTGCCATCACTGACAAAATTTCTGCTGGATCTCAAAGCTGACCTTTTTTGTTTCTCTTTGTTCCCTAGCTCAACACTAGGACAGACCAGTGTCTAATAAATGCGAACTATACGGGGAATTTTGTCAGGCAAGTTTGAAATATGTTACTCTTGTTTATCTTCAATTTATTTTCCTGATTTCACACTACGTAGTATAATTAACCCGTATTTAAAACACACGAGACAAAAGCAAGCTTCCAAACTCAGGGGACACTGTGTGAGGACAGAAAAGGTCACCAGAATCTTGTCAGGTCACAGTTTTGAGAGCTCTGCTGTATACGTTTTAGTAATAATTATTTCCGCGCTTTATCTTGGCGGCAGGCATACAAACAGTAATTAAATTTGCACCCTGAGCAGGTGAGTCATTGTCTTCCTGATTTCCAACCCAGGTCCCATGGAGATAATGACTTAGCAGTTCACGCAGTGAATAATTTTAACTCTTGAATTTCTAAGAGAAAGATCTGGACAAAAAGGTGTGAACTGAAGAACAGGAAACAGATTCCCAATTAAATGATTGACACTTTGTCCCTTTTCTGAGGTTTGTTTCTCATTGTTTAAAGGACATAGGTCCCGACTATTTATTCCAAAACATATTAGGAGTACTTTTGGCTATGAAATTTACGAACTCTCTCAAAACAAAAGGAGACAGACCGCTGGGAGAGCGGTCCCGGTGCATAGGATGAGCAGAGGCTTCGATCCCCACCCCCAGGCTCGGATCTCACCCCCGGCTGCTGGCCAAGGGAGCTCCGATCCCCTCCATCACCTCGGGGCTGATCCCAGGGCAGCCAGAGAGGCTGCTGCAGAAGGCACAGCACAGGGCCCCGCAGGCCTTGTCCCCTCCCACAGGAACCCCTGGGTGTTGCCTCCGCGTGGCGATTAACAGCACACCGGATGGCAAGGGACTGTCTCTGGGGTCCTGTCCTGCTTTGTCCTGCACCGCCACCACCTGAGCCTGTCTGCTACGAACCTGCCCCTTTTCAGTGAGGCACAGAGTAAGAAACAAAAATAAACAAAAACCCTTGGTCCGTTGGCATTTGAACAATTTTATTTTCAGCCTGTAGAAAATTAAAAAATGAAAGTGTCTACGGCCTTCTCTACTCACTGAACGTCACATGTTAAGTTAATAGAGGACAGAGTGGGGGCGTCAGCACCTTGATCCGGGCCACTCTCTTCCAGACCAGGAACCTCTCAAAGGCGTCAGCTAGGGCACTGATTTAAAATGTTTCCTTGTTATATATTTTAGTCTTTTCTTTTCCTTTTCTTTCTTTCCTCCTTCCTTCCTTCCTCCCTTCCCTTCTTTCTTTTCCTCCCTTTTTCTTTCTTTCCTTCCTTCCCTTCCTCTCTCTCCCTTTCTTTCCTTCTTTCTTTCTTTCTCTCTCTCCCTCCCTCCCTCTTTCTCTCTTTCGTTCTTTCTTTTCCCCTTCCTTCCTTCCTATGAAACTTCTTTCTTCTTTCTATGACACACCCTCATACCATGCACAAAAATAAACTCAACATGGCTTAAAGACTTAAATATAAGACACGACACCATAAAACTCCTAGAGAGAACATAGCAAAACATTTTCAGACATAAAGAATAGCCATATTTTCTTGATCAGTCTCTGAAGGCAAAAAGAAAATTAAAAGCAAAAATAAAGGGGACGTAATCAAACTTAAAAGCTTTTGTATAGCAAAGGGAATTATCAACAAAGTAAAAAGACAACCTACAGAGTGGAAGAAAATATTTGCAAACAATGTGATCAATGTGAAGTTAATTTCCAAAATATACAAACTGCTCATACAATGCAACAGCTGAAAAAAAAAAAAGAAAGAAAAAAGAAAAAAAGAAAAAAATCCAGTCAAAAACTGGATTTTTCCAAAGACATACAGATGGTCAAAAGGCACATGAAAAGATGCTCCACATAGCTAATTATTAGAGAAATGCAAATCAGAGCTACAATGAGGTGTCATCTCACATTGGTCAGAATGGCCATCATCAAAAATTCTACCAACAATAAATGCTGGGGGGGGTGGGTGTGTGGAGAAAAGGGAACCCTCCTGCACTGTGGGTGGGAATGTAAATTGTTCACTATAGAAAACAATACGGAGATTCCTTAAAACACTGAAAATAAAACTACAGTGTGATGCAACAATCCCACTCCTGGGTATAGATCTGGAAAAGATGAAAATTCTAATCCAAAAAGATACATACACCCCAATGTTCACAGCAGTACTATAAACAAGAGCCAAGACTTGGAAGCAAAGTAAATGTCTTTTGACAGAGGAATGGATAAAGAAGATGTGGTACATATAAACAATGGAATATTACTCAGCCATATAAAAGAATGAAATAATGCCATTTGTAGCAACATGGATGGACCTAGAGATTACCATACTAAGTGAAGTAAGTCAGTAAAGGATAAATATCATATGGTATCACTTATGTGGAGTCTAAAAAATAATGCAAATGAATCTATATAAAAAACAGAAATAGATCCACAAACATAGAAAACAAACTTACAGCTACCAATGGAAAAGGGAGGGGGAGGATTTTGAGATTAACAGATACAAGCCACTATTTATAAAACAGGTAACCAACAAAAATTTGCTGTATACCACAGGGAACAATGTTCCATATTTTGTAATAACCTATAATGGAAAAAATTTGAATATATCTATATCTATATATCTAAATCGTGGTGCTGGACACCTGCAGCCAACACAATATTGTCAATCAGTTATACTTCAATTTTTTAAAAAAGTTGAAAAAATATATTTATTTCACCATAAGGAAATAAGATGATGGCAAAAAAAAAGAAGTGATTTAAGAGAACATTATTTCAAGAAACTTGAGGGGCCTGTTATAAGCTAAGTAGTCACCAGTCTCCTGGATGCTGGCATAAAACGAGATGTCAGGATCAGAGGCCAGTGATTTGGTCACTCACAGCATTTGCCACAGCCAGAGGATTAACACTTGTGCCAGTTCTCTGAATCTAAGTTCCCACAAGATAATGCAGAGAGGCTTTGACATCTGCACACACAGCGGGTTGCACTGCAGGAGAGGGACCCCGAGCTGGGAAACCCAGGGCTTTCACAAAGGCCAGTCAGCTCAGGAGGGAGACTTTATCTTTACTCTGCCGGACAGTAAACAACCTGCCTTTGCTCTGGATGGAGACACCGCTTCCATCTTCTAAGGCTGTCGGCTATACAAACACCTTTGAAAAGACAGTTTGGAACAAAGACGGTCCATGTCTCTGCTCGTAAAAGGTGCAGAAATGCAAGACATGCCATAAAAAAAAAATCTTCCAACAGGTTAAGCAAACAAATGGAAAGAAGACCTGGACAGATGATAATGATCAAACATACATTAATAGTATCTTCACGTTTTTGAGCAACTAACTTCTATTTCGAAAATTTGCATGAGAGAACATTAAGAGGCTGTACTGAGCCTTGGATATACAGTTGAAGTTTAATAAGTGGGCATTGAATAAGTGCATGAATAAATAGCTGTGGTCTTTCTTTTAGGTTCAGGTGAAGGGGCATCTAGTAGCTTCCCTAAAGCCTCCACTGAAGTCTCATTACAGCTTATCGGAGTGAGCCAGGGAGCCACCAGATGTCAGGCATCCAGGAGCCAGCATCATCAGAGTGCTCCCAGGCAGGGTGGGTGACTCAGCCAGAAGATTACCCACTCAAAATCTGATCACTGGTTCAATGGCACTGAGACACTCTGGATGTTCCTCGATAGCCTGGATTAACGCCAACTTTTGAACTGCAAATACGTTGTTTCCGCCCTTCCTCACTTTCTTACATAATCGCAGAAGATAAAGCAGTGCCAGGTGGTGGTTCAGAATCACAAGGCCACTGAATCTCAGGTACAAAGGAACATTATTTCCTCTTAGGGACAGTCTGTCATCCTTCAGGACTCAGCTGGCGGTGAGACAAAACCTTCAGTCCAGGCTTGGCTGGTTTGGCAGTTTTCCTCTATGTTATTATAGTGCCTTGATTGTAGCATTTGGCACTTCATACTGTAGCTGTCTGTTGTCTAAATCTGTACGTAAGTATTGAAGAAAATTTAAAGCAAGAATGGAGCCATAATCTTGGCTACATATCCAACACACTCAGTACAGAGCTCTACAGATTGAAGTATAGGCAGAATCAGTGAATGATCAGTTAATGAAGAGATAAGCCTCATTGCCTACCTCTGCAAGAATGGAGATAGGCATACTGAAGGCACTTTAAAACCACCCTGCTGGAAGATAAGAAATACACTCATTTACACACGACACATATATGCAGTGCTACCTGCAAGCATGCATGCACATGATGCGTTTGCAATGGCTAGAAAGTTTGCAGCACCCAGTTTTTCAGCAATTTAAATGATTAAGCTGTGCTGTGTACTTAGGCAACTAGGGTAACAATTACTTGGAATTGTTTAACTTCATTATCACCCTCACTACTTTATTTCTCTAAAAACGCCAATTACACCCTCCCCCAGCCCCCGCATGGAACAAATCATTTTAGGACAAGCTGCTTTCCCGAGACAGCTACACTTCCTGGGTACTTGATGACCCGGCTCCAACAGTGACGCCTAGCTGATGATAAGCCCTGTGTCTGCTGTGCAAAGGAAATTACCCTTAACCCTAACTCGAACCCCGACTAAACATGACCCTGCCACCTGAAGCATCGGTGGGGCTGGGTGTATTTCTCCACGGTTACTGGCTAACGTGGATCGACGTCTGCGGTGCCAAGACTGTGGCGTGCACAGGGTGCGTGGCAGCAGGACAGATGGATGACGGCTTTGAGGGTCTCCATCCCCAAGCCTGCTGTCCCACAAACCGAGGGCAGTCGCCTGACATACGCTATCCTGCTCGGATCAGGGTTGGGGTGGCTAATTCTTCCTTTGTGTTTTCTGGGTTTACCGATTACATGGAGAGTCCGTGCTGGTGAACACTGTGGGGGTGCTCGGCAGGGGGAGTCACAATGGCCACGCGGGAAGGGCACAGGCGATGTCTGCCCCGCAGCCCCAACAATCCCTGATGCTCCCTTTTGCCGTCACTGTTGGGTCACGGCATGAGTGCAACCCCTGCACCCACAACACACTCTTTTACACAGACACACGCAATAAAAAGGAAATACAAGTTCCCAGCAAAAATGGCTCACTTACCATACTGTGAGCAGCACTGATGGACACTCTGAAATCACTGTTTTGTGAAATAAGACAGTTTTCCATAACCAATCAAAAAATACAGAGTGCAAACATTTCCCTCTGATTAAACCCTCAAATTTTCTTTTGATTCCGTCTTCTTGTTTTCTGTTGAATTTATGGTAAATATAGATTGTGCTGAAAAAGAATCAAGAATGATTTCCTGTTCTATTCAAGTTAGGGTTTATTAGCATGCAATTAATTACAATAACAATAAGAGTGATGATAAAAAGAAGAACAGAAACGAAGGGATTCAATTAGGCGCTGGTTGTTGTGTCTGTTCTGTGGCAGTCATAGGAAGGCTGAACTCTGGTTTCAGCTCTACTGGGTTGTAATCAGTCATGCATTTTGGATTAATCATTTACTCCTTTGTGTTTCAGTTCTCTGATCTGGTCAATATAAGATATTCCATCCCTTATTGTTTGCAGGAATTTCTGAGAATCTAAGGATGGCCATTTTCTTCTTGGATTCCTTCCTTGCACAGTGTTTTTCTTGGTTTTCCTCCCACTGTCCTGCTATGACATTCCTTATTCCAAAATTCTTAGGAGGTCTCGCCTGCGGTTGTAATAAGGATAATATCTAGTCTGTTTTAACCACAGTGGGTATAGCAGTTTTCTGGACACCCATCTCTGGCCCTGGTGCTGTCCTGATCAAAAATGTCCTCACCTCTCACCTTCCCAAACTTAAATCCCATCGTCCATTGTTTCAACCACTTCCTTTTACTCACTCTCACATTCTCTCTTTCTCAAGACTTTTTATGCCTGCGAAAAAACCAAAATAGGAAAATTCCGACCTGATGCCTACTTAGTACCTGCCCATCTAAAGGCGCTTAAGAACGTGCACAACGTGTTAGCCAAGGAGCTGAGACCGCTCAGTTCCAGCGGGCCATCAGCCACAGGGCATTCCCAGCATCCTCCCCCCTCACATTCCCAGCATTCCTTCCCCATCCTTTTGCTCAGATGATGACTTGGCTTTCTAAGGCACTGAGAAAACGCAAGTGATCTGCAAAGGACGGTCAGATAGCCCCACCACTCCACCCACCCCCGAAACTGCAACTGTGCCTGTGATCCATCTTTCTGTTTTGTCAGTGGACAAACTCCTCCTGGTCGTCTGTAAGCCCACGGCCTTCAGTGCTCCACCTGGACCCTAGAAACCACCCATCTCCTGCCTAGAACACCAGGCCAGCAACTTCCTGCTTTCTACTGCATGAACACTCTGTTCCTGTCTCCTTCGCTCATCCCGTCATTGTACCAATGTTTTCATTTCTCATGTAACTAAAAAACTGTTACGCTTTAGCAGCCACTCCACCCCTTGGATTCCCACTCCTGAAAAAGCTGTCCACCCTCCATTTTCTCAATTACTTCCTCTCTCCTCACTTCAATATCCAACTGCAACTGGATTTCTACTCCTACAACTTGACTAAAAGTCTCTTTTCAAGGTGACTAATAGCTCCACATAATTAAATTGACCGCCTCACAGTCAGTTTCCACTTTCCCAGCGGTGGTCCCTATTACCGATAGCTCCCAGGGTCCTTGAAGCGCTTTGCCCTTGGCTTCCAGGACTCACGATTCTCATTTCCCTCCTTCCTCATTGTCCTTGATTTCCAGCCTCTCTGACAGTTCAACTTCATTTCCCTTTCTAAACACGGAGATATTCAAAGGCTCTGTCCTCACATCTTTTCTCTTCTCAACCCAGGCGGAGGTCCCCACTGATGTCCACAGTCTCATTGTCTCAAACGTCACTGAAATGTGGACGACTCCCAGATGTTGACAGCTGCCTTTCTCTCATGGCTTCAGCAAGCACATGCTATTATTTTCCTATCCAGAAGATATGCTTTTTCCAAAAGCTTGTTTTTCAATGTTTTCACATGGTGACCTTTCTGATCTTACAATTGATCTTGGTGTCTCTAACCTCTGTCCCAAGAAATGTGATGCCCACATACAGGCTCAGGCTTTAAAAAGCAGTACTTAGGGACTAGTCCTGTAGTTGACTAGTAGCGATAAGTCTAACAAAGTAAATACCAAAAAGAAGGTTAAAGATCTTTCTCCAATCCTGCCTAAATCTATTCTGTGACCACACTTTTGTTGTAATGATTATCACCAACTGCTTGCAGGCAGTTAACCAGGGACTGCGACAGGAGAGAACAATCAACTTGTCAACTGATGGCATGGGTTAGAGACTCATTTTATATGTTCTGCCTTTAATTAGTTGTGCTTTAACTTATGTTAGAAAACTTCCCTATGTTAAGCGCTATAATCAGCACTGAGGGAATATAGAAATGCTAGTCCTTAAAGAGCTTCTTCTTGAAAGGCTAGCCATATCACCACATCACAAGCACATGTATCAAGGGCCAATGTCATCGCAAATATCAAAGCAGTGGTTTAGTTATCAACGTTTATTATTAGGAATGTAAATTTAATTTAAATGTTCAAGATGGTTCCAAGAGGACTCTTGTAAACCTAATACCAGATATTTATGGCAGGTCCTAGTCTGTCTTAGACACCACTTTGCAATCCTTTAGTTCACATGATTCTATGTCAAACTGGTGAGACTCTCTCTAAGAATATTTGTTGATTGTAAATGACACATATTGTGTAAACAGGATCAGGTAGCAAACAGACAACCTGGGTGCAAATTTGGCTTCGATGATGATAAACCAACCAGCTGAATGAGCTTTGCTAAATAAATTTGCCTCTTAAAATCTTACTTTTCATGGTCAACTGGCCTCTGACAAGGGAGGAAAGATTGGCTTTTCAACAAATGGTGCTGGAACCACTGGACAGGTACATGCAAACAGGTGACTCTAGACCCAGAGCTTACACCCTTCACAGAAATTAACTCCAAATGTAACATGGACCTAAATGCCAAATAGAACTATAAACTCATAGATGATAGCCTAGGAGAAAACCTTGATGACCTTGGGTGTGGTGATGACGTTTTAGATACAACACCAAAGGCACAATCCATAAAAGAATAAATTGAGAATCTGGATGGACTTCATTATAATTTAAAACTCCTGGTCTGTGAAAGCTGATGTCAAGAGAATGACAAGATAAGCTACAGGCTGGGAGAAAATATTTGCAAAAGACATACCTGATAAAGGACTGTTACCCCAAATATACAAAGAACTCTCAAAAACTCAATAATAAGAAAATAAAGAGCCCATTCACAAAAATAAGCCAAAGACCTTAACACTCAGCATAGAAGATACACAGATGTCAAAAAAGCCATATGAAAATGATACTCCATGTCTATGTCATCAGGGAATGGAGAGCAGAACAAGATACTGCTATGCATCTCTTAGAATGGCCACAATCCAGAACACTGACAAGGACACCGTGAGTGAAATCCACTTCACCTGCTACCTCAGGAACCGAGAAAAATCTCAAATAAACAATCTACGTTACACCTAAAAGAACTAGAAAAAGAAAACAAATGAAGCCCAAAGTTACTAGAGGGAAAGAAATCATAAAGATCAGAGCAGAAAAAATGTGAAATAGAGACGAAAAACCCAATAGAAAAGATCAACGAAACTAAGAGTTCATTCTTCGAAAAAACAAATAAAATGGATAAACCGTTAGCCAGATTCACCAAGGAAAAATAAAAAAGATAGGGACCAAAACAGTAAAATCAGAAATGAAAGAGAAGTTACAACCAATAGCACAGAAATACAAAGGATCATGCTCTTGCTAATTAAGGTCATTTTAAGAACTGCATGTTCTCCAAATGGCAGGTAGCCTAGACAGTAAGATGTTTGCTCAAGCTGTCCTCCAGGAACTTGGAGTTGACTGAATCTAGTTCGAGCTGAACCAGTTAAGATTGGATGGCATACTTCCCTTCCAAGTGGGCTCATGACTTTTTCAATGTGCAATGCTTAGTTACACCCATTGCATGATAACCAAGCCTGCACCTTTCTCCAACCACCACTCCCCACACTCCCTACTCCTTACACCTCCCTGCCGCTTTATTCTTTATCCCATAAACACCTGAGCCCCTCACCTTCAGGGAGACAGACTGAGACTTGTTCTCTTGTCTCTGTTCCTGACTATCTCATGAATAACCCCCCTTCTCTTTGCTGCAAACCTCAGGGTCTCAGGCTTTTGACTTGCTGAACTTCTGGCCAAAGGAACCTGGTTTGGTAACAACACCATGAAATGCTGGTGAGGAGGTGGAGCAACAGGAACTCTCATCCACCGCTGCAGGGAAAGCAAAATTGTGCAGACACATGGAGGAAGTTGGCCGTTTATTATAAAACTAAGCATATTCTTATCCTTTGATCCAGCATTCATGCTCCTTGGTGTTTACTTGAAGGTGTGAAAGACTGATGTTCACACCCAGCCCAGACACAGAGGTTTATAGTAGCTGTATTCATAATTTCCCCAACCTGGTGGCAACCAAGGCGCTCTTCAATAGGGGAATGGATAAATACACTGGTGTACCCACACAGTGGACTATTACTCAATGTTAAAAGAAATGAGCTATCAAGTCATGAAATGATATGGAGAAACTTAGTGAAATGACTTAGTGAAAGAAGCCAATCTGGAAAGGCTACATAGTATATGATTCCAATTATATGACCTTCTGGAAAACACAAAATTACACAGACAATGAAAAAAGATCAGCAGTTGCTAGGGACTGGGGGTAGGAGGAAGGATAAATATGTGAAGCATGGGGGATGTTTATGTCAGGGAAAATACCCTGTATGACGCCATGAGGATTGACGGGTGTCCAGACCTATAGGTTGTGCGACACCAAGTGTGCCCTAGTGTAAACTATGGGGTTTGTGTGGTGATGTGTCCATGTAACATGGTTGTAACAAAGGTACCATCTGGTGAGAGATGCTGAAAATGGGGGAGGCTGTGCCTGGAGGGGGCACGGGTTTATGGGAACTCTCTGTACCTTCCTCAGTATTGCTATGAACCTTAAACTTCTCTTAAACACATACTTTTTTTTAAAAAAAAGCTTCCTTTTCTGCCAGTTGATGATTATACTGTCTTATGGGGCTTTGGTAAATGTTTAATAAGAGGTAAGTCAACTGCCCAGTGTAAGAGGATTTCCCTGACATTTATCACGAGTAGCAGCCACCCTAGTGTATGTCCCGTCTGTGGTATAATATAGCTCACTAAGCTGATGGCAAGCTTGTAATTCAACTTCTTTTATGATTGTCAGTGTCTTCATTAATATTAGGTAACCTGTCTGTACACATATTTCTTTCTCTTATTAGATTTGCTGCCCCTACATGTAGGACCAGTCTCTCTTTTTGCAGCTCCATGGAACATGCAAGGCAGCACACATATTCCACACCGAGCTTTAATAAGTTTTTGACCCTAAGGATATTTTTTCAGAGTTAAAATTGTTATAGAAAAGCACAGACTAACAAATGGGTGAGAATGGCATCGCCTTCCTGCTAGAGCAATTGCTGTTTTCTCTTTCACACTTTCAGAGGTTTTGCAAAATTTATGTGAGCGACCAAACACCTACAACCTCCCCTTGCAGCCCATCTACTAAGGCACTCATTTGGGGAACCTCAGTGTCAACAACAGGCCAAGCTCTGTTTCAAGCATTTAGCTGTGCTCTCTTTATGCTCAAAAGCTCTTTTAAATTAATATCAAATAAACACCAACTCTTGTGGCAAATGGAATCATACTATGTCACTTAAGTGAGAAATGCTGCTGTAAAATTGCTGGATGAGAGGAAAATGTTGCCTGGGGTGGGGCAGGGGTGCAGAAACCCTGCCCACTAGCCTTTTTCATGCCCTCCAACACCTCTCCAAAGAGGGGTGAAGGAAGGTCTGTGGAAGGGATGGTTACCTATATCAGAAGCACTGTTGATGTATTTGACAAGGTTCTGAAATAAGACATTAGTGACAGGCTGGAATCAAGCACACCTTCATAACCCCCAGGCTCTCAGAGAGTTCTAGCAGCTGTGCTCTGCCAATGTTACCAGCCCAGGAGGCTGATTTAAAAAATCGAATTAAATATTAAGGAGGCAATACATATCCTTTCAAGTGATTCGATACCCCAGTTAGAGACAGTTGACCGCACAGACCACAAGGAACACACCACCGGCCCATGGAGCACCTTACACGGTGCCACATCAAACTCCAGCCATGAAGTGCTTCCCACATACTGACAGATGGCCCTTCTCTTAACCAGAACATCTTGGAGACAGTTTCCATCCTAGTGTAATTTGCATACACTTGTTAAAACCACCTACTGCATCTTTAATGCCTTTTTCATCCCTAAACAAAAAGCTTCAGCAGGAAATTCTCGGCCAGCTGTTCTAGCAAAGCCAAAATGCTCAGATTCCAGATTCCCTGACTGGGACAGAGTACCTGGAGCTTAGTCTCTCCGTCCAAAGGAAATAATCATAATGGGCTCTGTTTGTTTCTAGAAAGCATCCAGTTAGTTATCCATCACCATCAATGAACACATCATTATTACCTCTACAATTAAGTGCTCTGTTCAGCCTCCAAACCGGTGCCTTCAGCCCCTGCTCACTAACAGCTACAGTCTCCCAGCTCTTGCCAGCTCCATCATTACTCCTGGTCTGGGGCTCCAGTGAGAGCTGCACGCTAGCAGGGGCAGTGGTCCCTCTTCTCCAAACCCCGTCTCCTCCCCTCTGCTGAGGGCTCCTGGTCTGCCCCACCCCCACCCGCAGACCTGGGCTCCCCCCACACACTCTACTGATTGTCCCCAGTGACCTCCTTCCTAAATCGATCCCGTGGGTCTTCAAAAATGGATGGAGGGGCCAAAATTCTCAGATTACTGTCAATTCAGGCAGATGACACAATCTCGAAAGGCTTACCTGAAGTCTCTGAAAAAAAGGCCCAAATGTTTCACTTTTGAGTGGGTAGGTAGAGTCATTCTTTGGTTTTTAAATTGTCTTTGACAGACCTTCTTTCCCTTCCGCATGTGTGTGTACACACACATACTCCCGAAAACGGTGCTGAGAAAATAAAATACAAATTCCTTCAGGGAAGAAACCCAGAGCCTGGGACCTATTGATATAAACGCTAAATACATTTCCTCTACTTGGGAACAGGAACTTCACAGCTGATAAAAGACATTCCCTAATATCCCCCGCGCCAGGTGCTAGTCGCCAAATAGGACTTTCTGGAGCTGTGTCCAGCCCCCCCAGGAAAGGCTCCACTGCTATGGCTACACCTCCCTGGCGTCTACTTGATACACCCATTACCCCACTCTTCCTCTTTAGCTGGAGAGCTCCTAACCCATTAGAGTAGATATTTCCCATTTGTAAAGTCCCTCTGTCTGTCTCCCTTCCAAGGATCCTCAGTTAAATCTTCCTGAAGTCCTGACAGTGCCATGATAAAGGAATGGCCCTCACCGGCTACGAAGGGATTCCCACATAAGGGAATATTCCAGCACTTAGTAAACTGCAGGTGAACCTGATGTTGTTCGGCCTGTAACTTGGCGGGTTCTATGACTCAGAGCAGTTCTATAAGATGTCAAGGCTGAATTCTAAAAGGGTTACATCTGTAAGATTTTGCCTCAAATTTGTATTGTTTATGCCATTTTAGCCAAATGGAAAATTTTTATGATTCTTACAAGTATGACACATATTAAATAAAAATTATATCTGGGTTATGCCCTTCAGATGATCTGTATTTGTACTTTTTGAATAGGACAGATTTAGGTACAATCACCTTAATTACAAATTAGGCATATTTTATTTAATTCATTACACAGTAAGAAGACATTTTAAAAGCTTATATAGAATACAAACCTTGTTGTTCTACTGACTGTTGAATATTTTATATAAATGTTATGTCCATTACTAATTGAAAGCTTTAGATTTAAAAGATCCAGGAGTTCCCATCATGGCTCTGCAGAAACGAATCTGACCAGGAACCATGAGGTTGCGGGTTCCATCCCTGGCTTCGCTCAGTGGGTTAAGGATCTGGCGTTGCCGTGAGCTGTGGTGCAGGCTGGCAGCTGTAGCTCTGATTGACCCCTAGTCTGGGAACCTCCACATGCCACAGATATGGTCCTAAAATGACAAAAAAGACAAAAAAAAAGATTTAAAAGATCCAATCCATTTATTTAAAATTGTAAGATAATTTTCACCAACAGCAAGCTGAATCATTGTCTGCTTAATTCTTCCATTTAAATGAGCTAGGTATTTCTGAAATCATCACCAACTTAACCATCTCTAACCCACCAATTATACAGGAATATCTTGAGAAAGGCTGCATCAGTTTCTAACGCTGAACTAAAACTTTGAGAAGCAGAGCCAGAAATGAGTAAACCTCAGTGTCCTGATCTGAAATGCTCAACCAGGCTGCTGACACTGGATCCAGAAGGATTGCATTGCCTGCAAAAAGCAGACAACAGCTCAATTTGTTAAGATTTAGCTACTGCTGTGAATGGAACAGTCCTACATCCCATTCTTGGCAAAGTGACAGTGAATGCATATTCTAGATATTTTTTATTTTTATTTTTTTGCGTTTCAGGGCCTGCATCTGTGGCATATGGAAGTCCCCATGCTAGGGGTCGAATCAGAACTACAGCTGCTGGCCTATGCCACAGCAATGCGGGATCTGAGTCATGTCTGTGACCTATACCACAGCTCACGGAATGCTGGATCCTTAACCCACTGAGCAGGGCCAGGGATCAAACACAAATCCTCATGGATACTAGTTGGGTTTGTTTCTGCTGTGCCACAACAGGAACTCTATATTCTAGATATTTTTAAATTTAAAAAAAAATGTGCATGGGAGCGTGTGTGTGTGTGTGTGTGTGTGTGTCTATGTATGCACTTTTAAACTCATTTTGAATTTCCCAATGCTGGTTCTTTTGGCTTGGTGTTAGCAGACAACAGACAATGCCCAAATTGTGTTTCATATTGTTTAAAGAAAGCAAACGATGTAAAGCTGCTCTGTCACAAAAGTAAAAGGACACTCTTTCTATTATACCTCAAAACAACTTGTCCCTATATTTTAAGAGGTGTCATTAACACAAATTGCATGTTTCATATAAACATAAATGTACCTAAGCAAATATGTCAGGTATACTGGACAATGCTTTTTTTTTTTTCTTTTTATGGCTGCACCTGCAGCATATGGAAGTTTCCGAGCTAGGGGTCGAATCAGAGTTGCAGCTGCCAGCCTATGCCACAGCCATAGCAACACCAGATCCTTAACCCACTGAGCGAGGTCAGGAATTATACCCACATCCTCACAGAGTCTATGTTGGGTCAACCCACTGAGCTGCAAAGGGAACTCTGGACAATGCTTTTTAAGTGTCTTATACTACTTACTCCACGTTAGCAGAGTTACCATCATCCACTGAGGAGGTAGGTACCTCCAGTACTACAGATGAAAAAACTATGGCATAATGAATATTCCTGTCCTTTCATTTTGAACCAACAAAGTGAAAATAATTTAAAAATTCTACATGACAACACTATTATAATTTTCAATTTCATTCAATAAATATTTATCGAGTGTCCAGTACGGATACTGTCTAACAGATTTAATGATCTATTTGAACTACTTATTGAATCTAAATCAAACTTAATGTGCTTCTTTAATGATTCTTCTCAATACCATTTAACTAAAGCTTAATGACTTAAACTTCTGAAACAGAATAGGACTATCCTGATGTTAAGTCAACTTCAATATGAAGTTTATTTTGCACATATTTTTAAGGATATTTAATGAGATATCATAGACAAAGAAGAAAGAAAGTATTTCAAGGAGGAATTTCTGATGAAAGTGGGGGTAGGGACAGTTCTGCTACATAAATGATATCTGGTCTAAATCCCTGAAGAATCAATTTTTGATCATCACCGATTTAAGAAACCATCAAAATGGCAACACATCCAGAATATGGGGATGGGGCTGAAGCATATTCCTGGACCATGGAGACTGGAAACAACCGCATTCTAAGGGGAAGAAAAGCAGTTATGCTCCAACCACATCACCCCTCTAAGGCTAGCACAGTGCTGCCCCAAGAGGAACCAGCAGGGTCTATAGTCTCTACAGTAAGAAAAAAAAGAGCCAAGGTTGACCTCCAGCTTCCTTGAATTGACGTCATTTCCCAGGTGGCCTCCTTGCATCTTGCCTCTCAGGAATCTCTGTGGAAATCCATTGGGTTGATCACCCAGGATCAGATAGAAATGGGGAAGTATGACAGGCCTTACAGCAACCAGTGCTCAGATGTTGTCAGACTGCATTTCTCCTCAAAACTGCACCTGACTGGAGACCCAGCCAGTAGCTCCGCCCTTCTGCCAGGGGGAGTCTGTGGACCTGCCTGGCTGGGGAGCTCAGTGGGCAGTTCTGCCTGATTCAGGTCCAGCCAACAGGTCTATACCAGCCATGGAGACTGCTCTACAGTTCCAGCTGGGTAGGGAAGCAAATTCAAAGCCCTACCTCCTGATGAGTGGAGCTTGAGTCCTGCCTGAGCAGGAACTCTGGCCAGAGAACCTGGGAAGCCGTGAAGCCCATTCTACACACATCTGCAGTGGTGCCAAAATAGAAGTCCCAGCCAGCGTTCTGCCCACTTGCAGGGTGGAGCCAGTGGCTCTACTGGGTCTAATGCCCTCTTGGATACGGAAGCAAGTTTGCAGCCCTGTCTAACTGCTGAATATAGTCTCCAGTTTCATGTAACCAGGAAGCCTTAACAGAGACTCCCAGCAGTTGCAGAGCCCATCCTGGCTGCACCTGAGCAGGGAATTGAGCCAGCAGCCCATCCAGTTGTTAGTAAGGCCCTGTTAGTTTCAGGACCCTGGACAGCCCCAGGAACCCAGTTTATTGTGCATCAGCCAACATCCCCACCCCACAGCACAACCCAGCTAACAGCCTTGCCCAGGCAGGCAGCCCAGCCAGAGACTCCATCCAATCCTGAAGTGCAGCATCTGGCCCCACTAGAAAAGGGACTCTGGACCCCTGTCTACCTGAGGAGATGAAGGAGTGCAAGTACACTTTACAAGTAGGAATCAAAGCAGACACCAAGCAGGGAAGCAAGGGACAAGGAATATACAAAACAGCCAGAAAAAAATAACAAAGCGGCAATAAGTCCTTGCCTATGAACAATTACTTTAAATGTAAGTGCATTAAATTCTCCAGTCAAAGACAGCATAGCTGAGTGAACCAAGAACAAGATCTGACCGTATGCTGCCTATAAGAGACTTACTTTAGCTTTTAGAACACACATAGACTGAGAGTCAAGGGATGAAAAAAAAATATTTCAAGCAAATAGCAACCAAAAGAAAGTGAAGAAATAGACTTTAAATTAAAAGTGGTTAAAAGAGGCAAAATTGTAAAAATTATTTTCATAATAATAAAAGGGTCAATCCATGAAGAAGATATAACAATTGCAAACCTTTATGCACCCAGCCCAGGAGCATCTACATTTGTAAAACAAATACTAGCAGGACTGAAAGGAGAAATAAAGAGCAATAATGTTATATTCTCCAACAATAATAGTTGGAGCAATAATGTTATATTGCTCCCAATACCCCAGTCTCAACAATGAATAGATCATCCAGACAAGTAAGGAAATAGCAAACACTACGATTAAGTGCAATTTGTCCCTGGGATACAAGGATGGTTTAACCTTATATCAATGAATCAGTTAAATCAGTGAATGTGGCAAGTCGCAGTAACAGAATGAAAGAAAAAACCACGACTGCAGAAAAAGCATTTGACAAAATTCAACATCCTTTGTTGATAAAAACTCTCAACAAATCAAGTATAGAAGAAATGTACCTCAACACAATAAAGGCCACATACCACAAGCCCGCAAAGTGTATGCAATGGTAAAAGGGTGAATGCCTTTCCTCTAAGGTCAGGAACAAGACCAAAGTGTCATCCTTACCACTCTCACCAAATATAATACTCTAAGTGCTGGCCAGAGCAGTAAGGCAAGAAATAAGAGGGAGAGAACATGATGGAAAAGAGCATTTCCAGCTACCAAATCTATGGATTTTATGAGCTTTTTTTCTGAAGTGAGAAAAAACATCACTTAAAAAGGTTTAAATTTCTGTAAATGGTTGGCATGCCAATGAAACGCTGACTATATGCACACTGTGTTTTTCCTGCTACATTTGAATGGAGGAAACAATCATGTGTTCAAACTGAAATTACAGTTTTAAGTAGACCATTAGGGTGTGTGTTCAGAGCTCTCTGGGAGTAGGAAGGGGCCAGGTCTATCACAGAAAAAAATCTGCCCTACACAGAGCAGAGCTCCTAGAACCCATGATGGATCAACACTTCCACTTTTAAATATATTTCTCAGTTAATATTATCCAAAAGTAAACATAATACATAGTCAATGAAGAAAATTAGGAAAATACACAAGAGAAGAAAGAAGGAAACAACCTAAAACCCACAATCCGGAATAATTACTAAGCATTTATATGGTTATATATGTTTATGTGGTGTGTGTGTATGTTTGTGTGTTGCATTTATAATTGATTTAAGTGAAATTCATATTAAACCTCTTTTTAAATGGCTGTGTAATATCTTATCATAGGACTGGATCTCAATTGATTTAACAGATTACCAAAGGTTGATATTTTTTATTATCATAAATAATCTATGGTGGGCATCTTTCCATATAATTTTTGCATCTACACTCCTAGAAGTAGGATTAATTTTTGCACTTATATTCCTAGAAGTAGGATTAATTAATTTAAAGGCTATATATTTTTTCTTAAATAGATTTATCAACACATGGTAAAGACATAACAGTCTACAAGGAAAATACATAATGTAAAACCAATGGATCAATAAAGTTTATCTCATTTGCTAGAATATAACATTAAGAAAATCGATAACACTTCATTATTTTCTCTTCATAACATTATAATTTTCCCCAGCAATACAACTTTGTGTGGCACTCCTGGGCTTAAAAATTACTTTTAATAAGTGTTAATTAATATACTCTAGCATAATATGCTTCTTTAAATAGCCCCTTCTGGATTAACTTAATTTAATTTAAATTGCTGCACAAGGTAATTAAATTGTGCTCAGGTAGTGGTTACTATGGAAAACTACCAGCAATAATAGAAACAGTAAGTGATTAAATGTGAGATGATAACAAACTCTTGTGACACTGTAGGATTCTGATTTCAGAGGCTTAACGTTATCTTTCTCATGCATAAACATCAGCATTTCTCTCACTGCAAGCCCATAAATTGTATCCTACTGTGGGAAATATAAATGACACTTACAATCATGTTTAATCCATACTTACACTATAATTACCATGAAAGACTACAAATATTTTCAAGGGAGAGAGAAAGCATTCCATGCCTGCAAGTGAAAATGTTTGCCCTCCGTAAGGGAATGGGTTCCACAGTCCAGGGGGAGGGTGTGCTTTATAGCACAACACTAAATCTCATTTTGTCACTAAGCAGCATTCAGTCAGAAGTTTATTCAGATTCATGAGCTAGCCATAAAAGCCTATCTTCCAAAATCTAATATATGATACTAGTGATTGAACTCTAAATAGATTTTGAAGAATTAAAGAACTTTAATTTCATTGAGAATAAAATTGCGTAACCCAGATTAAGTTACTTCTGGGATTTTTTTTTTTCCAATCATGCATTGGAAAAGCATCAGATTACTGGCATACATATATTTAAGGAAAGTTATCTGAGAGTTAGCTTGTGTTTAATATTCATGAAGTTGGGACATGTTAATGACTAAGTATCCTGCACCACTAATACATGGAGAAAAATTTCACTATCTACCCAGTTAAAGCTATTTAAAAAAAAAAAAAATTGACTGGGAGTTCCTATTGTGGCTCAGTGGGTTAAGAACCCTACTAGTATCCATGAGGATTCGGGTTCAATTCCTGGTCTCACTCAGTGGGGTAAGAATCCAGCATTGTGTAAGCTACTGCATAGGTCACGGATGTGGCTCTGATCTGGCCATGCTGTGGCTATGGTGTAGGCCTCAGCTGCAGCTCAGATTCAGGGGAACTTCCATATGCTGCAGTTGTGGCCCTAAAAAAAAAAAAAAAATCAACTTATTTTCTCATTAGGGTGCACTGGAAACAAAATAATCTAATCAGATCTTAACTAAAACACTGTTTTTAGCCTAGATGAAGAGATATCTTATAACTTTCTAAGGATATCAGAATATTTTACATATAAGGACCAAATCCTTAGTTTGTGAAGAAATGTAGAACTCATCAGTTTATATCTGAATTAATCCACACAATTTTTCCAAAAATAATGAAATTAAACAATCAATTACATACGATAATTCAGCATTTTATAGGGGCAAACTAATGGCTAAAAATGAAAGTATTTCTTATGACTCGCTTCTATGCTCAGGTCAGCACATATTTCCAGAAAGGGTCACACAGTAAATATTTTAAGCCTTGTAAACAATACATTCTCTTTCACATGGACTCAACTTTGTTGTCTTAGCACAGAGCAGCTATAGACTTTATATAAACAATGTATTCCAATGAAACTATTTGCAAAATTGGCAATGGGCTGAAACTGGTGCATAGGACATAGTTTATCAAACTCAGGTCCAGGCCAGCAAATGGAATAAATCCTGAGTACAGACCACTGCCAGTCGTTTCAACAAAATGCCAGTGATGTGTTCTCTTTCCTACGTACTGTGACTCCTATAAGATATTCCACATTTACCAAGGTCACAAATACTAATCTTTCATCATGTCTGGTGAAAAGTCTCTCCTACATGAGGCAGTTTGAATAATTGATAATAACTTTGATAACCTGATATGCCATGTTCATAAGACTTCTGTCTTGCATTAAGTTATCAGCCTTTAAGAAAAAACATAAATGCAAAATAAAATCTAAAAATGTCAGCAGTAGCAGGTATGTGAAAGTTAATTTACTCAGCATTACCACTGGGAGAAAAAGTAATTTCCCTTTTAGCTTCTCCACATGGAGAATTTTTGCTTCTTTTTAGTTTCTCTTAATTTAAGTATAGTTGATTTACGAAGTTGTGGTAGTTTCAGGTATACAGCAAAATGCTTTAGTTACACACACACACACACACACACACACACACACACAGACACACATAAAAATATTCTTTTTCAGATTCTTTTCCCTTTTAAGTTATGACAAAACATTTAGTACAGTTTCTGTGCCATACAATAGATCCTTGTTGTTTATCCATTTTATACACAGCAGTGTGCTTATGTTAACCCCAAATTCCTACTTTATCCCTCCCTACCTGTCCCCTTTGGTAACCACAAGTTTGTTCTCTATGTCTGTAGGTCTGTTTGGAAATAAGATCATTTGTATCATTTTTTCAGATTCTACATACAAGCACTATCATATGATATTTGTCTTTGGCTTATTTCACGTAGTATTAAATATGTAAACGTAAGACTGGATGCTCTAAAACTCCTAGAGGAAAACATAAGCAGAACATTCTTTAACATAAATCACAGCAATATCTTTTTAGATCCAACTCCTAGACTAGTGGAGATAAAAACAAATGGGAACTAATCAAACTTAAAAGCTTTTGCAAAACAAAGGAAACTATAAACAATGAAAAGACAATCTCTAGAATGGGAGAAAATATTTATAAATGATGCAACCAACAAGGGATTAATTTACAAACATACAAACAGCTTGTACAGCCCAATATAAACACACACACACACACAGAAACAAAACAAACCAGTCGAAAAATGGGCAGAAGACCTAAGAAGACATTTCTCCAATTAGGACATCCAGATGGCCAACAGGCACATGAAAAGATGATTAACATCGCTACTGTTAGAGAAATGCAATTCAAAACTAAAATGAGGCATCACCTCACACCGGTCAGCACGGCTACCATCAAATCTACAAATAACAAATGCTTGAAATAGTGTGGAGAAAAGGAAACCCTCCTACACTGTCGGTGGGAACATAATTTGGTGCAACCACTATGGGGAACATTATGGAGGTTCCTCAGAAAACAAACAATAGAATTACTATATGATCCAACAATCCCACTTCTGTGCATCTCTCCAGAGAATTTTTCACTAGAGGACTCAGGTCTGTGCCTCTCTCCACATCACTAATCATCAAGAGGATGGAGTGACTGAGTAATCTGTCTGGTGAGCCTGAGAGAAGAAATTCACACACAAGGTTTATTACCTCCGGGGTCATGGCTTTCTTGGAACACAGAAGGTGCACTTTCTGTTTGCTCACTACTCTGCAATAAGCACGTTAAGACAGGATTTCCGGGCCAGGGGATGGTGTGTGATTGACACTGAAGTGAGAAGTCAGGGTTACTGAGGGGAAAAGGTCTAGGAGGTCTTTTCTTTCCTTTTCTTTTCTTTTCAAGAACTGGTTTACAGATTTCTGTCAATTTTCCAACTGCACGGCGTGGTGACCCGGTTACACATACATATACAGATTCATCACAAGTGATTAGACATAGTTCCCAGTGCTATACAGCAGGATCTAGGAGGTCTTTTCAAGGTCTAGGAGGTTCACACATCTAAGCAAGGTCATCTAATGACCCAGCTCCCACCATTTATTAGAGCATTTGAATATCAATCCATACATTTGGCTATAGGTTAGACGGGAATGCCTTAAAAATACTTTTGATTGAAGAGAAAGCAAAGCTTATAAACAGAGATTTTCTTAAGAAAAATATAATATCCAAAAAATTACAAATAAAACTTGAAGTGACTAGGTTATACTTAGAAGCAAATTTATCTTTTTTAAAGTTTTATTTCATTTTAAAATATATAATAACTAATATAAATAAAGAGTTTCAAAAACTAGGAACACATCTGAAGAAAATATGATGAAAGATTAAAAATTGAAAGCAAAATTAATGAATTAAAAGCAAATATTAAATTATTTTTTAAATAATAAAAACTAAAATTGATAAATCAGAAGGCTAGTTGTTTTGAGTAAAGGAATTACATGTACATATTGGTAAGTACCATGAAAATATCAAATATTCCAAATTATTTTATAAATATAATTCCATAAACCTGTAATGTTTTTTTTATGGAACTGATGTTTCTACAGTTTATGTGGAAAACTAGTAGATAAGAACACCCCCAAAACTTTGAGGGGAACAAAAGAATAGTGAATAAAGCTGGCAGATGATAAAACATTTAATAGAAAAATCTTCCTTTGCTTTGTTCAGACTTTGGTTCTGCTTCACTGCTCCTGTCATTTCTGTTTCATGTAGATGTGACCTGTTACTTAGAGACCGAGTGTACATTGGGCATTATCAGTGAGTCCTTTAGCTGTTATCACAGAATAACTATGCTGAATAATCTGAGCTGGTGGGTCCTTGGAACACTGAGATTTTGCCCATGGCTGGGGCAAAGAAGGGCAGGGAGAGAAGACAAAGTCTGGAGAGAGAGATGGGGCCAGATCAGATCACTACAGGGCATCAGAAAATAAGGGAGGTCCTTGTAGATTTTGTTCTAGGAGCAATGGGTTGCGGTGGGGGGAAAGGTGGGCAGTGGTGGCTAAAAGCTAACTTTTTTTTTTTCATTTTTTTAAAAAAGTACATTTTGTTTTTGACATCAGGGTGATGATGGCCTCATAGAATGAATTGGGGCGCTTGCTTTGCAATTTTTTGAAGAGTTTCAGAAGGATAGGTGTTAATTCTTCTCTAAATGTTGCACAGAATTTGCCTGTGAAGTCATCTGGTCCTAGACTTCTGTTTGTGGGGGGGTTTTAAATCATGGTTTCAATTCCAGGACTTGTGATTAGTCATACTTCCTACTTCTTCCCAGTTCAGTCTTGGAAGGTTGTACTTTTCTAAGTATTTTTCCTTTTCTTCTAAGTTGTCCATTTTATTGGCATATAGTTGCTTAGAGTAGTCTCTTATGATACTTTGTATTTCTGTGATGTCAGTTGTAACTTATCCTTTTTCATTTCTAATGTTATTGATTTGAGCCCTCACCCTTTTTTCTTGATGAGTCTGCCTAAAGGCTTATCAATTTTGTTTATGTTTTCGAAGAACCAGCTTTTAGTTTCATTGATCTTTTTTATTGTCATTTCTATCTCATTTATTTTTGCTCTGATCTTTATGATTTCTTTCATTTTACTAACTTTGAGTTTTGTAAGTTCTTTTTTTAACTTATGATTTTTTATTTTTTCCATTATAGTTGACTTACAGTGTTCTGTCAATTTCTACTGCACAGCAAAGTGACCCAGTAATATATACATATATATATATATGAATATATATAAGAATGTATATATATTCATATATATAAGAATATATATATATATATATATATATATATATTCTTTTCTCACACTATCCTCCATCATATGTTCCATCACAAATGACTGGGTATAATTTTCCCTGTGCTATTCAGCAGGATCTCATTGCTTATCCTCTCGAAATGCAAGAGTCTGTATCTAATAACCACAGACTCCCAGTCCATCCCACTCCCTCCCCATCCCCCTTTGCAACTACAAGTTTGTTCTCCAAGTCCATGAGTTTCTTTTCTGTAGAAAGGTTCATTTGTGCCATATGTTAGATTCCAGATATAAGTGATATCATATGGTATTTGTCTTTCTCTTTCTGACTTACTGCACTTAGTATGATATGCATGTGTTTTTTTCCTAATCTATGTCTTGGGTTATCCTTCTTTTGGCTGTATCATACCTGTTACAGGATGTGCTCTAAGTGAACACAAGGTGAGGTGGAGAAATATGTGAAAGCACCAGCAGTTAACTGGTGGGAACCTAGCATGTTTAGTTTCGGGAGTGTGTGGCAACAGAGAGTAAGTGTTGTGAAAAGGAAACTGCATCTTCAGAAACACATTTTATTTCATAGTTATGGATTTTTTTCTCCAACAAAATGTGCCCAATATTTTCCTCTTTCAGACAACACAGTTTATACCTGGGGTCACTTTATTATTTCATTCATTTATTCATTTGCTGTGTGTTTATTTTAGCTAATATGAGGGTTAACTGAGAATTAATTGGTTCAAAATCAGCAGTGAAGAGCAATGGGTTATTTGTTCAAGATACACTCTCTGGGAAAATAAAATACTTTCTGCATCAATTTATACATGTTTCTCCATCAGTGAGGATATTGTACAGGGGCGTTTGTAATAGTTTGGCTCTAATAGGTACTCTTTCACCTGTAGCATGAACTCATGAGAAATTGTTTCTAGCAGTGAGTTTGTTTGTTTGTTTTCCATAGGAAGATATATTGTTGCAAGGTCATAAACATTTCTAAAGCAAAGGTTACTTCATTTCTACTCAGGAAACTACATTGACACACTATCCATGAGATGATATTGATTTCTTTTTGAAATTATGAGCAGGAATCCAGAGAATTACCACTGACTCACGAATGCTATTATGAATTGGATTTTATTTGAAGAGTAAAGGTTAAAACAGTTTTTGTTTGCTCAAAACCTGTTGTGAAAATACTGGGGAAAGATGTTGCAGCTGGCCAGAGTTCATGAAAGAGAAGGGAAAGTCCTTCAAAAAGGTGAGAGGAAATTCTTCCACTAAGAATAAGAAAACGGACACAAACAAATAATTCTTGAAAAAAAGTATGAAATATCTAAAATATTGTTCTGAAAATTACAAATTAGCCAAAAATATATTTTACCTATATGATAAGGAATAATACAAAAATGACAATGTCTTGAACTGAAACTTTATGTGTATATTTCCTTCTATACATTTTACCTGACTTTCTCCAATTTTGTACTGTGAATAGAAATGATTTATGGTTAGAGATAAATAGATTAACTTAATTTAAAATAAAATGAAAAGATACATTTCAAGGGACTTCAATTTTTCCTATCATTACATCCTATCATGTAGCTCAGCCTAAATGACTTGCATATGGGCGGGACATGACTTTCATTGTTATCAATATATTTATTTTCAAAAGAGCTTACTAAAATGTTTCAATAATTCAAAACAGCCAGAAATATTTTAACCAGGTCCTTGGACCGGAAAACTGATTACCACACTGTCTTATAAGGACCTTCTACTTTATTGACAGTTAATAGTAAGTGGAGGACGATAGATCTAGCAATCTCCAGGAAAGCAGACATGTCATGGAAAAAAAGGAGCCCAACTCAATTTAAATCCAGTTCCTGATCGTCACTGGAGTATGATCTTGGTAGGAAATTAAATCTCCATAAATGCATATCCTTACCTTCAAAATGAGGAGAATGGCTAATATTCCAAGGGCTTCTTGGAAAGATGGTTAGAAGGATTAATTTTAAAATGAGATGACCATATATGTAGGACCTGGCATAGAGATGTTTTTCCAACATAGAATGACTGACTCCTGAATCAGTAAGGAAATGGCAGATGGAAAAGTTAGAAAGGGTCTGAGGTCAAGTTCTGCTTTCTTTTTTTTATTTTATTGATTTTTTATTTGATTTACAACATTCTGTCACTTTCAGTGCTCGCTTTGGCAGCACATATACAACATTCTGTCACTTTCTGCTGTACAGTAAAGGGACACAGAAAAAGTCTTCTTTTTCTCACATTATCCTCCATCATGTTCCATCACAAGTGATTAGATATATAGATCCCTAAGCTATACAGCAGGATCTCATTGCCCATCCACTCCAAATGCAACAGTTTTCATCTACTAACCCCCGACTAAGCTTTCTTTACTTTACTCAGCATCAGTGCCCAGCTGGAAGCATGGACATAAAGTGTCCTCCTGTAAGAACCACAATACCCATGGATTTGTTCACCTTCTTGCAAGAATTAGCCTGTGAAGAACTCTCCTGGTTAGTCAGGGATGTTAGAATGGAAGTATCTTGCCGTAATTTCAGTTTTTAATTCTATGTTGAGTGAAATGAGCTACTGAGTCTTCTTGAAATAGTAAATCTTAAGGACAACTATGCCTCTGTGTTTTACATTTGAATATCCAGGACTGTGCAGATTTTTAATTAGTGTGATGTGAGCAAGATAAGTACATTTATAAACAGAAACTCATAAAAGTAAAAAGGACTCAACCCAAAACACCAAAAGAAGATGTGGCTTATATATACAATGGAATATTAGCCATAAAAAAGAATGAAATAATGCTATTTGCAGCAACATGCATGAACCTAGAGACTACGTCAATGAAGTGAATTTGGTCAAAGACAAATGTCATATAATATAACTTATACATGGAATCTAAAAAGAGGATACAGACGCTTACTTTTAGAACAGTAATAGACCCACGGACTCTGGAAAACTTACGGTTACCAAAGCGGACAGGTGGTGGGGGGAGGGATGGACTGAGGGTTGGGATTGGGTATGCACATTGCGGTATAAGGAATGACTAGCCAGAGGGGACCTGCTGTACAGCACAGAGAACTCTACTCAACAGATAATATTCTGTGATTATCTATGTTGGAAAAGGATCTGAAAGAGTCTGTACGTGTATAACTGAATCACTTTGTTGTACAGCAGAAATGATCACAACCTTTTAAATTAATTATTCTTCAACAAAACTTTAAAAAATGAAAAAAAAAAACCACCAAGCTGGATACTATTGAGAAAATAAAACTTGTAAAGTTTTAATAATGCCAAATTTGAAAACAAATATAATTTCAAAAGATTTAGCAGGTTCAGCTCTTGAATTATATCAAACCACGGGTCTCCAAACAGAAAGATGACAAACATCTTTGTTTCTAAGGAGAGTAAAGTTAGGCTAAAACAATTTAAGAAATTAAATGAGAAGAGAAAAACACAGCCTGATGAAAACATTCTTAAACAGCAATGATGCTATGAACTGTGGTAGAATCTAGTTCCTCTGTGGATGTTTGGCAATTGAGGAGACCTTCATTCAGTTTCAGTGGCTTAAGTGTCATCTTGCCTGAGGATAACATGACAAATCCGCTCAAGGTATCAGACTTAAGATGTTTATGAGCCATGTTAGGGCTGACTTAAGTCATCAGCTCAAAAGAAAGCATGTGGATCTAGAAGTTTATACTCATGCTAGATTTTTGCCTTTAATAAAAGGGCAATGAGTGGTGAATTCTAAGAAAATAGAATCAAGGAGACTGGTGTTCATCACGATCTGACCATCACTAGAAGCTTCCCCTGGTGATTCAGAACTGTAATGGAGCAAAGTAAGGCAATGTGATTATATCTTACAAGGTGAGAGAGAATAAGAACATATTTCAGAGATAATTCAATAGTGTCACAAATATTTTTTTTCAGAAGATTACAACTGCATTGGATGACAAAAGATATAAAGGGGATAACATGATAAACAAAAAAAATCAATTTTTGATTTATCAGAACTGTTTGATTCTTGGGAATCCAGTATTAAAATTTGGGAGGAAATAACGTTGTTTCTCGGAGTTACCATCATGGCTCAGTGGTTAACGAATCCAACTAGGAACATGAGGTTGTGGGTTTGATTCCTGGCCTTGCTCAGTAGGCTAAGGATCCGGTGTTGCTGTGAGCTGTGGTGTAGGTTGTAGACGCGGCTCGGATCCCACGTTGCTGGGGCTGTGGCGAAGGCCGGCGGCTACAGCTCCTGTTAGACCCCTAGCCTGGGGACCTCCATATGCCACGGGTGTGGCCCTAGATAAGGCAAAAAGACAAAAAAAAAGAAATGTTTCTTTCATTTACCTAAATTAGCTAATATACACTTTTGTGGTTTTTTTGGCTGCTCCTGAGTCATGCAGAAATTCCAAGTCCGGGGGTTCCCACTGTGGCAGAGCAGAAATGAATCTGACTAGTATCCATGAGGACATGGGATAGATCCCTGGCCTCGCTCCATGGGTTGGGGATCCAGTGTTGCAGTGAGCTGTGGTGTAGGTCACAGATGTGGCTCAGATTCTGCATTGCTGTGGCTGTGTGGTAGGCCAGCAGCTGTAGCTCTGAGAACTTCCACATGCTGTGGGTGCAGCCCTGAAAAACAACAACAACAAAAAAAAAAAACAAAAAGAAAAGGAGGAGGAGGGGAGGGGGAGGAGGAGGAGGAGAAGGAGAGGAAGAAGAGCAATGAAAGAAATTCCCAGGGCAGGGATCGAACCCACACCACAGCAGGGACCTGAGCCGCAACAATGATAAAGCCACATCCGTCCTTAACCTGCTGCGCCCTTACAAGTAAAGGGACTCCACTTTACTTGTAAGTTGGAAAAAAAGTCCTCAGGAATCTTGAGCACTTGGGAAGGTACTCTGAACCTCCCACACCATAGAAACAACAGCACAACAGTGGGTTTTATTTTTTAGACCAATTTTCTGTACTAAAGAAACAAAACGAAAGTTCCCTTTGGTTCTTGGGTAGTGAGTTGGACTGCCCTATGGTGCTTGACCAAGACATCTCTGGCGGCCAGGCCCCCACAATATACAAGTTTAATTTACCCACTGATGCCTCAAAGGAAGCTACTGGGATTTCAGTTATGTATACAATTGATGTCTTGGGTATTGGGATCAGTGCAGTTTGATTTTTATAACATTTGAATGTCATATGTCTCTCTGATGCATTTTCATAACTACAACAGGTAGATATTTTAGCTAAACAGAGACGGTCACAAAGAGTAATTAACTCTCCTTTTAATACCAAATGACACACATCGGCAGATATTCTGCACAGAGCAAACAACTCCTTTGCTTCCACCATGGAGTGTTTCTTTCCACAGATATATAAAACATGCATTTTCTTTTAACAGGCTTCTTTTCAGTACTATTTTGGAGGAAAATCACTCAACAATTAAGTCAAATACAGCGCAAATAAACCATAAGGAAATCTAATTCTCAGTTAAGCTATAGAGGAAACTTTGTCAAAGATGAAGGAATTCTTTAAGGAAACAAATGTCAGGTGACTGTATCTCTTACGGGGCTGCAAGAAAGTCCTTCTGAGAAAAGGTGTTAAAAATACGTACTTGAAGATCAGAGTAACGCTGACCCTGGGCTTCTTAACCACATAAGATGAGTGCACTTAACACAATAACCTCTTGGAAATACATTTTAGAAAATCAATTGAACTCACTTCTAATTGCTTTCCTGAACTGACAAAATACCTTTCCTGCAAATCAACAAAATGGACGTTCCTTATTCCTTCAAGTGTGCACCATGACAAAATCCATTTTCAAACCAAATCATTTAATAAACATCCTGTAGACATAGACTGCCATTTCCTTTCAACTCCCTATAGGTGTTTCTTAATTTCTCTCTACATGCTTTTTGCTTTTTGCATATATAGAGCAAGTTAAAACCACACTTTGCTTTCAATAACTAAAAGCTCTGCACAGAAAATATTTAGGAGTTCTCTTAAGGTTTCTTATTGAAAATTACTCTTTTTATTTCTCCAAGCTGATGGTGCATTCTTATATTTCTAGACTAAAGAGAACTGATTTTTAGATTGTCATTTAATACTGTGGTTGCAGTATTAAGCTTTTATAATTATAAAGGTGATGTGCTGGGGCTGTAGACTTTTTATCAAAAATCAAGAGAAACTTTATATCACCTGCATCTTAAAATGTAGAAATAAATACTGTCAATGTCTTGGAAGTTTCCTTCCAGTCTTTTCAGAGTAGACAGGGATGGGTACGTATAGATAGATAGATGGTAGATAGAAAAAGCAGATCGATTGATAAAGAGGTAAATATTTGGATAGATATTTTATTTTAGAAAACTAGAGTCTTGCTGCTTAGAGTTTTCTACCACTTAACATTATATCAAGAGCATTTCGTCCCATTAATAACTATTCTTAGAATATCTGACTTTTTAAAAACAAGATATTTTAGTTGTAAAAAATACGTAAATAAAATATTCATTAATCTATTCAACAAGTATTAGTAGAGCATCTAACTTTGTGCAAAGAACTGTGTCTGGGTGATGGTACACAGTCAAGGAGCTATAACGCAGGACAGAAAGAATTTAAATGCAATAGTAGAACAATAGGCTTTACAACTTCAGAGGAGGAAGAAATTTATATCCCTCTTTATAGAGAGATGAAAGGAGTCAGTACATTTGAGCTAAGCCTTCGAGGCCAGCAGGACTTCAGACATGCGAGGATGAGAAGGGCTATTGAGGCAAAGAGCCTGCAGAAGCGACGGAGAGGCGGTACGGACACAGTATCCGGCAGGTGTGATATGATACAACTTACAGATGCCTTACAGACCAAGCCTCAGTGGCAGAGAAGAGTGTAGTAACGAATAAAAGGTTTTCCCTTTTTCAAGTAATGTGGAGGACATACTATTTTATTTAACAAAGCCCATCCAGAGCCAAGAAATTCTCTTACAATTTCATAAACATTTTGACAGCATGGGATGGGTGTAAATATTTCAGATGAGAAAACAGGGATGGAGAAGATGGAAACCTGACCAGGGTTTCTTCGGAGCTTGAAGTCAAACCCAGTAAGTTTTGCTCCAAAGTCCAAGCTCTAAAGCATTATTTTGCTGCCTTCCCCACCCCATCATGTGTAATTAATTCATAATATAATAAACTTGTGGAAACACCAACTGAACATCAGCGTAACGCATACTTGCACAAAGTTTATTTCCAAAGATACGCCTTCATCTCCAAGAGCCAACTGATTTTTGATCCAGCCCTTCAGGGACAGGTATAAAATAACATGACAATGGCTTGTACTCACAAGCAAAACTGCAGAATCCCAAGTCTCAGTGAGTTTTCTAAGGTCCCAGGGGTAAAGTTTAGTTGCCCTGGTCTTGCTTTCCAGGACCTGCATTTGGTCTCTCCAGGCAGGACTAAAACTGCTGATTAGCTTCTTTACATAAAGAACTTGTTGCAGGAAGTGACAGTGTTTGGCTAAAGACTCAGTTTTAAAATCTGTTTTTCTATTTATCTGACAATATTTCCTGGCACACACTCAATACAAGGGATAAACTGATAAGGAATATGTGGTACATATATGCAGTGGAATAATATCCACCCATAAAAAGGATGAAATAATGCCATTTGTAGTAACATGGATGGACCTAGAGATTCTCATGTCAAGTGAAGTAAGTCAGACACGGAAAGAAAAGTAACATGATATTGCTCTTGTGTGAATTCTTTAAAAAAATGAACTTATCTGCAAAACAGAAATAGACCCACAGAGACAGAAAACGAACTTATGGGTATCGAAGAGAAAAGGTGTGAGGAGAGGGATAAATTAGGAGGTCGGGATTTACCTATATAAACTACTGTATATAAAACAGATAATCAACAAGGACCTACTCTATAGCCCAGGGAGCTATACTGACTATTTTGTAATAACTTTTACGGGAAAACAATCAGAAAAAAATATATATATACAACTTTGTTATACACCTGAAACTAACACGACATAGTAAATCTATACTTCAATTTTAAAGTCTCAATTAGCTGTTCAAATCTTTGAATCATCTCTTGTGTGATTCTTTTAGTTAAGTCTCTACATTAGGGACCACTGAAGCAAATGTCCTTTGCCAACTTCATTCCTTTTGCATTAATTTACTCTTCCCTCCATGGATATTTACTGCTAACTGTAGGCCACGCATATTCTTTGTCCAAGGAATAAAAACACAATAACACAATGCCTTTGACCCAAGCCAACACCCCAAGCATCAGGACAAAACAATGATATGAGATAACGCAGTGCTCACAAGTGCTGGGGAGAGGTGGTGAGAAAACAAAAGGGAAGGAGAGCCAGGTGTGGAAGCAGAAGAATCTTTTTAACTTTTGTGTGAACTTCACGATTTTATAATTCTAGGGTAGTTAGTATTTTGACTCATATTTTACATATAAGGAAGCCATGACAGAGAATTTTCTTAAAGAAAAGATATAAAAGGCCCTTTAATTCTTTTTTTTTATTGAAATACACTTGATTTACAAGTTGTGGTAGTTTCAGATGTACAGCAAAGTGAATCAGATATATATATATATATATATATATATATATATATATATATATATATTTGGGGATTATTTTCCTTTATAGACTATGACAATATACTGAATACAGTTCCTTGTGTTGTACACTAGGTCCTTGTTAGTTACCTATTTTGTATATAGTAGTGTGTATATATTAATCCCAACCTCCTAATTTATCCTTGCCCTTCTCTCGCCTTTGGTAACCATAAGTTTGTTTTCTATGTCTGTGAGTCTTCCTGTTTTGTAAATCGATCATTTGTATCATTTTTTATTTTTTTTTAGATTCTACATAAAAGTGATATCATATGACATTTTTGTTAGGACAGAGATTTTGATTGACTATGGTAATCTAAATGACATTATCACAACTTCAGAAAGGTAATTTGCTATATTCTTTTTGACTGAAAACTCTGAATAGAAATGGCATTTCAATTATTTGTACGGCAGCTCTCAAAAAAAAACTTTAAAATCCTGACTTAAGTGATACAGTACTATTACAAAGACCGGCTGTAAACAAGTAATATGTCAAACAAGAAAATCAAGAAAAACAGCACAAGCAGGGAGTGGTAAAATCTACTGTAGGCACTTTAATTTCCTTTCACTGTTTTTAATTCTAGATGTAATATAAATTAAAAAAAAACTTAATTGCCTCAATATAACTTTGGAAAATTCACTGTTCTAATATTTTCTACACTGTTTTCCTCAAGATGCCAGTGGAACAAATTAGAAAAATAAGAGAGTTATATTCCCGTTTAAGTTAGTTACTTGGTAATCTTTAAGTAGAGAGGTCACATAATTTATGGCCCAAATTAGAATACTCTTGGGATACGAAAGGAGCTTTAATGAAAACCATCCCAAAACAAGAGATGTAACCTAGGATTATTCTCAGAAAAATGGGATGTGTGGTCAGGGGTGTGAGGGGCTGACCCGTGTCCCCCAGGGCCCTGCCCCCATGCCCCCAGAACCTGTATGTTGAAGTCCTGATGCCTAGTAATTCAGAAGACAGCTGTATTTGGAAATGAGGCCTTTTCAATTTTTTTATTTTATTTTCATTAGAGTATAATTGATGCACAGTGTTGTGTCAATTTCTGCTGTACAGCATAGTCATTCGGTCACACATATACACACATTCTTTCTCTTGTACTGTCTTCCATCACGTTCTATCCCAAGAGATTGAATACAGTTCCCTGTGCTCTACAGTAGGACCTCATTGCTTATCCATTCTAAGTGGAATAGTTTGCATCTACCAACCCCAAGACATGGAAACCTAAACGTCCATCCGCAGATGAATGGATTAAGAAGATGTGGTACACATGTACAACGGAAAACTACTCAGCCATAAAAAGAACAAAATAATGCCATTTGCAGCAACATGGTTGCAACTAGAGATTCTCATAGTAGGTGAAGTAAGTCAGAAAGAGAAAGACAAATACCATATGATATCACTTGAGATGTGGAATCTAAAATATGGCACAAGTGAACCTATGTACGAAACAGAGATGGGTCTTGAAAGAGGCAAAAAGTGGTCATTAGAATGGACCCTCATCCAACAGGACTGGTATCCTTATAAGAAGAGATCAGGACAGAGGTAACACAGCACAAAGAAACAACCATGTGATGGGAAGCGGGAAGGTGACTGTAGACCAAGAAGAGAGGCCTCTGGAGAAACTGACTCTGCCAACACCTTGATCTCACACTTCTAGCTTCTAGACATAAAATCTGTGGGCCCAGCCTGTTCTTTCTGTTGTAACAACCCTAGCACAGCCACGCAGCATGTTGAGAAGATATTTCATTGCTTTCTTGATATTTCAAAGGGTAGAAAACAATTGCTCTCAAATGTTAGGGTACAGAAAATATCACTGGAAATGCAATTAAAATGCAGATTTCTGGGCCTCGCTTCAGGTCTACTGAATCACAACATCTGATTATTTATTGCAGGATTATCTGACATGAAAGCCCAGGAATAGGATGACTAACTTTGGACAGTCTAGGGCCAAATAACTCATCTTTAATAGGAAAGTTTTCTTGTAATTCTGAAAAAGAACAATCCAAATGTATGTTAACAGAGCTTAAACAGAAGATTCTCTGATCAAGCCTGCCTTGTAATTACATTTCTTCCGTATCCAGCTATATTCTTTTTTTCTGGGTTTACTGAGATATAAACGGCATTTAACATTGTGTAAACTTAACGTATACAATGTATTGATTTGATTTACTAATCTACTGCAGTGATTACTGCAGTGATAATATGATTATCACTGCAGGGTTAGCTAACAACTTCTATCCTGTCACATAAAGCTACACTGATTTTGATAATTAAACTTATGGCATAGAAATTGTAAAACTAGATTACTGGGTGAAATTCTCAGTGTTACCACCTCCTTGCTACATATACTGAAATAAATTACTCAACTCCTCTGAATTTTTCATCTATAAAGTAGGGATAACAATAATGCCTGCCTTGCAGGATTATTGCAGAAGTTAAATAGGTTATTACAGTTGTGTCTTAGTATCTGAGGGTGATTGGTTCCAGGACCCACCAAGGACACCAAAATCCTCAAATGCTGAGGTCTTATAGTCGGCCCTGCGTATCTGCCATCCCACAGCTTTGGATTCAAACAGCTGTGGATCATATAGTGAAATAGGATTTACTGAAAAAAAAAAACACATATAAGTGGGCCTACTCAGTTCAAATCCATGTTTTTCAAGGATCAGTCTGTATAGGCAAAGCACTTAAACTAGTGCCTACAGAGAAAACAAATCAGAGAATAATAATATAATGATATAGTTGTATGTATGTTAAAATTATCAAATATCTCTATCCTTTCCTGCTGCAATAATCAGAGGTGTTGAAGCAGATAAATTTAACAATATTTTTTCAGAAAAAGTCTCCCAGTTCATCTTTGCCAACCACATTGTTTTCTCTTTTTTTAATTTACTCAATGAATTTTCTTACATTTATAGTTGTACAACAATCATCACAACCAAATTTTATAGCATTTCCATCCCAAACCCCAGGCGCATCCCCCTACTTATCTCATTTAGAAAACATAAGTTTTTCAAAGTCTGTGAGTCAGTATCCATTCTGCAAAGAAGTTCATTGTATCCTTTCTTTCAGGTTCTACATGTAAGTGATAGCATATGATGTTGGCTGACTTCACTTTGCATGATAATTTCTACATCCATCCATGTTGCTACAAATGCCGTCATCTTCCCTTTTAATGGCTGAGTAATATTCCATTGTGTATTGGTACCACATCTTCTTCATCTGCTCCTCTGTTGATGGACATTTAGGTTGTTTTCATGTCTTGGTTATTGTATATAGTGCTTCAATGAACACTGGAGTACATATATCTTTTTGAGTCATGGTTTTCTCTGGATAGATGCCCAGGAGTGGGATTGCTTGATCAAATGGTAATTCTATTTACAGTTTTTTGAGGAATCTCCATACTGTTTTCTCACCAATTTACATTCCCATCAACAGTGTATTAGGGTTCCCTTTTTCCCACACCCTCTTCGGCATTTATTGTTTGTAGACTTCTTGATGGTGGCCATTCTGGCCGGTGTAAGGTGGTGCCTCATAGTGGTTTTGATTTGCATTTCTCTAATAATTAGTTATGTTGAACATGTTTTCATATGTTTTTTAGCCATCTGTTTGTCTTCTTTGGAGAATTGTCTGTTTAGATCTGACCATTTTTTGATGGGGTTGTTTGATTTTTTTTTTTTTTTTTTGGTATTGAGCTGCAGAAGATGTATATAAATTTTGGAGATTAATCCCTTGTCAGTCAATTCATTTGCAAATATTTTCTCCCATTCTGTGAGTTGTCTTTTCGTTTGTTTAGGGTTTCCTTTGCTGTGCAGAAGTCCCATTTGTTTGTTTGTTTTTGTTTTTATTGTCATTACTCTAGGAGGTGGATCTGAGAAGATATTGCTGTGGTTTATGTCAGAGAGTGTTTGACCTATGTTTTCCTCTAAGAGTTTTATAGTATCTGGTCTTATATTTAGGTCTATAATCCATTTCGAGTTTATTTTTCTGTATGGTGTTAAAAGTGTTCTAATTTCATTCTTTTACATGTGGTTGTCCAGTTTTCCCAGCACCACTTGTTGTAGGGACTGTCTTCTCCATTGTATATTCTTGCCTCCTTTGTCATAGATTAGTTGACTGTAGGTGCATGGGTTTAATTCTGGGCTTTCTATTCTGTTCCACTGATCTATATTTCTGTCTTTGTGCCAGTACCATATGGTTTTGGCAGCCGCACTGTTTTCTGTTCCGCGTCCAGAAATCCACATCAATGCTGGCACCTTCTAATGCAACTCAAATTTATGTCACTATCTCAGTGTTAACACAGTTGAATGTATTTGGATGGAGCACATGATAGCATCACAAATTACAAATTCCCAGAGATTTGGGGCTGTAATAAACAGCAGAAATAATCCCCTACAATTCACAGTGGACTTGAGTGATTGCTCAAGGTCACATGCATTTCTTACAGAGCCTGGGCTAGACCCTGGGTGTCCTGATTTCTGGAGCACTGCTGTTTACTTTTAGCATGACTGTATTGCTTACTCTCCAAGTAGGATACTTTGGAGAGTGAAAGACAATGACAGTTAAAAACACAGTGGGAAAATAGACATAAGTTAGGATAGTCCTGGGAAAACTGATTATCTGGGTTCCCCCAAATAGACTTATTTTTTGGGTTTCCCCAAATCCATACGTTTGAAACCCTAAGCCCCAAGGTGATGATACTAGGATATGAGGCCTTTGGGAGGTTACTGGGTCATGAAGGGGGAGCCCTCATGAGTGGGATTAGTGCCCTTATAAAAACACAGAGACCTTGCGTCACTCTTTCCGCTCTCTGCCATGTGAGAATAAAGTGAGAAGAGGGTCCTATCAGAACAAAACTTTGCTGGTACCTAGTCTTGGACTTCCAACCCGCAGAAACGTGAGACATAATTTCTGTCATTTATAAGCCCTATCATCTATGTTACTTCATTACAGCTGCCCAATCTAAGACCATTCTGGTATAGGAGTCATGGTCTAACAAATAAAATAGAAATGGCACCAGGTATTTTAATATGTAGAATTTAACATGGGGAACTTTTGTTAGATAAGGTCGCAGAGCTGGAAAAACAAAAAAGAAAGGCTGGTTAGACATGGGTCCAGAAAGCAACTGTCATTTCCTGGACTAGTGAAATAAAAGGAAAGATACTGAGATTTGTAATACTTAGAAGCTCACAGGAGGAGCACCACAGACCTGAGTTTCAATCCATTCTCAGGAAAGGTACCACTGGTAGCTACAGACACCTCGTAAACCCAGAGAAAGGTCCCAGCAGTGGTGGGACTCAGCCTTTTGAGGACAATGTGATGTCTTGTGGGACAAGTGATTTTTTATGTCAGCTTGGATGGGCCATGGCACACTGATATCTGGTCGAACATTATTCTGAATGTTTCCGGGAAATGTTTGTCTACCCTATGCTTGTTCCACCATCAAATTTTGGAAGCACATAACTTGCATGGCTTCACAGGGTCACAGCTGGAAAGGAATTTTGCCTCAGAATGAATCATACCTTGAATGTCACCCATCCCTGGTTGGGATGATACTTAAATAAAACTTTGAACTTTAGACTTTATAATTGATGCTGGAATTAATGAAGACTTTGGGGGCTATTGGGATGGAATGAATGGATTTTGCATGTGATAAAGAATGCATTTTAGGTGACCAGGGTATGTTATGAACTGAATCGTGTTCCTCCCAAATTCATATGTTAAAACTCTGACCTTCATTGTAACTCCACCTTCAGATAGACTTTAGGAGGTAATTAAGGTTAAATGAGGTCATAAGGGCAGGACCCTAAACTAATAGAATTAGTGGCCTAATAAGAAGAGGAACAGAAGTAAACCTCTCACCCCTTCTACCATCTGAGAATACAGAGACAAGGCAGCCATCTGACAGCCAGGAACCAAAGCAGCCGGAACCTTGATCCTATACTTCCAGCCTCCAGAACTGTAAGAAAACACAATTTTGGTTGCTCTTTGAGGCAACAAGTCTATGGGGTCTTTTGCTGTTGTTGCCATTAGAGCACCCAAGCCGACCAAGACAGTGTATTTTGGATGAGACTAACATTTAAACTGGTGGACTTGGAGTAAAGCAGATTATCCTCCAGAGGAAATGTGGGCCTCAGCCAATCAGTTGAAGGCCTTAATAGAATAAAGAGTGACTTCCCTGCAGAGAAGAAATTCCCCCAGGGGAATCCCTTTGGACCCTAACTGCAACCACTCTCCAAGTCTCTACACAGAGGGCCTACTCCCTCAGTTCTGGGACTTGCCAAGCTCTACAATTCCACGAGGCAATTCTTTAAAAGCTCTCTCTCTTTTATTCACAACCTATCAGTTCTGCTTTTTGGGAGAACCCCGATTAATAATCTGGCTAATATAAGTACCCCAGGAACTCAGGGAGGGGATCTAGAGAGTCAGCCTTAATTCCCTGAGGAGGATAATTACGGCACTTCAGCTGGAGGATGGGTCCTGGGCGGGGGGTGGGGGGGAGCTGGGACCTTTGGGGGGCTCCTGCACCCAGCTGCTCCTGGGAGCTCTGAGTGGGTCACGTTAAGTTCTGGAAATGACTAAAGAAGACTGAAATGTGAACCAGCTGCTGCTGTTTGAGTGGAACACCATCTGCTAGGATGATGCTGATGGGAACAAGATTCTCCCTGACTTTGCACCTCCCTGGCATCCCCAGTTAGGGGAGCTCATGGGGAATCAGCTGACAAAGGAGGCAGTTCTCAGATTCTCAGGCTCACCCCCCTCCAAGAAGAGTAGCTCACAGTGGGTTTGGAGTACAACCACCCCAGTCACGACAGCACCAAGCTTATGCTTGGTGCACAACAAGTTGCAGAGAGAGTTCACATAAATGAAAGGACTCTTCCCTTCTCCCTAAAAGGGAGGTACAAAATCCAAACCATCAAGCAATTGTCTCTCGAGACAGCCCTTTAACCCTCTCTAGATATTTTCTTTTCCTAGGTTCTGACATTAGATTGGTCTTTATTTTTTATAGTGATTTTTATTTTTTCTATTATAGTTTAGGGTTCTATCAATTTTCTACTGTACAACAAAGTGACACAGTCACACACACACATATATGTGTATATATATATATTTTTTTCTCACATTATCCTCCATCAGCTCCATCACAAATGACTAGATATAGTTCCCAGTGCTATACAGCAGGATCTCATTGCTTATCCACTCCAAATGCAATAGTTTTCATCTATTAACCCCAGATTCCCAGTTCATCCCACTCCCTCCCCATCCCCCTTGGCAACCACAAGTCTGTTCTCCAAGTCTATGGGTTTCTTTTCTGTGGAAAGGTTCATTTGTGCCATATATTAGATTCCAGATATGTGATTTCTTTCTCTTTTTGACTTACTGCACTTAGTATGAGAATCTCTAGTTCCATCCATGTTGTGGAAAATGGCATTATTTTGTTCTTTTTATGGATGAGTAGTATTTCATTGTGTATTTTTTACACTACCCTGTGTTCAGGTGGCACTGCAATCGGGCGGCATTACAGTGCCACCTGCGGAGTTTCCATTGTGGCTCAGCAGGCTAAGAACCAAACATAGTATCCATGAGGATGTGGGTTTGATCCCTGGCCTTGCTCAGTGGGTTAAGGATCTAGCATTGCCACAAGCTGTGGCATGGGTCACAAATGTGACGTGGATCTGGTGTTGCTGTGGCTGTGGCATAGGCCAGAAGCTGCAGCTCCAATTCAATCCCTAGCCTGGGAACTACCACATGCTGCAGATGCAGCCTTACAAAGAAAAAAAGAAAAAACCAATGCCACTTGAATATATATTCTGTATCCTAAAGGCTAAATTGTGAACCATCACCAAGTTTTAAATAAAATAATGAATAAAATGGTGGGGAAGAAAAAACAATACGAGTGAATACATGCATACAAATATATATACACATGTATGCATACTCAGCCAACTATACAATAAAATTGATGTACTGATTACATTGATAGTTCCTAAATGGAGTTCTCATTTTCTAACTGGTCACCAAGCTGTAAACTGGCTTTTGTAACCTCTTTATTCTACTATCAAGTCTGTACTTGGTCACTAGTAGTACACAGACCACTTAAAATTTCATTCCTAAAACATGTGAATCCCCAGAGGTGTCGTGTGCCAATATTTAGGGGTTGCTGTAACTTCCCACTAACTATGCCCTTGGGCTGAGAGGCATCGGAGATCATCGTCCAGGCTTGCTGACATATTATGACCCAGTTTCTTCTTTGTAATCAAGATCAATCACATGGGCAGTGCAATAACTTGTCTGTTGGTTCAAAGCAGAAGTGCTGAATGGCCAGGTGGCCACCTCAACTTTTAATTCAACAAGACCAATGCTGTGTCCCAGATGGAGACATTTTTCCCTTAGGAAATCCAAACTGGTGCTGTCTAAGCTCTGGGAAAGAAAAGCAAATATTCTCCAAATGGGATGTTTTGCGAAAGAGTGAGTGATCTCACACCATCCTCCACCCTCTGAGTCCCAGACCCTTATGTTCTAGCTACAGAGGAAATGACCCAGCTTCAAAAAATATTCTCCATCCTATACAATCAAATCTCACATTTTAAGGGTATAATATCTAAACTACATTGCCATTAAGTTTTCAATAGACCATTCCAGCAGTTGAACTGGCCACCTGCTTAACAATTAAGGAATACGTGTGCAAGACCAGATAATTTCATGGATGTGAGCCTGCTGGCACCTTTCTCTCTGTGTGAAATGAGAATTTTGGTCCCAGGCCATACCCTAGGAATACAATGAATTTAAATAAGACCATATAGGTTGATGCTAATAGGATCATTTTGAGCAAGGAAGGCAAATGCATATCCAGAATATAATCCTATTCATATAAGAACAAATTACTGCCTCCCCTGGTTGGAAGATGTCCAATAAAATTGTTCCACAGCACGGTAGCAGGCTGGTCCCCTGAGAAAGCTGCCATGTTGGAGCCTGTACTGATTTCTGAAGTTCAGGGGGTTGGGCACTCAGTCGGGCTGCTAGGCAGATAAGACAATGAACTGTGAGGGTGTAACAGGAAAGAACAAATCTGACTCCATATTGCATCCATTTCTTTTACTTTAACCTTTGTAGTCTACTGCTTTTGATACAAGAATGTCTCCCATAGCCTGAAATATACAGCTGAGCCCTTTCTCAAGGCTCTTCTGCCCTTTAAAGATATCACACTTTTCCATTCATATAGAAGTCAAAAGTTGTAGAACAGAGAATAACATTTGTCTTATTGGAGGTTTCCAGGAATGTCGGGACCTGAACTAAGTGGGGAGCTGCAAGAACAAAGGATTCCAACACCAAGAAGTTTGCAACAACCAACCGACCCTCTCTCCTTTTAGTATAAAAGAAGTCTGAATTCTAACTCAGGGAAGATAGTTCTTTGGGACATTAGTCCATGCATCTTTGGGACATTATCTGCTGGCTTTCTGAATTCAGACACTATTCCCTGCCCTGGCAGCTTGTCTCTTGATTTATTGAACTGTCATGTGGTGATCAGTACAAGCCTGGCCTCAGTAACAAGAGTGAGAAGAAAAGCAAACACCATCTTCATTTTGGTTGTTGGAGACAGGCATTGTGAAGGCATTGGGGTTGAATTGGGCACTGACTGGAGATAAGTTAAAGGGAAGATAAGGAAGTCTAAGATACTATGAGTGTGAAAGAGCAGGAAACAGCTATCTGATTAGAAGCGGCTCTTTGAGCTAAGCAGCAGTGAGGAACACAGCCTGGCTTGTCGAGATCCCCCCCCTCACTCTCCAACTGTGGTCCTGCTATGGTCCCCATGTAGCCTATCTGGGTGTTTCCCAGTCCACACAGAACCAGCAACCAACTAGACTACTCCAAGTTCTGCCTAATGGACAGCTTTCCTTTTACCACTGATTTTTTTTTCATAGACATTCCTCAGTTTTCTGGTTGTTCCCTGAAGAACAGTTTACCTAAGTTCCTTCATTTTATCAATTGTGGAAAGGAGATAAAAATAGCATCTAAGTCACAGAGCTGGAGATGTGACTAAAGGATTCAATACATGTAAAGCACATAAAACGGTGCCTGGCAGAGAGCCAATGCTAGAAAAGTGCTTTTAAATTACCATTTATATTTGTGGTTCAATTTTATTTTATTATAAAAAAGTCTTTAAATTTAATTTTATTGGAGTATAGCTGATTTATAGTGTTGTATTAGTTTCAGATGTACAACAAAGTGACTGAGTCTTACATACAAATATATCCATCCTTTCTTCCCATATACGTTATTACAAACTGTTGAGTAGATCTTCCTGTACTCTACAGTAGGTTCCCATTAATCGTCTATTTTACACAACTGCAAAAAGTATTAACTTACACTCAGCAATACTAAATAAAAATATAAATAAAATATAAAGTTTGTCGACTGCTTTTCCATATTAGGTTTCTTAAGCCAAAGGACTTTCTTCTGGGTTTACTTTTTTTTTTTTTTTTTTTTTTT
>PVHT021183709.1:698713-852559 GCA_004024745.2 Catagonus wagneri | reverse complement strand
AGGGGTCTAATCGGAGCTGTGGCCACTGGCCTGCGCCGCAGCCACAGCAACGCAGGATCCGAGCCGCGTCTGCAACCTACACCACAGCTCACGGCAACGCCGGATCATTAACCCACTGAGCAAGGGCAGGGATCGAACCCGCAACCTCATGGTTCCTAGTCGGATTCGTTAACCACTGCGCCACGACGGGAACTCCTGGGTTTACTTTTTGATGAGAGTCATGTACACAATATATGAAATTCAGTGTGAAGTAGTGGCTAATCTAGAAACACTTTCTCAATGAAACTGCTGTGTTTGGCCTTATGAACATAAAAAAGAAATGTGAAAATGCTTATTTTCCATTGCTCTATATTACATCTTTCACAAGTCATGACCTGATGTTGTCTATACCTGTGAAGCTGACACCTGTATCACCATTGACTGGAAAAGTGATAAGATTCACCAGGGCCAATTTGGAAGTCATTCTCAAAGTGCAGGAATAAGAAGCTGTAAAGCACTAATAATGAGCGATGTTGAACATCTTTTCATGTGTTTTTTGGCCATCTGTACGTCTTCTTTGGAGAACTGTCTGTTTAGATCTTCTGCCCATTTTTTGATGGGGTTGTTTGTTTCTTTGGTATTGAGCTGTAGGATGTGTTTGTAAATTTTGGAGATTAATCCTTTGTCAGTCGATTCATTTGCAAATATTTTCTCCCATTCTGTGAGCTGTCTTTTCGTTTTGTTTAGGGTTTCCTTTTCTGTTCAGAAACTTTTAAGTGTAATTAAGTCCCATTTGTTTATTTTTTCTTTTTATTGTCATTACTCTGACACATGGATCTGAGAAGATGTTGCTATCATTTACGTCAGAGAGTGTTTGGCCTATGTTTTCCTCTAAGAGTTTTATAGTATCTGGTCTTACATCTAGATCTTTAATCCATTTTGAGTTTATTTTTGTGGATGATGTTAGGAATTTTTCTAGTTTCATTTATTTACATGTGGCTGTCCAGTTTTCCCAGCACCACTTATTGAAGAGTCTGTCTTTTCTCCAATGTATATTCTTGCCTCCTTTGTCATAGATTAGTTGACTATAGATGCATGGGTTTAATTCTGGGGTTTCTGTCCTGTTTGTTTGCTTTGTAAAACGTATTGTATTATTAAGCCTAAATTCTTCTACTTAACCTTAAAGAACCTTTTAATCTGACCCCACTATATCCATCCAAAATAGAGCCCCAGATATCCTGGTTTTCTCTTCACACTATTCCTTTTTTATCAGTTCCATATATCGGCCCACAGGAGCATTTTCGCCTATTCAGTGCATCGATTCCAAGTACGTTCCTCCAGAAAAGTGTCCTGATTTCTCTAACCCCAGACAATCATGCTTATCTCCCAATTTCCACGGAAATCTAATTTAAGTGCATATCTACCTATCTCCCCAAACAGATTAGTAGAAAAGGTCCTGCTTAGATTATTTCTGTGTTCCCAAAAAGGCTTCAGCTTATTCTGAGCACAAGTAGATGATGTTAATTTAATTTTAGGTAATCTTGCTAATTTTGTCTGATTGTGGTCATGCTTTACAAAGTCATGATAGCATTTTAATCATCCCTCCTAGTAATTAAAGATGATTACATTTTCTATGATCTAGTTTCCATGGGATGTATCTACATTATTTATAAAAAGGTCCCTTAAATATCACTGTGACATTTTGTTGAGATGTTACCTCTATACCATTAGAAAATTCTATCAAATTCTACAAAGAGAAAGAAAGCCCAGATATGTATTTAAATACATGGCACCTATTTACAGAACTTTTAAAAAATGTAGGCCACATTTGCCTTTTAAACAAGTGTGAAATATAAATGAAAATAGCACATGAAGCAAACAGAGGAGAATTATTTTGAACATTTTGAAACGAGCATGAGCACAAAGAAATGGTATAAATGTGGAACAACACATTAGAAGATTGTGATTTCATATAATAACTTACTAATGAGATGGTCTAAAATTGCAGATTTAAACATTTCTGTGTGACTCTTTTCCATGTACTTAGAGTAGGAAGTTGATGAGCTATGGTCCTAATACCCTCAGTAGAAATGGTGGCCAGAGTAATGCTCGCCTTCAGATGTCTGTGTCCAAATTCCTAGATACTTTGGATATGTTACCTTACACAGAAAAGAGGGTTTTGAAGTTATGGTTAAATTAAGGGTCTCATGATGGGGAGATTATCTTGCATTATCCAGGGGGAACCAATAAAATCACAGGGTCTTCATCATCAGAGAGGAGCTATGACAATGGATGCAGATGTCAGAGTGACGTATTGGCACAAGCCAAGACATGCATGCAGCTTCTAGAAACTACAACAGGCGAGAGATGGGATCGCTACTTTAGCCCCCTGAAGGAACAGCCTTATAGACCAATTTTTAGATATCTGATGTCCAGGCTCTAAAATAATAAATATGTGCTGTGACTAAATCAAGACATTTGTGGTAATTTTTACATTAGAAACAGGAAACCAGCAGAGTAGCTTACACTGTCTAGCAGCCACTACCTTTTAGGTAACTTAGTTTCCTTTTGTGTATGCTGAGTTATCTTTGGTTCATAATTATTTACCTTATTTTTCTGTTTTGTATCTGGGTACTAAAAACTACTTTGCAGTTACTATAGCTCTTCAGGAGAAAAATAAACATATGATTTAACCATTTCTATTTCTGTTGACTATTATCAAGATTCTAAAGATAGATCATACTATTCCCCAGGGAAGATTTCTCTGCTTTCATTCCTGTAGTAGGAAAGAACAAATCTGACTCCATATTAGATCTATTTCTTTTACTTTAACCTTTGTGTCTACCGCTTTCGCTACATATTAAGAAAGTTGCCAATATCCTGAAAGATACAGGAGAGCCCAGCCTCAAGGTTCTGACATTTACAGGTACAACATAACTCTTTGCCCTTCATATGGAGATAAAATGTTGCAGAACAAGAGGGTAACAGTTGGTCTTGTTGGATGTTTAGAGGAACATGGTGACCTGACCTATATGGACAGCTCCAAGAACAAAGGATTCCTTCACCAAGAAATTTGCAACAACCATTCCACCTCCACCCCTTTTAGTATAAAAGAAGCCTGAATTCTACCCAAGAAGGTCTTTGGGACACTAGTCCACCATTTTCTTGGTCTGCTGAATTTCCAAATAAAAGCCTCTGTTCCTTCAATAAAGTCACTATTCCTGCCGCCGAGACCTCCTCTCTCAATTTATTGGCCTGTTGTGCATGAGCAGGATGAGCTTGGGCTTGGTAACATCCCAGCCATCACTGCCTTCTCATCATTCTACTGTGCCGTACTGTGTTCTGCCATATTCGGCTACAGCACATTACTAATCTACCTAAGTTACAAAACCAACATCTAGCTATAAAATTAAAGGCATAACATACACAATGGCATTTTTAACTAATAACCGGTGTCCTAAAATGGCAGTACATGGTGCATTTTATGTTTCAATGGTTCATTAACAATATTCCTGTCAAATCAGACAGTATATTAACTACGTTTTTTTCATATTAAGAAGTCAATTCGTTGAGGTTAAGCTAATTGTACCTGTTCTAACAGAGTACACAGAGCACATTTATTTTCATTAGAAAGAGCAGTCTTTTAAGGGTTTGCTACATGCCTAGTATTTTCGGGGTTTATGGGGCAAAATCTTTAATTCCTTACCTGTGTGAAATTTACGATCAAGTTATAGAAACAGCACAATTAATGAGAAAAAGTAGTATATGATGAATTGCCAGATATTTCACATAAAGAAAATGAGAGGCTTATCAAAGAGAGTTTGTTTCTCAGAAAAGGCTTCATGCAGACAGGACATGAGTTGGACTTAAAATTATGTACAGGGTATAATTACCTGTACGAGAGGAGAAGAGACATTCCAAGTAGAACAAGCAACAAGAGTAAAGACTCAGAGAAATGTAAGCACTGCACTGTGGCGTCTGTGTAATATAGAGGAGTAGTGGGAAATAAGAATAAACAAGAAGAGAAGTTTCCACTGTGGCACAGCGGAAACGCATTGCACTAGTATCCATGAGGATACAGGTTCAATCCCTGGCCTCACTCAGTGGGCTGGGGATCCAGTGCTGCCATGAGCTATGCTGTAGGTCACAGACATGGCTCAGATCCCACACTGCCAAGACTGTGGTGTAGGCTGGTAGCTGTAGCTCCGATTTTACCCCTAGCCTGGGAATCTCCATATGTCACGAGAGTGGCCCTAAGAGGCAAAAAAGAAAGGAAGGGAGGGAGGTAGGGAAGGAAGGAAGGAAGGAGGGAGGGAAGGAAGGAAGGAAGGAGGGAGGGAGGGAAGGAAGACAGGAAGGAAAAGAAAGAAAAGAAAAGAAAAAGGAAAGAAAGAATAAACAAGAAGAGAAGTCCACGATTAACGTAGAAGTTAGCACCAACTTGGAAATACCATGGACGGAAACTTGAGCAAGAAAGCAAAGTGATAAAAGCATTAAAAATAACAACTGGAACAACGTGTTTAAGAGTGTGAAAACTAAAAATCAGAAACCCCAAGTCTAAGGGAGTGAATGGAGGGGAAGATTTTAACCCTAGAGACACCTGGCTGTTCACGGTTATGACATGTGATAAGTGAAGTTCCCGTAGGTTACACGGTGATGCTTAATTGTTACATATGATTCTTCGAGGTAGTAATATATATATAAGTATACAGGGCTGTTTGTGTTTTATGAGTGTGTATGCTTATTGATAATGAATTATAAAGAAACTGGTCTAAATAAATGTTTCTCCTTGACATTAGAAGGAACTTCACCTTGATGTCTACTCCACAGAACACTGCCCAACAGAGGCAATGAGCCAAGTGACTTGTAATAATTTAGGATTCCTGCAGTTATTGCAAAAGCATGAGATCTCATAGTCTTGGCCAGAGTCATGTCATGTAGACTGAACACATGAGCTATCAAAAAATGAAAGCACTTAAAGAAATACTACCTCACTCACTTGGTATTCTGATAAATGAGTTCAACTTCAATTGAAATAGGAGATGAAAAGAGGAAAACTGATCTTAGCAAAGGCAAAAAATGAGTAGATAAAAAGGATCATTACTTCTGAAAATAGCCAGCTGTATTTGCACTTGTTCTTAACCATATCTGTAATTTTGTCTTTACATCTAACACTGGCTCCTCCTCTCCCTCTGGTGCCTGGAAATTGAACCTCATCCTGAACTCTCACCTCTGAAGCAGACTGTCGTATAGATGTGAAGAACCATGAACATAAGTGGAAGCCTGTGACAAGGTTGGGGATAGTTTGAAAGATGTGCATTTTTAAGTGAGCAGAATAGATCCTTATGGAAAATACACAGGTCAAAACTAAAACCAAAGCTCATAGCAAGAAGAGAAGTAAATTCCTGGCAAATAAGAGAGAAAAAACTGCATGGTCGACTGAAGTTAATCCTGAAATGAGGCTTCAAGGGAGTGAGAACTAAAATCTGGGATCTAAGGAAGAAAGAGCAAGAGAAAAAGCCTGAAGAACAGGCAGAAAGGAGATCAGGATCCTTGTCAAAAGCAAGTACTGAAGATCACAGCTTACTGTCTTGGTCCTGCCTAGGCAGGTATCTGGATGAGTCAGTTGAGTTTAAAGATTTAGGGATGGCCTAGATGAGCCCAGAACATCATTTAAGAAGGAAGAGTTGAACTCATGGTGGTAGCTGCCCAAACACATGCTATTTCAAACAGCTATGGTTATAGGGCCCTTAGAATATTTTCATAAGCAGACAGTCTCCAGGCTATGATTTCAAAAGATGCTACAAACTATGATTTACAGAAGTCAACACTTTTATAAAATACTTATTGACCGTGTCTCCTCATTTTTCACTTCATCATGTGTAATGTAACATGTATAAAGGATAGAATATTTCTTGGAGTTCCTGCTGCAGCTCAATGGGATCAGCAGTGTCTCCGGAGAACTGGGACATAGGTTCGATCCCTGCCAGGCACAGTGGGTTAGGGATCCAGCACTGTGGTGTGTGGCTCGGATCTGATCCCTGACCCAGCAACTCCATATGCTGCAGGGCAGTCAAAAAAGAAAAAAAAAAAAAACATTTCTTAAATCTTGGAAAACAGTCATTAGAAACAAACATTCTATGGATCTCATCTCTTTAAAGATTCCATGAAAATTGCTTAACTCTCCCCAAATAAACATTAGGACATGAGAAACATAATATTTTTTAATTTAATTTAATTTTTTTTTGGAGGTTCTCAGGCTAGGAGTCCAGTCGGAGCTGCATCTGCTGGCCTATGACACAACCACAGCAACGCCAGATCCGAGCCATGTCTGTGACCTACTCCACAGCTCATGGAAACACCGAATCCTTAACCCACTGAGCAAGGCCAGGGATCAAACTTGCATCCTCACGGATGCTAGTCAGATTCATTTCTGCTGAGCCACGATGGGAACTCCCGAGAAACATAATATTTGGATTTGATCTTCCAAACACAAGGTCATATCTTCCAATTTCTGAATTAAAGTTGAATGTTCTTTAATATTATAAATTTAATTTCTAAGAGACTCTTTCACACATTCTTTTATTTTTTTTTAATCTTAACCTACACTATAAAAAATGTAAACACAACAACACATGAATTCTTTGTTAGGGTGTAACTTTCTCATATTTTTATAACATTGACTGTAGGCTCACATGCAAACATTCTAGACTAACTTCTTCATTGCTTTACCTCGGCTCTTTTGGCTATGAAAAGTCCTGATCAAAAAACAATTAAACTGCTTAACATATATACATACGATGAAAAATTACTCAGCCATAAAAAAGAATGAAACCACACCATTTGTGACAACATGGATGGACCTAGAGATTGTCACAATAAGTGAAACTTGTCAGACAAAGGTAAATATCATATAATATCACTTTTATGTGGAATCTAATAAAAATGATATAAAAGAACTTATTTACACAAGAGAAACAGACTCACAGATTTTGAAACCAAACTTATGGCTACAAAAGGGGAAATGTAGGGGGAAGGGATAAATTAGGAGTTTGGCATTGAAATATATGCACTACTATATATAAATTACAGACAAACAAGGGCCTAGAGTACAGCACAGGGAAATCTACTCAATGCTCCGTAATAACCTATATGGGGACAGAATCTGAAAAAGAATGGATAAACGTATACGTATAACTGAATCACTTCGCCAGACGCCTGAAACTAACACAATATTGTAAGTCAACGATACTCCAATGAACTTTTTTAATAAATAAAGACTGTGTATTAAGAGGAAAATGTGGATTGTGTTTCTCAACATGCTCATCACACAACACAGAGTCTGCAAAATGTGCACAGCTGTATTCATGAAAGCTTCACCACGCCACCTACGTGGTAATTACCCTCCAGCTCCAGCACTGGGACCAGATATAATGTGTGTGGTGTCTGAAGAGCTGTGTGGCTGTAATCTGCTTTGAGAAAGTAGAGAGGCAGCGGTCTATGAAAGTCACAGCCTCCACGAGCTGCCTCTTTCGCCTTTTATTACAGCACACGGCCAAGCACAACTGCTGGAGAACTGCGGCTTCTTCTGGAATTGTTCTTGGGGACACAGGATGGCCAGGTGAGCAACAATGAGTTTACTTCCTGCAAACCTGGGCCAAGAACAGTGATAGAAAGCTACAAAGAAGAATGTGAACCAATCCATTTTCATCGGGCTACAGAAGGGGCGAGGCAGGGAAACAAAAGACAAGGGCAGGGCCACTGGAATATTTTAAAGGTGGTCTCCCTTCTGCCTATTTTTTCAGCCTCCAAAGTCATCCCCCGTGTCTCTGCCCCGTTATTTGGAATGCCTTCCTCCGCCTTCCAGCCACTTGTCTGAATCCCACTTCCAGGTTTCAAGCAAGCACTTCCTTCCACAAGGCACCCTTACTCATCTGCCTCTAAAAATGGAGCACAGGGCGTGCATTCCTGTGTGAGTCATGTGGCCAGAGTGGTACAGCGCATTCTTTCTCAGGATTGGAATCAAACTTGGACTAATTCTGCCACTGGCTTGCTGGATGACCTGGGACAGTTATTTAAGCCTCTCTTCATCTCCTGGGTCAAATGGCAATGAGACTACTTCCTTCCCTGGGGTGAGGTGAAGCTTAAATGAGATGAAATACATAAAACGATGGCAACAGGGCTCAGTAGGTAGTAGGTTCACCATGATCTTCAGTTCTCTTTCCTTCTACCTCTTTCTCTTTCAGTGTCTGATTTTCATGTAACAAGAACAGAAGGCTCGGGTCAGAGTTAAGACACAGGGCCCATCAGGTTCCGATGGGCTCTACGTTCGTGATGAGGCACCTTCAAAACACACGCACAGACTCAACGTCTTCCAGCAGAAACCAGCAAATACTGCTGGCAGGGCAGAGGCAGGCCACTGGCTGTTACGTAAAGCCGCAAAGCTAAGAACGGTTTTTATGTTTTCTAAGTGGCTGATAAGACTCAAAAGAAAAGTAATAGTATATGAAATTGAAATTGCAGCGTTCAGGAGTGAAGTTTTGTTGGGGCCCAAACATGCTCATTTGTTTCTGTGCTGGCTATGGCTACTTTACGCTAAGAGGGCAGAGTTGAGTAGGTGAGAGACAGGGTAAGCTACAAAACTCCAAATCCTTACTGTCTGGTTATTACAGTAGAAGACTGCTGACCCTGTATTAGATTAATAACAATGGAAAACCGAATCAGAATGATTCATGAGCAAGTGTCCCAGATTCTGAGGCAAATTTCCTGAAGGCAAAAATCACTGTAGTGCTAATGGTAGTTTTGTATATTATAAGCTCTATGGAGACACTTTTAAATCTATAAAGAAGTAATTAGATAAAGAACAATGGGTCCCGTGAAAGGTCAATAATTTAAAACATCCATTTTTTAAAATTTCACTTAAAATACAGTTAGGGAATTATAATTCTTGCAGAAATCACATAGAATATTAAGAGGGCATAATAAAATTCCCAAGAAATTTAGACTTCTTAAAAAGTCATGTTTAAGCTTAACCTAAGCCCAAATATTTAAGTGGCAGGTTAAAATTCAGCACTTAGAGTTCTATATCTAACTTTCTTGGAAGACTGAGATAATAAATGTCATTTAGTCATTAAAAATACATAATCAGAAAGAGTGAAATGGAATGAGGTGACATTTAGAGATGCTTGAAAACAATTTTCCCATTTGTCCTGTGCATGCTCTTAGGTAAAAATAAAATGCATATTTAAAAGGATCCGCAGTCATATGCAATGTGTCCTTTCCTTTCTAGAAGAATTTCTGCATGCACATTATCTTGACAGGTTTTCTCCCTTTAAAAATAAATTAGAGCCACGATTTTATTTTTGGCCACCTCATACTTCTTCATAAAACATGGAAAATCCAATAAACAGTGTCTTAAATTAGTGCTCCTGAAGCTGAAATGTGCCCATGAATCACTGGGGATTGTGTTACCGATGCAGCAACGGATGCCCGTGGCTCCCAGGAGAGGCTCTTCACAGAGGAGTGAGGGCTAAACAAGGCCGGCTAATACAGAGGTGAAAAACCGCAGAGCCTTGCTTGAGAAGTTGTTATTTTGTCCTTTGCACCTTATATAATTTCAGAGTAAAATTCCTTCCTCTGGTACTTGACTTGGAGGTCTCAGCAGACTGTTACTGTTTCAGACTTTAAAGTGTTAATCCTTTTATAAAAGTCACACCTTTTTCCACATTCAAAAACCAGCTCCAGATTTTAGCAACATTCCGTGGTTCCTTCGTGGTCCTCAGCTCTGTCCACATCCATCGCACTTTTTTTTTTTCAAACTGAGATGTAATTGACATGGAACATTAGTTTCAGATGTACTGAATAATGATCGGATATTTATTTCCATTGAGAGGTGATAACCATAGGAAGTCTAGTTAACGTCCACAAGTAATTACAATGTTTTTTCTTGTGATGAGAACTCAGCTATAGTCGCCATGCTGTACATTATATCCTTGGGACTTATTTATTCTAGGGCTAGAAGTCTGTACCTTTTGACTACCTGCAGTCATTGTGCCCACCCTCAAGCCCCACTCTGGCACCTTCTAATCTGTTCTCTGAATCTAGGAATTTGTTTTTTTTTTTTAAATATATCCCATATACAAGTGAGATCACACACTATTTGTTTTTTTCTGACTTATTTTACCTAGCATAATGCCCTCCAGATCTATCCATGCTCTCACAAATGACAAGATTTTTTCCTTTTTAATGGGTGAATAATATTCCATTGTATATAAACACTACATTTTCTTTAACCATTCGTCTATCAGTAAGCAGCTATGATGCTTCCCCCTTCCATGTCTTAGCTATTGTTAATAATGCCAAGTAGACATATTTTTGAGTGTTTTCACTGCATCTGGATAAGTACTCTGAAGAGGAATTGCAGGATCATATAGTTGTTCTATTTTTAATTTTCTGAGGAACCTCTGTTCCACCGTGGCTGCACCAATTTACACTCCCACCCACAGTGCAAAATGGTTCTCTTATCTCTCCATTCTCATCAACACTTATTTCTCATTTTTTGATGACGGCCCTTCTAACAGGAGTGAGAGGATATTTCATTGTAGTTTTGATTTGCATTTCCTGACAACTAGTAACGCTGGGCATCTTTTCATGTACCTGTTAGCCACTTGTATGTCTTTCTTTGGAAAAATGTCTACTCAGATCCTCTGCCCATCTTTTAATTGAGTTGTTTTTTGTTTTTTTTTCCCCCAGTGGAGTTGTATGAGTTCTTTATGTATCTTGGATATTAGCCAGCTTATCAGATACACGATTTGCAAACATTTTTCTCTCATGTAGGAGGTTGCCTTTCATTCTGTTGATGCTTCCCTTCACTATCTACATTGAGACCGTTCAGCTTGAAGCAGTCTCACTCGTTTCTTTTTGCTGTTGTTTCCTTTGCTTTTAGTGTCACACTATAATTCTTACTGGTAAGAAAAATACAGGAAATCAGGACAGTGGAGGTAAAATGCAGATATGTTTTCTTCGGTTATTTCTAAAATTTACTTATGGAGAGAGATAACTTCTAAAAATGTTTAAAAGTTTATGAATGAATGAATGAATGAATGATAGCCTTAGTCCTAAGGTCCTTCTTAATTCTCTTAAGCATTAAGAAGAAAAATAAATCACTTATACAGCAGCGTGTACGTGTTACTCCCACCCTCCCAACTCTCCCCTCCCTACAATAGTTTCCCCCTCTGGTAACCACAAGATTGGTTTTGAAATCTTTGAGTCTGTTTCTGTTTTTAAAGTAAGTTCTTTTGTATCATTTTGTTAAATACCACGTATAAGTGATATCATATGATATTTGTCTTTTGCTAACTTCCTTCACTATATAAAACAGAGGACTAGTAAGAACCTATTGTATAGCACAGGAAAATCTACTCTACTACCTGTACGAAAAAAAAAATGGATATATGTATGTGTATGACTGAGTCCCTTTGCTGTACACCTGAAACGAATACAACATTGTAAGTCAACTATCCTCCAATAAATTTTATTTTTTAAAAATAAAAAAAATGAACCTTTGAGAAAAACACAGTGTTTTGAATAAAAATCTAAAAGGCAGGAATATCTCGTTATGATCTTATAACAATCTCAGTCCCATAATACAGGGAAACGTTTTACAGGCTTTGTTTAAAAACACTCAGTGGCTCTCCCTGCCTGTGAGACAAGCCCACACTTTGCGCAGAGCAAACCCGTCCTGCCTGGTTGGAGTCCCCTGGCCCTGGCACCCCACCGTCACTCATTCTCTCACTCACTTGCCAGTTTTGTCGGTAACTGTGCTGTGTTCCTCGCCTCCATGCCTTTGCATACACTCTTTCCTGTCTGAACACTCCTTTGCCTGCAGAAGTCTCATGCGCTCTCCTTGAAGACCTGACTTCTGCTTCCAGTCACAGTCCTTCCCCCTTATACCCTCCCGCTTCCTCTGTTCTTGCACTTAGGTCGCGGCTGGAATTACCCGTTCACAGTGGATTATGAGCCACTCTAGGATAGGACTAGTCTTGTCATGTTCATATGCCAGGGCCCAGGACAGTGTATTATGATAGACACTCAATAAGTGCAATGAACTGATAAATAAATGAAACAACTTGCATTCTGTGTGAAGTGTATTACAAACGCTAGACGTTCAAACATTATAGACACAGATGTAAAAGTTTGCTCAGAATTGTCACAGGTGGAAAGAGAAAAGGAGACACGATGGTTAAATCCAAGATTTGATTCCGGGATATGGAAATAGAACATGAGTGGGAAAAAAAATGATGTGATTCCAAAAAATTTCTGCAGAAGTTATTAATTTCTATTAATTCTAATAGTTATTAATTGGCACTCTTTAATAGACTAGTTCCAGTGCTAATTTTCTTCATTTTGGCAAAAACAATATGCAAAATTGCAAATACATAAGATGTTAAACAGGGAGCTGGAATGATGGGTATATGGAAACATTCTCCACTATCTTCATACTTTTTCTGAAAATCAAAAATTACTACAAAGCAAGAAGTGAAAGAAAAATTCTCCCCAAATCATAGTCCCAAGCCAGATTTTTTCAAGTCAGTCAGTCATTCAATCTATATTTATTGGCATGTCCTCCACAGAGTAAGGGCTCGAAGGTATTTGTTGAGTGAACCACGGTTACATGAATATGAATAGCAGCAATGACCACTTTAGACTCAGAATCCCCATCATTAAAGTCGCTGTGGAACTGGTCAGAGAGGAAGACAGTGCTGTGGTCAGACACAGCCACACACTCACTACAAGGTGGACACACTCAACACAAGGTCTTGAGCCCATCGGTAAATCTGCACAAAGATTTCTATGTTACTCATTGTTCCTTCAAGTAACAAATAAGGGTGATACCAAGGAGAACGTTTTCTATACAGGCAACAAGAAAGATGTTGGTAGACCAGACCAATCATTTTAACATTTTAATAATAAACTTTACTATAGGATACACAAATTATTTCAAATAGTATTATTCATGTGCTGAAAAAACTGACAAGTGATTTGGGGGGAAATGAACAAGCAGATTATGGAATGGCAAAGTGACTTTCTATAGTAAAAAGTCACATAAACATTTAACTAGTATGTTTGTCATTAAATTTGAAATAACCCCTATAAGGTGGTTTCTTCATCAAAAGACTTCAAAACTGCACACACGGTGATGGTGACATACTTAGCCAACAATCAATATTAATATTCAGTAAGTAAGAATCTCTGCTGCTCACACTTCCCACTTATCCCCAAATATCTGTTTACATTATCTGTATTATTAGAAACTCAGAAAATAATGTTATTTTTCCTCCAAAATACAGAAACTTTGAGTAGTTTCTATTACTTAGGTAACTATTTTCAACTGTTGAAAATTGTATGAAAGTAAACAAAAAGATTTTTGTATTGTTTTTGTATGTCTTTTTAGGGATGTACCCACAGCATATGGAGGTTCCCAGGCTAGGGGCCGAATTGGAGCTGTAGCTGCCGGCCTACACCACAGCCACAGTAACTCCAGATCCGAACCGTGTCTGCAGCCTACATCACAGCTCATGGCAATGCCAGATCCTTAACCCACTGAGTGAGGCCAGGGAGGGAACCTGCATCCTCATGGATGCTAGTCAGATTAGTTTCCACTGAGCCAAGCAGGGATCTCCGATTTTTGCACGTTTTAACAGACTTTTATATTTGAATTTTCTAACAGAAACTTCATACATAACAACTCAAAATAGTTTTTTCTTTGGGAAAAAAATAGCTGTATCTTTACACCACTGACCAAATTGTAAACAATTTCTTAAACCCTATAATCGTAATGTGGAAAATTATTTTCTGAAATTCTGTAAGCCTGTGTAGCGACTATAATGGGACATTAATCTTAGCAGTGGTTTTACGGTTTCTTTTATTTCAGTTCAGGCTGCCAAAACCGAACTGGTTGGTATAAAATCCAGTGGATAGCAGCGTGTTGCCCAGGAAACCATACCATCCACTGATTTCAAATTTGCTTTGAATATATAAAATTTCCTGGCCAGAAAGCTCTGCTTTGCTATCGAGCTACGGCTTGACTCTATTTTGCCCTTTCCTTCCTTCCTTCCTTCCTCCTTCCTTCCTTTCTCTGTTTCCTTCCTTCTTTCCTTCCTTCCTTTCTCCCTCCCTTCTTCCTTCTTTCTTTCTTTCTTTCTTTCTTTCTTTCTTTCTTTCTTTCTCTCTCTCTCTCTCTCTCTCTCTCTTTCTGTTCCTTTCTTTCTTTCTCTCTTCCTCTCTTTCTTTCCCTCCATCTCTCTCTCTCTCTCTCTTTCTTGCCACACCTGCAGCATACAGAAATTCCTGGGCCAGGGTTTGAACTTGTGCCACAGCACTGACAATGCCAGATCTTTAACCTACTAGTCCACCAGGGAACTCCATTTTCTTTTCTTTTTTCAAAGAAGCCCTTTACCATAGTGTAGGAAAAAGTTATGAAGGAGGGAAAGAAGATATCGAATTGACTGAGTCCTGAAACACGTGCCAGATCCAGTGTTAGCTTCTTCTACACACAAACTACACCACCGCTTTCCTGTGTACTGAAACCTGCTCTTTCTCCATTCTACCAATTAAGGAAATGGCTTTTACTTGTCATTGAGCTGCTCAGGCCAAAAGAATTAAGTTATTTGGGGCTACTTATATCCTGACACCCACCTCTACCTGTAAGTCAGTCTCATCTACTTCACTGCCAGACCCCCACCTTCGGTCACAATGTCATAGTTTGCCATCAGCTGAAGCAGCCTTAATGATCAAAGGGACATTCAGCTGGCCTGGTTGGTGGGGAGGCTTTCTTATCAATCGCTTTCTTAGCAAATGACTTTGTGACTCTTTGATCTAATAATTTATGTATCTTCCCTTTGACTCCTTTCCACTAAAGTTAAAAAATAAGATTAAAAAATATTTCTCTTAAATACTGTACTTAGAAATATATACTGAGGCGAAACGTCCTGATGCGCTGAGGGTACCTGTGCTGATTTTCAGTAGCACACCTGGGACTCCTTGATGACAGGCGGCAACTGGAGAACATACTGAGAACATTTCTAGTTTATAGTTTTGTGTCAACTTCTGCTATACAGCATAGTGACCTAGTTGTACATATATATATATATGTTTCATGATGCCTGAGTGATTTTCATTTGCCCCATGCATTTTACTCTTATGAGCCAGTTTTGTGGGGGCAAAACAGTAACATTTCTTTTTAGTTTGAAATTAAGAAATGCTTGTCTGTTAAAATGTTTAAAATGTGACTTGAACTGACCTGTAAAAATAGAATGTTTTAAAAGTTAATACCAAATATGACTTGTCGGTATCGATGTTAAACTTTATTTCTAAAAAAGTTTTTCTAGGAGTTCCCTGGTGGCTCAGTGGGTTAAGGATCTGCTCTGAGTGCAGCCAAAAAACAATTTTTTTATTACTTTTTGCCCAAAAAAGCCAATCATCTTGGCTTTGTGAAGCTTTCAACTAGGATAAGCTGCAATTTAAAAACTGATAGACTCATCCTTGATCCAGGTGATCTTAGAAACTCAGATGCAAGTTGAAGTCATCTGGGACCAGGAATGCTTTCCAATCAATTAAGAAGGAAAAGGTTTCCATTCATTCACCAAATACTTATTGTGCAAATTTATTTTGGCAGGCCTGTGCTAGATCCAGCAACAAGATGAGTCGGGGGCAATTTACATGGAGTTACCCAGGATGGCTTCAAGGTGAAAGTGGCTGGGTGCAAGACTTTCTGTGGGAATTCACAGGTCCTCAGCTCCCAGTTAACTGATGTAGAGAATGACTAAAAATATTCTATGATTTGACCTAAATTTGAATAGTAGGTAGTTTAGATAGATAGATACATACATACATACATAGATGATAGACAGATGGATAGATAGGTTACTGATATAGAAACATCATGTACTATAACTACAGGGGAAAATGTTCTGTTTAGGCACTCAAATATGAATAGTGTAAAAAAATAAAAAGGAATGAATGCATAAAATATAAACACTGTAATTCTCTTTAACTTTCAAACTTTAAATACCATAGAAATATATGAAGGAAGAGATAGTTTTAGCATTCTGATGAAGAACAGTCTTATAACAATTTGAGTATAAATTAAAATCTTCTAAAAATCCTTTGCTACTTTTTAGAGAATAAGCAATTTTTAAAGTAATTTTAATTATTTGGAGCTTTAATTTTTATTTTGATTCCCTGGTGAGGCTTCAATGACTTTCCTACAAGATACAGAACATGAGACACTCTGAGCAGTAGAGGCTGTATATTCAAAAGGTTATAAGAAAATATGCATTTATTTTCACCCCTCAAGATTTCCCAGAAGGTCACTGCCTCTCTCTACAGACCTTATATTTCAAAATACTTGGGTCAGAAGAGACCATCATTCATCTGAGGACTGTTAATTGTAAGGAGATAAAAACTCCCCATAAAACCACTAAAGTTAACTTGTAAGCTACTACTGACTTTACGAAATGCACACACACCCATGAGCTGGTTATATATTATCACTCTGAGGTGGTGATAGAGCCTAGGGTTTAATGTGATCTGATTTTAGAGATGAAATTAAAGCCAAGATGCTTTATCAACAACATACAGATATATTTTCCTAGCAGGTTGCTAGTAGTTTTATAACCTGAAGATAAATGTCTTTGTTCTTTTATTTCAGCAGTCCCTCAAACTCAGACTCAGGTAGAGAACAGACTGGTGGTTGCCAAAGCGGAGTTTGGAGTTGGCAGATGCAAACTACTACATTTAAAATAGCTAAGCAATCAGGTCCTACTGTAGAGTACAGGGAACTATATCCAGTCTTTTGGGACAGAACATGATGGAAGAGAATATGAGAAAAAGAATATATATATATATATATATATATATATATATATATGACTAGGTCACTATGCTGTATAGCTGAAATTGACACAATACTATAAATCAACTGTACTCTAACCAAAAATATTTAAAAAAAGAAAACCAAACTCCATCAGAATAAAATGGATGACATTTTACCATTCCCCTTGCTAAACGACAATGTATGGAGGCGGGTTTTGTAGATCATAGAAAGGTGAAGGGTTTACTCAAGAATACTCCACAGGTCACCTCGGTCACAGTCCACATTTCCCAGAAGTCGTGGGTGATCTGTGGTCATTAGTCTCCAAGAGATAATCCTCCAACTATCTCCACCCCACTCCCCTGAATGGGGACTTGACCTGCGGCTGCTTTGACCTTGGAGGCCAGGATGCTGTGAGAAGCCCAGGTCACAGGAAGATGCCCTGGACTCTGAGACACCTGCGGGCAGAGGGAAGAGGCCACCGCTGGAAGTAAAGAAGAGGTCGCTTCGTTCAGGCCCCCAGATTTGCGGAGAACTGGGCCCAGCTGCAATCAGACAGCACTGCAAACTGGACCCCAGGCAGGAAGCTCCCAGCTGAGCCCTGCAGACCCAGAACGGGAATGAGAGAGAGCAATGCGTGGCTGCTTTCAGCCAGCGAGCTTGGGGTGGTCTTTTAACTCAGTGGTGAATCATCAGGGGACCGAAGCCAGAACAGGATGACCCACCGCCCCTGTTTCCTTGTCCTGAGACTGACCCCGTCACTAGCCTGTGGGCACCAACTTCTGGTCTGATAGCTCTGGTCTTTAGTACCACAAGTAATCAGGTGACGCGAAGTGAATACGGCTCTGCATTGTTAGCCGTCTGTCTGTGTCTGCTTTAAAGAGCAGAAAATAACTGCTTCTTCATCTTTAGACCCCTCGGGGAACACTCGACCTCCGTCTGCAGCAGTTATGAGCAATCACAACGCTATCCTGAAAGTCAAGTTTCATTCCCTTTAACTTAATAAGCACTGAGTGTGAGCGGCTGTCTACACAATCTGCTAGGTTATGAAAGAGGCTCCACCCAGCGGCTTGTGACAACCAGGCTCTGGGACTCCATGCCAGCATTTCTGACCCTCGGGCCCCAGCGTGACTCAAGAATTTGCATCTCCGACAAGTTCCCAAGTGACACTGAGGCTGCAGGTCCAGGACCACATTTTGAGAACCACAGGGTAAGATCCTCTCTAGACCCACTTTGTTATTACTGCTGGTCCCAAAAAGTTATAAATCAGGTGGAAATATGTTTGTCTACTGTGCTTGTCAGTCTCGCCCCCAGGTGCAGGCTGTTTGGTGCTTCCTCTGCTCTGTCGCCCTCTCCAAGGGCAGCACCTCCTCGCTAAGTCCCTCGCGGCCGTGCCTTCCTTCCGCCTGCCCGGTTCCACACTGCCTCCCAGCTCTGATTCAGAAATACGGCATCTAATGATCAGATTTGGGCTCAACCCGGCTGAGATGACCCGGGTATACAGTCCTGTGCCGGCACTGCCCAGCAGCACAGCGCCCCAAGTACAGAGCCGATGCCCAACTGTTACAGGTAAATTAAATACAAATCCAATCTCCGGAGCGAATAATGGATAGGGGTGCTACATGGCAAGGTTTCTATGCAAGTTGAAGAATTGTCTGTGAACAGGAAAGGGATGAAACACCAATATCTGATATAAAAGTGATTCAAAAAACAGGCAGTGCAGACGTTTCAAAGTGCCTATGTTAGCTGGAACCGGGAGAATGATGAACAGGACACAGCGTGCAGGCTAGTGGAAGACACGGAGGAAGGGTAAGATTCTGTTGTCACTGGAGACTCCAACATGGAAAGATCTCCCCTGTTAGCCTGGGATGTCCCGGCGCAGGCTCCCCACGGGGCTGGATGTGGGCTGTTCTAAGTACTTTACAGCATCGACCCTGATTCCTCCCATTATCCTTAGTTGGGGACTTTTTTTTTCACATCCTCATTTCACAGATGAGGAACCTGAGCCACTGGGAGTGTGCTGAGAGAGCGGAGCTGGGGCGGTCTGGTCCCAGAGCCTGGGCTCCCTGCAACAAGGCTGCTCTCTCTCAAGGCAACGAGAGAGGAAATTCTCAAAGGGAAGGGTTGCAGATGGCAGCACCAAGAACCCAGATCTGCCCTTTTCCTGGCTCCACTCCTACCGTAGATGACATTTTCACCAGAACAGTTGACAGGTTCTCCTCTAAAATAGCTCTGAAGTAATAAAATCTGCACCATTAGCCCGAAAAGACTGTAACACTGTACAGTTAAATTGAGTTGATGGACACCAATTATCCCCAAGTGGACGGGTTTAGGCATCTGAAAAACCACATACTCAGGGCACAGAATGACGGGTCTGCTTTATTGCTTATTTTTTTAAATGAGTAACTGAACGAGTAATAGGAAAGTTGCACTGTGTAATGTAATCGTGGTCCATTCACCTAATAGGTCTTGTATTTGCTATCACGAATGAATGCATTATCTCCATGTGGAAAAGGACATACTGCCATTTGATGTCTCACAATTTTCAGTGTAATTTATATCCGAGGTTGCGAAATGTTAGATACTGTAACATAAAAACTATGAAATTTAAGGATATTCGCCATTTGAGGTTGTGTGTTATTATGAAGCTAATGTTATCTGTGCAGCTCTCACAAGGCTATATTGATTTTCTTTCAGAGTTGAGATTATTAGTATTTCAAAGGTTAAAATTTGTATCTAATGATACTAAAATCTGCTATATTACGCTAAGGCAAAAATACACAATCATACCATTTATAAACTGGTGTTTCCAATGTAATCTCATAATGTCTTTACAAATGTAGTTATTTTGCATACAAAGAAGATATTATTTTATCATAATTAGGTTATTTAAATTCTGAACCATTTAGGTATAAAGCATGTTTACTGCGGCTATAGGCTGCATCTTTTTACCTAATAAATGGAAGGAAGCTGAGCATCAGATTTCCTAGTGGTTAAGCCTAATGACCAGAGCCATTCTTATACTGATAAACATATAATGAACATCTATGTGACATTCACTGGTCAAGAACTTCTGCACTTAAAAATGAATGTGCAGGTTCCCACTGTGGCTCAGCAGAAACGAATCTGACTGGCATCCATTCGGACAAAGGTTTGATCCGTGGTCTCAGTGGGTTAAGGATCCGGTGTCACTGTGAGCTGTGGTGTAGGTCACAGACATGGCTGGGATCTGGCATTGCTGTGGCTGTGGCATAGGCCAGCGGCTACAGCTCCGATTCGACCCCTAGCCTGGGAACCTCCATATGCCATGGGTGCAACCCTAACAAGACCAAAAAGAAAAAAAAAAGAATGTGGAGTTCCTGCTGTGGCGAAATGGGATCAGCAGCATCTCTGCAGTTCCAGGACGCAGGTTCGATTCCTCACCCAGCGAAGTGGGTTAAGTGGTCCCACGCTGCTGCAACTGTGGCTCAGATCTGATCCCTGGCCTGCGAACTTCATAGTCTTCGGGGTAGCAAAAAAAAAAAAAAAAAGAAGAAGAAGAAAGAAAGAAAGAAAGAAAAAAGAAAAAAAAGAATGTAAACTCAGTAATTATAAGGGTGACAATGATCAACAATACCTGATACAGAACAGGCCCTCAGTAAATATTTCTTGAAGCATCAATAGATAAGTGAATTAAAGCTAATATTGTAGATCTCTTTTTTTTAATGCCAGGCACGGTGCTAAATACTTTCATGTATTAAAACATTTAATTTTCCTAACACTTCTGCCATTTTCCCAATTTTCCAGAGGCGGAAATGGGCCTTAGTGAAGAAATGCCTTCTATCACAGCTATCGTGGCACAGCCAGGCTTCCAAGCCAGGCTCGTATGCTCCACCAGCAAAGTCTGCTGAAAGCCGGTGCGACATGCAAAAACATGCTCTAACAGCAAGAAGGAGGTGATTCTCCAGATTCTCTGGAACGGAAAGGCATTTTACAGCTGAGTTCCTGTCTAGCTGGAAGAAAAAAAAAAAAAAAAGAGGAAAAGAGCGTCTGGGGTAGAGGCGGGGGGCGGGGGGTCCCAGAAGGTCTTTCTATACAGGCAGTGATCAGGTGATCAACAAGTTCTCAGCAGTCAGAGCGAAATGACCCCAGTGAGATCCGGAAGAATCAGGTGATGAAGGGAGCTTGTGTACCCTGACAAAGACACTGGATTTCCCAGGAAGGCAGCGGGAAGGAATCAGGGTCACTTAAGCAGACGGGTGATCTTGTCAAATGATCTTTAAGAAATTTAACCTGTTGATAGAGGCGATCACAGCCCCTGATGGAGATGAGTCAAGAGCAGGGAGCAGCGAGAAGGAGGGGAAATAAGTGATCAGGGATCGATACAGAAGACCTCCCTGGGTACCGCTTTCCTCCTGGCCCGTTTATTTTTAACTTTGAAGACATCTTTGAAGACAAGCAAATCACTCTGGCAACTTGCACGGCTAGCACAGTCAGAACGTTGCCAGAGCAGTGCTTTACTCCACAGCGGCCAGTGGATGTCTGCCCTGCCCTCTCCTTCCTCCCATCACCCAGTGCGTGTCCTGGGCCCCATGCCTTCCTCCAGCTAGTGCAGCGAAGAGGAAAGTCAGAGGCTGCTGGTGGTCACTGGGCCAGGAATCTCCAGAGAGGCAGAACTTTTGATAGATAATATACTATAATATATGCTATGTATATAATACACATAAAGAGATTCTTTACAAGGAATTGGCACAGGCAATTACGGAAGCTGGGAAGCCCCAATTCTGCAGGAAGGGCTAGCAGGCAGAGACCCAGGACAGTAGATATTTCAGACAAGGCTGAAGGTAATCTACTGGAGAATTTCCTCTTGCTTGAGGGGGAATCCAGTCTTTTCTGTCCATTCAGACCTTCAACTGATTGGGTGAGGCCCACCTACATTATGACAGGTAATCTGCTTACCAATTTAAATGCTACTCTCGTTCAAAAACATATATAATGAACCACCACAGTGGACATTCCTGGAAAGGTCTTAGAGCAAGTTTCTACCTGAGGGCTATCCATTAGTATTCACAAGGCCCCCTTCCCCCACATGGTTGGAAATGTCTTCCATCCTAGCGGCATTTGCTGCTGTCAGTATTCATTTGCTGCAATTATTCCCCTGGCCAGAGCATCAAATTCGAGGCAGCTTGTATCCATCTCTATGAGAATCCTTTATTTGTAAAGAGCCTCTTATATGCTCCTTGGATCCTGTTCACTATACCTTCTGTACTCAGGAAAAGTGAAAGCCTGTTTTTTTGTTTTTGGAAGGTACTTTACAGCTCATTTGAAGACAGTCCTATTATGTAAACAAGCAAAAAGAGATAAAGTGAGAGGAAAATTTAAATTTCTGCCTGGGCAATTTCCAAGTTCAACATCTGGAAATATTTTACTACTTGTTTCAAAGACAATGATTACCATCATGGATTGGGTTTTTCTCTAAAATACAGAAAAATGTCAATCACGGACCATGTATTACTGTTATTAAATAATATTTATAGCATTTAACACATATAAAGAGCATTACTCAAAAACAGCATTGCACCTCGCCTGCCTTGCTGAGCTCTGACTCTGTGGCCAGCACTGAACACAGGCTTTCTGTTTCCCGACAGTCCGGGGCACGCTTCCCCGCTGGGCAGGCTGCACTGTTTGTACTTAAGAGAAGCCTGGGATTGTGGAGGCAAAGTCCCGAATCCTAATACCTGGCAATCATTTCCGCTCTCACTCAGCGCCACTCCTCTTCCATCTGCCCCTCAGCCAACAAACAGCTCTGAAGTGAAATTAGCCCCAGCAAAGAAAAGGCAACAAAATTGAAAGTAGATTTCTTGGCACCAGAATTGTTTACCCACATCCACGGCGTCTGGCCACAGTGCCTTAATTAGGAGGGCTGGGCTTAATTCCTCCTGGGCCCTGCACAGCCGGCGGGAAGATGACAACGGGGCGAGGCTGGGTCTGCAGGGCTCTGAGGTTGGAACCAGCCTGGGGGTCCAGCCCACGAAGGGGAAGCAGCTGGGCCTGGCAGCCGCGTGAGCCCAGCGCTGGGATTCGCTCAGCGGAGATGCAGGGGGCGGCTTGGGCAGGCGGTCTCCTGAGGGCCACCCTGCTCCTTCTAGGGCTGTGACAAGAAAGGAGGGGTCCCGAGGGAGGGCTGGAGCCCGCACACTGCCAGGGAAACGAGGAAAGTGGACTGTGTCCTCTGCACGGGCACAGCTGGTCCCCCCGAGCTGGCACGTCCCCACCTCGGGCTCCGCTCCACCTGCAAGAGCACCCTGCTGGGGGAGAGGACGTGAGAGCAGGATTGTGACATTCATTCCGCTTCTTCTGGCCTTTTCCACAAGTTCAAGCAAAGGCTGGGCTGGAATAAAAATGCCGGCAACGGTGTTCCAAGAGACTTGTCAGTGTGGCGGTAGATTCTGGGGCAGAAATAACGCTTCCCGGGGAACTGATTCTCAGCCATAAAGCTGCTACGTGACAGGATAACAGGAATATTTATTTTAACAGTCTCCTTTTACAGAAACCTAAATTAGATTTCATGGAAAATGATTTTCCTCAGACTGGAAGTTCAACTTTCCATTATTTATCTTTAGCGATAAAGGGGCATATGTTGGAATCTGTCTGGATGGGCGACAGATCAAAACAAATGACATGAAATGACATGAAACAGAAATACAGGCTACATGCAACATGTTTCCATCAGCCAGTTTTCCTTACACTTGATGCCATGTAGCTTATTCATCGATGCATTTATCATTCGGCAAGTGGACGAAGACGCAGGTGGAAAATGAAGTGAGAGAGCAAAGGGGGCCATTTGATGCCCCGAAAATATTCAGCTCATAATGCACGTTAGCGGGAAGAATGAAGGACAGTGGCGACACAGTCTCAAAATCATCAGAAATGTGCAGCCACTGTTTCAATAAATAGGACTTGTGGTCAAAGACACAGGATTTTCACGAACTCATTTCAGCAGACTGACGGTCGGGTGTGGGGGTGGGGGGCGGGGGGTAACAGGACAGCACAGGGACCAGTGAGCCTCACTCATTCTAAAGGCCAGAGACCAGGACTCCAACACAACGACGTCACCACCCTCAGGGCAGGACATCTTTCCGGGTGTCCTTCACCTCTGTCTTCACAGCATCAGGCGCATAGTAGGTGTTTTAAAAACAACTCTTTGGGGCAAGCCTACTGGCTTGAAAAGTGATAGTAAGTTGTGAGTCTCTATTTTCACTGTCTTTTTTTTTTTTATATATCTTTTTGCCTTTTCTAGGGCTGCACCTGTGGTGTATGGAGGTTCCCAGGCTAGGGGTCCAGTCAGAGCTGTAGCCGCCGGCCTTCGCCATAGCCACAGCAACACAGGATCCAAGCCCCGTCTGAGACCTCCACCACAGCTCACAGCAACACCAGATCCTTAACCAGCTGTGCAAGACCAGGGATTGAACCCGCATCCTCACGGACACTATGTCAGATTCTTAAGGGCCAAACCTATGGCATGTGGAAGTTCCCGGGCTAGGGGTAGAATTGGAGCTACAGCAGCTGGCCTGTGCCACAGCCATAGCAATGTGGGATCCAAGCCACGTCTGTGACCTAAAACCACAACTCACAGCAACACTGGATCCCTGACCCACTGAGCGAGGCTGGGGATTGAACACACATCCTCATGGATACTGGTTGGATTTGTTTATGCTGCGCTATAAGTGGGAACTCCTGGGTTTGGTTACTTTTAATCTAAATTCTCATCAGACTCTGACATTCTGTGTCCTTTTAATTCTAGTTATGCATTCCAGTGCCACATGGAACATATTTAACACCTCCCCTAGCTCAATTCTCTAAATACTTAGTGAAAATGGGACTTCTATGCTAATGTTTATTCTCTAAGACATAGTTACATATGCTCCTAAAACAGATTTTTATAGAAACATGGCTTCAAGCCTCTTGGTCTTCCTGGGTTTTCCCTTTCTTGGGACACTTTCGTTTGTCAACAGTGCTCTTAAAATGCCACACTTGGAACCACACGCAACACCAATGGCAAGTCCTGAAGGTGCAGGCTGGAGAGAGCCCATGACCTCAGGAGCTTTCAGCACAATCTCTCCCTCTTGCACGTGTTTACTGCAGAGCTGCAGTGCCCTGGCCCTGCTCCGGGCGCGGTGGCTGCAGCCAGGGGAGAAACAAAGCGCTTCTCCCTTCCGTGGCTTATTTGCGAGGAGGAGTAGACAGAAAAGGTCATGTCAGGCTGGGATCTATGTGAACCAAGCAAATAGTACCATGCAGTGGGACCAAGAGCAGGGCAGGGCGCTACAGGGCTAAGACACATTCAGACGGGGGAGAGCCACGCACAATGGATGGGAGGGAAAGCGCTGCAGGTGATGGGAAGCGGGAATCCAGTTCCTGAGGGTGGAAATGAGCTTCATGGACCCAAACCAAAGGAAAATTCACAGGCATTGGCTCTAGAAGAACCAGGCAGAGGCTCCACCGCCTGTAACGTAATACAGTGACCGATACACTGATAGGTAGGCTAGTCTCTGTTTATCGTGTTAGGCTGGTGAAGTTTCTGTTCATCGTGTTAGGTTAGTGAAGATCCCGCAGAAACAGATCTAGTGGTGCAAGACCACTCAAAGGGGCAAGAAGTGACTTAAAACAGAGTCTTTCCCATGGATGCTAGAAAAAATACACTCCTGTTAAAAAAGGTGGACTGGAGAGCTACCATATTCAAAGCCTGGGGCAAGGTGAGAAGACCCCGTCTCTTAAATAACATCTAACAAACATTATCCAGCCTTCCAAATGCAATGTTACATATTTGAGAAGCATGTAAACCTTTCATATTGTTATTCAGAACATTCTAAAAAGTGAAATATGAACTAGCCAAGGGAAAGAGCCCTGTCAAAAGGATTTTGACATTGTTCAATTTAAAAATAAAAAAAGTACATGCTACTTTTAAGTATTAGATTTATTCATATTGCAAGGTATTTTTATACTAAAAAAGGTCTCAGATGTATGTTTTAACAGCTCTACTAGGTACAGAAATCTAAAGGGTCTGGTTTAGAATAATCAGAATTAGTCACTATCCGAGTCATTGCTGTGGTTGTAAAGTTCACTTAGCAGCTGAAATTAACCAGCCTAGCAATGGCAGAGATGATTTCTGTCTACGTGTGGTATTAAAATAGGTTGTCAAGGAGATTCCATAGTGGCTCAGTGGTTAACGAATCCGACGAGGTACCATGAGGTTGTGGGTTCGATCCCTGGCCTCACTCAGTGAGTTAAGGATCCGGTGTTGCTGTGAGCTGTGGTGTAGGTCACAGATGCGCCTCAGATCTGGCATTGCTGTGGCTGTGGTGTAGGCCATGGGCCAAAGCTCTGATTAGCCTGAGAACCTCCATGCACCACGGGTGCAGTCCTAGATAAGACAAAAAGACAAAGTAAATAAATAAATAGAGTAGGTTTTCATATTCTTTCCAAAAACAGTGTGGCAAGCACCAAATCTGCGTTTAACCTCTTCAGGGACTGTTAGAACAAGCTCTACAAGTTATCAAGTGTGAAGGCAGGCTCAAGAACAGAAAGCTTGACCACGGATTGACTCTTTGAAAATCCTCACTAATACAGTCCTTGAAGAGATGGTTCATGAGAGATGGAGAAACCTCAGGGAGACTTGGCCAACGATGGGAAATTTAGGAAGAAATTGTTACTGGGGATTAAAAAGAAGGGTGACCCCGGTTAGTGCAGAAAATTCGGCCACATTCTCACAATGAGAAAATAGCCAAAGGGATATGCTGGCTGCAGATGATAAGGTATAAAGGAAAGAGAACCTCAGTTTTTAAGCAAAATGTAGGGGAAATATAAGGAAGCCAGACCTTGCTCTTTTTTTTCCTTTTTTGGCGACCCTGTGGCATATAGAGTTTACGGGCCAGGTATTAGATCCAAGCCGTCTGTGACCTAAGCTGCACTGCAGCCACTCAGGATCCCCAACCCTCTGTGCCAGGCCAGGGATCGAACCTTCATCCCAACACTACCAAGATCCCACCATTACGCTACATCAAGGACTCCTGGTTTGGAAACAAAAACTATTTTCCATCCCCGGCCTCTCCCAGTAGAAGAGTCTCAAATTAGAAGATGCCTCAGTGCAAGTATCAACTCCTGGCTCCTCTGGGGTAAGATGAATTCAAGGAAATGATGATGAAATTCCTTCAGTAAAAGCTTAGAAGGATTAGAAGTAGTACTCTAGGAGTTCCCGCCTTGCCTCAGTGGAAATGAATCTGACTAGGATCCATGAGGACGCAGGTTCAGTCCCTGGCCTTACTCAGTGGGTTGGGGATCCGGAGTTGCCGTGAGCTGTGGTGTAGGTCACAGAGGTGGCTTGGATCCCAGTTGCTGTGGCTGTGGTGCAGGCTGGCAGCTGTAGCTCCAATTCGATCCCTAGCCTGGGAACCTCCCTATGCCACGGTGTGGCCCTGCAAACCCTTCCAAAGAGAGAAAAGCCCTGGAAGCATATCAGGGGCACTCCAGGCAAGTCTGCTCTGTCAACAATGTAAATTCTGGGAATGTTAAGCTCCTGCCTCCAGCTGATATAGAGGAAGCTGACGTAGTTGAGTTTACCTTGAACAAAATGGTCTATGTCTTGTGACTTTCATCTAATGAAGTAGATTATAAATCAAAACACAGGAGACCTATGAAATGCTTAAGGAAACTGGTAGAACCGAATACTCCGAAATGAAAAGAGGCCTTGGACCTGCCGCCTCTGGTGAGCAGGAAGCAAGCTGGAGAGGGTTTCTCATTTGAAGGGCATTCCGTACCTTACAGAAAAGAACAAGGAAAAACGAATCACCAAGCCCTAGAGAGCAGAACAAGGGCCTCAGAAAACTGCTTCTGGAAAGTAGGAACAAACCCTGGTCAAAGAGTTGGCAACAAGTAGCCAGATTTCAGAACTGCTATGGACCCAGGACTGCCACGCAGCTCTTATTTCCCCCTTCTTGACTAGGAGTGTCTATGGAGCTGATTCCACTACTGCATACTGAGAGTACAGGATACAGACAGGGTCTCTGTATTTTAGAGCTTGTCACATTGAAAACAGCCTCCTAGAAGAACTGCACCCAAGAGGCCTCACTTGCACCTGGAAAGTTTAAATGACAAAACCCTGGACTTGTTCGTTGATGGGAACAGGGGTGAGAGCTCAGAGGATCTGGGGGAAAGAAATAACTGGACTTTGCACTTTCTGGGATGCAAAGGGAGGCATGAGAATGACTGTGGCCACGGCTGAGCTGTGAGCCCCACGTGACCATCCCACTCCACACTAAGGGCAGCAGCTTTCCTCAGGCATTTCCACTCCCTAAGTCAGTTCATTGATTTTGCAAGCCCTGATAGCCCCAAAGAATATGAAAAGAAAAGAAAAAAAAAACTCTTTCAGAGCAATTCATGAAGAATTGCACCTCAGGCAATTACAGTAACGTCTTCCTTGTGCAGGTGGAGACCATATAAAAGTTTTTCAACACCAGTTAGTTTGTTAAGAAGAGTGTTATTCTGACCCAGAAAAATGAAAATAAAACTACCATTTCCCTAAGGAGTCGAATATTCATAAGGGAATTCTATGCATGTGGACTTTCAACAAACCTTCCCATCCAGTACTCCCAGGATTTTAGTTTTTCATAACGTGGCCTATTCTACACAGTAACCAAAGAGTGAGTCAAACAAAAGGAAATTAGAAGAAAAATAGAAAGAATTCTCAAAATAACTGATATTTAAAATACTCCAATTTAAACTCATGAAATGCTGAGAAATAGCAGCAGCAGAACACTTGGCAATATGTAGTGTGGATTTTTCTACAAATTCTTGACTCAGCAGCTGTGAGATTGACATTCAGACAGGAAAGTAACACCGTAAGGGTAGGTTCCCCTTATCTAAGGCGGACAGACACGGTCTACACAGGTACAGGTCACAGTGTGGACTAACTTCGAACAGCAATGAATCAGCTTTTCACTTTCATCATTTTTATCATCATCATCATAAAAGCCTCTACCTATGACACCAGGCAACCCTACATATTTCTTCATGGCTTCCTCGTTAATGGAGGGTATTAGCTGATGAGTTTTATTCACAAAAAAACAATAAAATATGTTGATGAAAATCATCAGGATTTGATTCCTTTCCCATGCTCATGTATCAAGCGCCCAGTGGTGTTTGTCTTGTCCCAACGGATCTTCCTGGGATCTTAGACATACTAGCTAGTTCTAGTTCTCATAGTTTGATGAGGTACTTCGCACACTGGTCACTAATTTACACATGAGGAAACTGAGGCCCAGAGATGCCAGGTAACCTTGCCAAATCGCCCAACTATAAGGTTTTAAGGCTCAGACCTGAACTCGGTTGGTCTCCCTGCAGATACGTGCTTTTAGCTGCTTTGTCCTCTTTCCGTCCACACCAGCCATCACACACCACGCAAGAGGGTCCTTCTAATCTGAAAGCATGACGCTCTATTACGTGCTCACAGGACACCAGACAGAATACGACGGTCACGCTGACGCTCACGAGCAAATCCTTCCCCGCTAACTGGCTGGCTGTGAGCAGAAATCACTTCCTCCACAACCCGAATGTACAGTGTAGTAGTTTCAGAGCAAATGGTCATAGAGAAAGCAGCTTCAGATTAAAACAAAACATCGTGCTAAACTTTGAGTCTGTAAAGCTTTACAAAATGTACAGCAAACACACGTCTCTGTCCTGCGTTGGAACTTTATGAAAATTAATTTTGAATAACAGTGGAAAGTAAAACTGTCATGGATCTAAGTCGGTACAACTTAAACTTTCGGCCACTGAGCCACAATGTTTGGCGCTTGTTTCAGAGTCAATGTGTGTAGGTTTATAGGTAGGAATAATTACTATCAGTGAACAAATGTGACCGTTTGTGAAAACACAGCCGGTGCCCCACTTCACAGGTGCCTCTTCACTGGGCACCTCACACGTGGACTTTCCTGAACCCTGCATTCTGCCTGTCGGGTGGCTTCTGGTGCCATACTTTTTTCCCTAAGAAAATTCCTTTCTGAAGTTGCCATCCAAAGCACAAATCCTAAAGAATTCAAAGTGCTCCTTTGCGTCAGAGAAGGCATCTTCTTTGGCAGCTGCTGGGGGAAGAGAACCCCTGAAGTTGTCTTCTCTGCCTGCGGTGCCCAGACCCTGCCTGGGCACTGGTGACGGCACCAATGTAGTCATGGGGGTGACGATCGGGCAGCCCCTGCCCAGGGTGCCTCCTTGCCTTGTTCTAAGAGCCAAGTCTTAGCTTCAGCTCAACCCTCATGTCCCTCCTGTTCCAATTATTTTTTTAATTTTTTATTAGAGTTGACTTACAATGCTCCTTCAATTTCTGCCTTACGGTAGAGCGACCCAGTCATACATACACACACATTCTTTTTCTCATACTACCTTCCATCATGCTCTAACTCAAGAGACTGGACACAGTTAATGGGGCCGCAGAGAGCGGGAGATAATGAGTACTGAATAACTGCCGTTCTCATTCCCATCTGGAGATTGCAACGTCGCTGCAAGGGGCTCCGGTGATTTCCAGGAATGAGCTGCGGGGAGGCCATCCTCACTCTGCCACTGCTCCCCCAACCCCCAACCCCCCGCTTCAGGGGGAGCTCACCACGACGACGGACATCGCCAGCGCTCCCTGTGCGCTGCAAAGAATCGAGTTAAAGGGAGTGAAAGCCTGGCTGATCGGCAAGTCCTAAAAATCCTGATTAATAGAACACAGGTACCTACATCTGCCCCTCCCATGCCCCTAGACTCTTCCATGTCAAGATGTTTGGTCCGCAGTCTTTCAAACACAATGATCACATGGTCTCATGGAATCATCCACGAATTCACGATCATTTAAAACAACCCCACCAGGGACAAGTTTTCACATGCTACCTGCCTCACTGAGCCCACCGTTCTAAAGAACACTGACCAGGGTGTGGCAGCAATTACTATGTTCATTTACTAGTCAATAAAATCCGTTGTTCAGCCTTCCTTATTAATGCAATTACCCACAACATCTGTTTTCAACAAGAAAAATTAATGTGAATTATGCTAATTTTATTGCTGAAAGCAAATGAAAACATGGAAATTTCCTGGTTTCCATTATCGAAAAGTATTTCCATACTATTAGCATACTCAGTGGAATTCACTGTGAGCACATGGGACCTTAACACTCAATTAAGACTCAGGGGAGGCCTTGGAAAGTGCTCCTCTGGTGAAATGAGAGGAGAATTAGTCTTCCTACCCCCTGGCATCCTCCCTGCAGTGTCAGGCTCACACCTGCTGAAAATGCACCTCCCTTGGTGAATACAAACTACCCTGGGTGTGTGAGCACAAGCTCTTCGTAAAGTCATGCGTGCAACAGCTTTACCTGGATCCCAACTCTTTCTAATCTCAGAGGTCAGTGGCTGCACAGGTCACAATGCAGGACACCATTGTACCTACACTTTGGCAAAGCACCATTTAGGACCCAGGCGTGTTGTGAGCGACACAGCACCCCAACAAGAAATTGGTTTAAACCATAGAGAAGGTGTATGAAACGACTTCACTGGCTAGCTGCTCGGTTTTGAACAAGGATTAGTTTCAGGCAAGGATGGACCCAGTGGCTTAAAACCAGCTTCACACAGAAGCTCTGTTCTTTTTTTCTCTCCCTCTGTCCTGCCTGTTTCCAATCCCCTCCAGCAACTGCAGCATCTCTGGTCCCCTTGAAGCACCAGCCTTCTCCCTCGCAAGATACAGACACAGGCCTCAGGTCCTCATGCAAGACACCCGGAAGCAGGTGGAGTCTACTGCAGAGGTTTCAGGAACGATGAGGCTTCTCTTCCCCCAAAGTTAATCAGAGGTCCCAAGTGAGGTTCTGACCGAGTCACGCTTTCGGCCCTGACCCGTTCCCATGACAGAGTTACGACTCATCGACTGGTTTACACCCATCAAGGCCCTCCTGAGCCACGTGGCTGAGTACGAGCAGGCCCGGATCTCTGAGCACTGTACCAAGCATCTCTGTGCACCAGCAGGATGGGTGATGGGCAGCAGGCAAATGTGCCTCCAAGGTGACTCCCACCTGAGCCCAATACACCTTTGGGGACCTTCATGTCTCTGGGTGCCCAGAGTGAAGCGTGGCCTCATGGTTATGCTCAAGGAGTAACAGAAGAAAATTAAGTGCTCTTATTTTGAAGTGAGAGGTAGCCAACCTTCTCCTGCATTTACCAGTAAACATATCTTTTTCTCCAGGGGACAAGTGTGCAAGGTGAAGTGAGTCGCTCAAGGTTAAAAGGCTTTGGTGACATCTGGACTCCAGCCCAGCTGCTCGGTCTCACCTCGGCATCCTCCCTGCCGACCAGTTCTGCCCAGTAGTCTTTATTTCCACCTGATTTCCCAAACTGGGATGAGATGGACCCTAGTTACACGTACACATCAGACCCATTTTACAATCCATCTAACCCAGGAGTCGTGGGCAGCGAGCCCCGCAACCCACAAGGAACCCAACCCCTCACACACACACGCAGAGGTCAGCGGCTCTGGGGTGACACGAACTCTTTAAGTTGGGGGATTGCAATTGTATGCCTTGAAAGGAAACTCACTAAATGCAGTAATAAAGAAATGACAGAGAGACTGGCAGCCAGGAGGCCCATGTTTTTGCCGACTTTACCACTAACTACCTGCATGATGTGAGCAAATTATTCATTCTCCATGGGGTTTCAGCTGTGGAAGACAAAGCCTTTTTAAGGGTTTTTGATTCCGGAATCCTTTTATCCACACATTTTTGTTTGACTGTGCCTGTGGCATGATGAAGTTCCCGGGTCCAGGGATCAAACCTGAGCCATGGCAGTGACAACACTGGGTCTTTAATCCCCTGAGCCACCAGGGAACTCCTGATCCACACATATTGGTTAAGCAATGGGAAAAGGTTGTGGTACCTAAATGGTAAAAAAAAAAAAAAAAAAAATGCCTAGAATTTAAATTTAGATCGCTGATCTCAAATTAGGCTCTGGCCCTGAGATTAAATATGTTATGTAGCTTTCCTTATTTTCTACTAAAAGTAGGTGTAATAAATCTATAATATATCCACTCTTTCAAAAGGAAGACTGTTCAAAAAGCCCTATTTTCTTCAGTTCCCTAAAGTCCATGAAGGGATTGCCAAGTAAGAGCTCAGCAGCTATTCCCAGTGAGGAAAGCTGGCCTGGTGGCTACCACTGGACAGACAAGTTGAAGGTCTTGAAAGGCATCTCCCGGGAAAAATGCATTTAAAGCCTCTTTTAGGGGGAAAAAAGGAAAACTGAAGTACAGAAATACAAAATTGTGAAAGCAGTGGAGGAAAATGTACATACAAACAAAGCTTTACTTGCTTTTGTTTTTCCCCCTCAAACCCTTCGAAAGCATGACTGCCAGGCACGGTCGGTTTGAGAGTGAGAGGAGGCTGGAAGGAAAGGGTTCCATTCTCTCCTCCTCTGACGCAGCTCCACCGGCTGCTGAAGATGGAAGATGGGGTGTGCGGATGGCGGTGGGGCACAGCGCACAGCGCATGCTCCCAGCTTGATCTCTGCATCTGAAAAACCACCCATCCCCTCCAAGGAATATTTGCTTATAAATTCCAGAGAATTATAAGAAGGATGTGCTACATGTTAACTAAATACTGGAGCCTGCACCATCATCATAATTTCCAGTTGCAGAAAATGAAATTAAATCACCCCTGAAGTCTAAGAATCTGATTGCCTTGGTAAGATATAGACTCTGAAGGTGAATTAACTGCAGCCTAAAAGTGATGCCAGTAACGTATGTACAAAAGAAGGAAAACATGGATTAATGGAAAATTGGCCCCCAAGAAAAGCACACAGATGAGATTTAAAGAAGCTAAACTAGGAGCTCCCTTGTGGTGCAGTAGGTTAAGGACCTGGCCTTGTCGATGCAGTGCTCAGGTCACTGCTGTGGCATGGGTTGGATCCCTAGCCCCAGGACTTCCACATGCCATGGGCTCACCAAAAATTAAAAAAAAGGGGGGGGGCCTAAATGGGTCAGTCCCTGTCCTCAGGAGCAATTTGGACCTATGAACCTGGGTGTCTGTAGGGGGGGTGCTTCCTGTAGCCTTCTCAACATCTGGCCTTCCCCAGGTGTAAATGAACTAGCCCCACCCAATCCTGTGACTTCCCTCCTCCGTGCCATGCTAACAAAGGAAAGTCTGATAATTTCCTTTCCAAAACTTTTCTGGAGCTTGCAATCAAGTGCTCCATCATGTTTTTGTTTGTTTGTTTGTTTGTTTGTTTTAACATTTTCATGTAGAAATGAATGCATTTGACCAACTGCATTGTGGATAAATCTTCCATAACTTTGTTTAGTCCATTCGCTTTGTAAGAGATGGATCCACTCTGGTTGTGTTGATATAATGTTGTATCTGGATCTCAAGCCAGAGGCACACTGCCCAAGGGCCCAGAGCTATGCCCCTGGGAGATGATGAATGTGTCTCCTTACCCTGCGTGCCAATCCCAACTCTGTCCAAACTAGAAGGGAAGTGTTATCTTGCATTTTGCACTTTCAGGGTTATCGACTAAATAAATAAATGATTATAATGTTCTGCCAGTCAAAATATTTCAAAATGTGTCTTCATTCTGAAGCGCGGGGCCAGGTTTATATTATTATTATTATTATTATTATTATTATTATTATTATTATTTTGTCTTTTGTCTTTTAGTAGGGCCTCACCCACAGCACATGGAGGTTCCCAGGCTAGGGGTCAAATCGGAGCTGTAGCTGCCAGCCTACACCACAGCCAGAGTAAGGCAAGATCATTAACCCACTGAGCAAGGCCAGGGATTGAACCTGGATCCTCATGGATGCTGGTCAGATTCCTTTCCACTGAGCCACGATGGGAACTCCAAGGTTTATTGTTTTTAATGTCTTAATCTGTTCATTATTTTTGACAGCTTAAATCTTCTGGAGTGTAGTAATATCTAATAAACAGTTTCCCAATTTTTTGTCTATATGCCTTAAACTCAACCAAAAACTAGACATAAAGTTAATATATTAATATATCAGAGAGACTCTAAGTTTCTCATAGAACAAATTAAATTGACGCATTTAAATTCACCAAGTCTTAATTCTGAAATTAGATCATCTGCCCCCTGTGCACATGCATTCTTTGGGTAACTTTAAGACAAGCAAAATACACCAAGAAACCTCAAAGGAGGGTGTGTCTCATTTGTTGAACAGACATTTGCTGAGTGTCCCTATGTGTTCAGTATGTGGTAAAGGAAGGTAAATTTCTTCGGAGAGGTTCAAAACTTGGAATGACATAAATCATTGTCCTGAATAGACTCCCTTTGTTTGCCACACACAGGGTGTGCTGTTTAATTTATCACTTTAAATAACATTTATTCACAGCTTATCTGGACTATTTATTTAGTCCATCGGAACAATTTAATGGTTCAAAAGATTTAACAATTTCATGGTTTCAAATATATTATTTTTTTCTGTCTTTTTAGGGCTGCACCCACAGCCTATGGAGGTTCCCAGGCTAGGGGTCAAATCAGAGCTGTAGCTGCCGGCCTTCGCCACAGCCACAGCAATGCAGGATCCGAGCCACGTCTGCAACCTACAGCACAGCTCACAGCAACGCCGGATCATTAACCCACTGAGCAAGGCCAGGGATCGAACCCACAACCTCATGGTTCCTAGTCGGACTCATTAACCGCTATGTGACTATGGGAACTCCCTGTGGCTATTTTTATTTGAGGTCAAATGACTTCATTATTGCTTCTAGAAAGGAAAAAAAAATAAGTCTGATTTATTTCAAAAGTCACATAAGCTACCCCAGCTTTATCTGAGCCATGGCCAAGCTGACACGACCAGCAGGAGATTCCCAGCGGTGACATAATTCCAAAGAAGGGCGTTGGGGAGCCTGGAGTTCAAACCATGTTTTCACCTCCAAATATCGCTCAGAGGCTGATCTTTCTGGATAGTAAACAAAATTTCCACCTAATGTCCTCATATGAAGTTTTTTTTTTTTTTCAAAATTATCTTAGATTCACCCAAAGAATCTAGAGGATGACTAAGTAATGTATACCTTTTATAAATCTTGCTTTTACCATTTCCACACCCATTTTCAGAATTACCCAGGGTCCCCCGACTCCTCGCCCTGCCCCAATAAACTCAAGAGACGGCTCTTTGATGGTCTAATTATCACATCAGCAAGTCAAACACAGAGCTGTGTCATAGAGAAAGCTTCCAATTAATACTAAGCTGATATATTTCCTCCCTTTGCAGAAACAGTCCATTCTCAGAAACGCCAGAAATAGCCCACATGCCTATGTCAGAACAATGACTACAAGAAAAGTGTCTCTCATGACACAAGGAAGACATATCTGACGTTCCCTACCAACTCTAGACATGTCACCATCTCCTTGTTCTTGGGGCGGTGGGGGGACGCATTTCAAAAGCAGTTCCAACAAAGTCCAAAGAGGCTACATATATCTTTTCTCCCTTGCAAGGGATTCGAGTTCCTCGCTCTCGTCCTCTCAGGCTCTCCTTGACACCTGTGGCTCCGTTCGGCGGGTTTGGGTTGGGTTTTACGGTCCCCTCCACCTCCACCACCCATTCTTGAGAACAAAACGCACACTCAGAACTGGAGGTGGTGAAAGGTCACTTTCTACAAAGCTAACAAGTCATGAGGACCAGATAGCAGTTGCTGAGCAAACAAGAGGACTCCAGATTCCAGTAGTCTGGCTCAAGACCGCCCCCCCTCCCTTTTAAGGGAACACAACAGCATTTATAACATCTTCACCCAGTATCCTCAAGTCTGCTCAATTTCCTTAAAAAGCTTTGCAATAAGTTCCCGGCCTCTGATCTTTCAAGCAGTTTCACTTAGAACAGTGGCTGCTAAGTTTCACTGCAAAATAAAGCCTAAAGGCAGTAAGTTGAATATTACCTTTGTTTAGCCCATGTAAGTTTCAGATAACTTTTTTTTCCATGAAGAAAAAAAAAAAAGTGCAAATAAAACAGGCATCAAACAAAAGCAGCCCAATTGTGCCTCCCCCAAAAGGAAGATGGGAGCAGCAGATGCTATGCGTCTAAGAAGTGCCTCCTAATGCACTTTGTGCAATCGGTGCCACCGCTGGCTCAGCTCTGGCTTCTCTGTCACTTTGTGACGGAAGTTCTTTGCAAACGTTCTCGCTTAATGGGCAACGAGCAACATTAGGAGCCATCAGTAGCCCTGCTGCCTCGACACGGATGACAGCTGTGTCACCGCCATCCAGGGCAGCCGGCTGAGTGCTGGAGCCATCACAGTGCAAAATGACTCCACAGAACCTTTAGACAGAGGGGCAGAAGTTTGCATCTGAATTCAAGCAGCAAGTAAATCTGGCTCCGCCATTCAGAAAGCAGAGGTTACACCGACTGCATTGCCATCAGCTACCAACACTTCTCTTTCAGTGGCACCTAACCCACTGAGAGTCGTGGTCCAGGGCCCCTGGGCCTCCACCGTCCCTCTGGGGCAGGTGGAGCAGCGCTGGCTGCAGTCGGCGCTGCTGCCCTAGCTTCTCAAACCTTCTCTTACCTCGCCTTCCTTGTTCTTCTCCTTGCTTCTGCCCACGGAACTCCTCCCATTGCTGGCCGTCTCCCGCGCGGGGATCACGGATGTCTGGTGCAGGGGCATGCCGGCAGGGCTGCGGGGGGCCAGGCCCTGACCCCAGGCCTTAGCTCTTCGCTCGCCCTGAGGAGCCCACCTGCCCAACTGTTCATATCCTTGCCTTGCCGAGCTCAGTTCTAAACAAAAAGGGGAAAAATAGCGTTGGAGACACTGTGCAACGGAAGCCAGGGGCTCTGGCCAAAACATCAAACAGAGGCAAAGGGAATCTCAAAGAAATGCAAGAGTAGGTACTCCGGGGACAGATTACTTGCATCTCCAGAGGAGGGATCACTGCGAGTCGAGCTGCCCTGCTCTGTCCCTGGAGCCCCCCCCCCCCGACAGCATTGTGGGAGACAAGTCAATTTCTATGCTACCTAATAACTGTCACGGAAACCAAGGAAACCCAGGTCTCACAGGCCCTTATTAGCAACCGCTTCCTTTAATGGCACCGACTCCCAGGTCTGCCGCTGCTGCCACTTCTGCTTTTGTTTTTCCCTGATTCCCCAGGAGTCCACTAAGCACCCAGAGACACTGCATCCTGCTGACTAGGTAAATAAGCACAAGGCTGAAAAGCTTAGTGTCCTATTTGCAGCCAAATCTCTGCCTTGAAAAGCACGGCTCGCTGGCCGTGTCCTTAGTGCAGCCGCAGTAATCTGCTTAGGTCCAAGGATCTGCCCCGAAGTGAAGAGCACGGCACGTGGTGTTAAAAATAAGAGAGAGAGAGAGAGATGCTGGGAGCCAAGAACATCTTTCTCGGCTGGTTTTAAGAGCGCTGCCCGCTGCCTGCATCTTCCTCAGTTAGACATCAGCAACAGGGGTCAGACACGTCACCCCGGGGCTCAAGCCCCACCACCCGCTTCTGCTTTACTGCAACTCCTGTGCTCCTGGAAACACACTGTTGGAACCAAAAGCATTCTCTCCTTGCTTTTCCAGGAAGGAAACGGACTCTGCCCAGGACTTTATTGTCCTCTTTAGAGTCATACAATGTGGAGAAAAATAAATGGTTAATCCACGTTTCTGACCTTCGAACTAAAAAAATAAAAGATCCAGTATTTCAGTATGAAGCGAATTCTCCTGTGACCATGTTTTCTTTGTTAGGGTATTCGGTATGCTGTTTTTAAAAGGGACGGAGTTTTCTTTCCTTAGTTTAGGTACATGAACTTGTTGAATAAGTCAGATCTCCCAGGATCTTTGGGTTTCTTCACTCGCAAAGAAGCAAAATTCAGAAAATGTGTTGTTTTTTATACATGCTCGACTTACTGCTTATGATTCAGATTTGTTCCTTCTCAAACAGGAGATCTTCAAAGTGGTTCCTAGCTGCAATCATCTCTTACTAGTTTCATAATCTACAAAAACACCATTTCTAGATGATGTTCCTATTTGTTTAAACTCAGAATACAGATAAAACGTGGAAAAGGTAGTACTGTCATTGGCAATGGAGACAAATATAATCAGATTACTAAAAATATTTATTTACAAAAAGTAATATTTTGATGTACTCGCACTTTTTTTTTTTGGCTTTTCTAGAGCCACACCCGTGGCATATGGAGGTTCCCAGGCTAGGGGTCTAATCGGAGCTGTAGCTGCCGGCCTACACCACAGCCACAGCAACGTGGGATCCGAGCAGCATCTGCGAGCTACACCACAGCTCACGGCAACGCCGGATCCTTAACCCACTAAGCAAGGCCAGGGATCAAACCCGCAACCTCATCGTTCCTAGTCGGACTCGTTAACCACTAAGCCAAAACGGGAACTCCAAGTACACGAAGTTTAATCTAACTCTCCAGCCTAAATTTGCCACCTCATCTGAGCTCTGGCAGGAGACTCTACATCAGGCTCACCTGGGGGATTTCATAACACGCAGAAATGATACCTGAGACTCACTTAACCAGGGATTCGGGTTCAGCAGGGCTGCAGGGGGAGCGTGAGGTGGCTGTTTCTTTAATGTGTCACAGATGATTCTATCATCAGCCAGTCTGGAGAATCACTGCAACACAGCGGCTAAACAACCTTACGTCAAAACGCTCACTAAAGTGTACCTAGTGACAAACGTCTTGCTTTAAAATAGTAAAAAATAGAATCAGATAGGCCTAAACCTAGAAACCCATCACCATTCTGAGTTTACAAAGTACAGACGTGAACTACAGAAGCTTTAATGAAATGACTAAAAACCAGTCTCTTTCCAAACTACTCTGTAAGCAGATAAGGCTTAGACATTTTTGTAGCTCAAGTTTCACATCTGTGACCTGTAATTATGAAGCGGGCATTTCCTCACTTTAGAAATAACTGTTCATTCCTCTATCTCAGAGGATTGTCTTAATTAAGGGAAGGTTGGAAATAGAAGCCTGTAAATTTAATAGTGTGTGACAACTACTAAAATGTAAATTATGAATCTGTTTAGAAAAGTAATATCGTCTGTGTTTACATGCAGGAAAAGTTCCATAAAAAGCGAAGGCAGCTTTCCAAATAATTTAGACTTAAATACTTTTGTTTAAAATATTCATTGAAGTTACAAGAGATTTTTAGCTTGACTTAACAGAATGGCTCTCTTAATCCTTTACCTCATTATGTGTGTGTGGTTATCCTTTGTTTACTCTGAGGTTTTTTTAAAAATCAGATTTGAATTTCAAGTTAATTTGATTCCTGTGGTTGAGTTATTTCAATTAGCTTTCTTTTATCCGAAAATTTAGAATCTAAATTGAATTCCAGGAAAAAGATTTACTGCGTCAAGTATTTTACACACTAAACAAGAGTTTAGTTGGTATTTACATAATAAACTAAGTTCAGTTGCTATTTACATAATAAACTAAGGTTATTATGTCTTTTCAACTAAATGCTTCACGAGTAATAAGAAAAATTAATAACCAGGATGTTGAATAAACACTGACCTGGTATTGCCACAAACTGAGCTTTTATCATTTTCAAACTGGGTCAGGGAAAATCAATGCTTTGAACCGTCCACGAGTGCTACGGCTTCTCAGCCTTGGAACTTCGGAACCTACACGAGGGACTGTCAAGGACGCATTTACCCTCACACTTCCCACGAGCAGCTCCCAAAGCGTCCTGCCAGTTGCAGGCTTGACCTCTCCCCAAGAGACCCCACGGAACACTCCAAAACTGGCCAAAGTGAGAGGGAACGCATTTCTCCCACGGGGGCCAGACCTTCTCTCACAGTAACTCAGACCCCGGAGTAAACGAGCAGCACCGTGCTCAAGAGCTGTGCGCTGCCGGCACCGGTCGGCCATGAGAGAGGAGCCCCGGTTCCTGGAATCACTCCGCTGATGTGCGTCTGTGAACACAATCCCCGGACACTGTAGAGACAAGGTCCGCACTTGATTTCTGTGGATGCCACTGACTGTGGTTATTGTTGAGACCTCCTGGAGGATTTCGACCTCGCGTGGATGCTGTACCACACACAGCCCTGAGTTACATTTGTTTCATGTCCAGCTTTTGGCTTCCAGCTCTCGGGCCCTGGGAACAGGACCTCAATTACTGCCTCTGGCTAATATCTTTGGGACTTGTAGTTGGTGATTCTGATGCTAGGAGCTTCCTGGAGAGGCTCTGATTTGGTGCTTATCCTTGCTGGCATTGGCCTTGGTGGTCTCCAGTTTAAAAAGGAAGGCAAATGACATACTCATCCGATTCTATGCTATAAGACCTACCTCCATCTTTCCCTGTTTCAAGAACAAAAAATGACCTCTAAAAGGTTTATTACATTTGACTGTAATTTAGTAAGAAAAGAAACAGCCTATTAGGCAAAGACAAGGAACCAGGTAAACATCTGCTAATTCTTTACTGTAGAGACTGGTGATTCAATTCAGCAAACACTTATTGAGCATCTTCTGTGTTTCCTGAACCATGGCTCAAAGGCAGGAGGTAATAGAGAAAATTTTGTGGGACAATCTTGGTAATAAAAGGGTTTCCTGTGTCATTAGGGAGTTGCAATTTCCACAGGTAAATCAGTTTAAAAAATAGATGGTACAAAACAGTATTGAAACATAATATAGAATATTGAATGTAAGGGTCAAAGAAAGTTTGAGCACCAAGAAATCATTATAAGTCCAAATAGCTCATTGTGGAGAGGAATTGGGGACTGAGTCGGGGATGGTTAGAGATAAGGTGTCAGAGACATTCTGAGGCATAGAGGGGACTGTGAGATTGGCAGGTATCAGTTCAGGAGACTATTTTAAAATTCAAAGATGGGGTTCCCGTTGTGGCTCAACAGGTTACAAACCTGACTAGTATCCATGAGGATGCTGGTTCAATCCCTGGCCTCGTTTAGTGGGTTAAGGATCCAGTGTTGTCACGAGCTGTGGTGTAGGTTGCAGACACACTTCCGATCCCATGCTGCTGTGGCTGTGGCTGTGGTGTAGGCTAGTAGCCGCAGCTCCGACTCAACCCCCATCCTGGGAACTTCCGTATGCTACAGCTGTGGCCCTACAAAAATGAAATAAAATCCATAGAAATATATGTCCAGTCCCTTGGGATAGACTTTGATAGAAGACAAGAAAGGAAATTTATATATATGTATGACTGGGTCACTTTGCTGTATAACAGAAATTAGCAAAACATTGTAAATCAGTTATAATTTTTAAAAATATGAATAAAAACACAGAAAAAAATTTAAGTTATCAAGGTGTTTAAGCTAGGGCCATTTGAATGTGACATTGATTGAAACTTGGGAGGAAGAAACCAGGCCAAGGGCCTGGAAGAAACAGAAGGTCTATGCAAAGCAGTATGGAAGTTATAAATGCGGGGATAGAGGGATAGAAATGATACCATAAGAACTTTAAGTGAAGTTTATTCTGGAAATGGAAACAAGGAATTCTGAGTTGGGGAAAGGATATTTCATAACACATCCCCGTTGAACGGGAGGAAACCTGGACAGAATGAGCTTTAAATGTGTCTTTGTACGAGGCCCCGGATAGTCAACGTCACAGGTCATGGAGAAGGATGGATGATCAGGACGGCACCACACGGAGGTTTCATGACAGGTGTAAAAGAGGAGGAGGAAGAACTTGGATGGAAAAGCTTTTTTTTTTTTCCTGGGGAGATGCGGAACCATGTGCTTACAAAAACCTGTGCAGAGTTAGGGAAAAACTCCAGCAAAATAAGATCAATGGGAATAATGAGAGGAAAAAAAATAAAGTGGAAAATAATTAAAATTCTGATTCTGGGTTGATAGAAGCGTGCAGCGTAATGAAGCATTTCTGAAATGGTGTGTTTTCCTGGGTTTTGTCGGATTGGCTGGGGTTCAGTGCGTAACTGTATCTGGTATATCCAAGCATCCCTTTTATTTTTCTCTATCCAGGCATCTTTGGTGAGTAAGAGACCATGCATTCCACACAGATACACTGTCCCTGAAGACCTTTCAGAAGCAATTGGATGATCAGCTCACAAAGCTGAAGACAGACTAATGAACCTTCAAGGTCCTTGATTTCATTCGCTGGAAGGTATTGGTCCTAATTTTGGACACATCTATTTTCTGAGCTTGAAGCCAACTACAATGAAGCCAAGGAATTCATTTCAGTCTTTTGGAGAATCAATAGCAAGCCGCACAGTCACGTAAAGTGTGTGATAATTACAGCAGGCACTGAAATAGTCAGTTTCATGAGTCTGTATTTTTATATTATGCTCTTGACAAAAGAATATCATCAGAAACAGAATCTCCTTATTAATCTATAGGAGTGACTTTTGCGCCTAATTTGCCATGGGAAAGAAAAAAAAAAGATCATTCTGTTCAGTTTATCTAAAAAATACTATACGTTAGAAATAATCCACATTCTAAGGAACATAAGCATATATTACATTTGCTTAGCTTTGTGGACATAGTTTAGGATTAAATAAAGGTGAGTTCCTAATGTTCTGCTTTCTTTTCCTGGGCCAGACAAAGGGAATGAAATTTTGTTTAAAAAGCAAGATTGATTTTGGCAAACTTAAAACAGCCTTGCTCTCCTAGTATATACACCTACAAAGTTAATTTTTGCTAATGTTCTCTATAGCTGGTTGAACAAAGAAAAATAAAAAAAAAAATAAATCTCTTAGGGCAAATATCCCGCTCTACACATATCTTAAGAAAGTAAAGCATTTCATCCCAAAGGACAGACTGCTATCTACAGACGCTGGAGTGACCGTAGGTCTTCAAATCACTGTTGCTCCAGAACCTACCACCCGGCCTCCCAGGAATGGGGTGAGAGCCACTTTCACACAGGCAGTGCTGCCCCGCCCTCCATAGTTTGGAACTTCATCTCCAAAATATGGAGATGAACATTCGCCTCAGGGAGCCCAGCCTTCTCAGAGCCCAGCGGGAAAGCTCCCCGCAGAAGTTCAGCTCAGAGACAAAGGAAGGAAAGAGTGGTTTCTCCTCCTCATGTCAGCACGCTGACTTCACGCATCGGAAAACTAAAGAGCAGATTTAATCAAGCGCGTCTTGCACGGTCTTAAGATATTAAGCAAAGGATAATTGGCCCTGACATTCTTAATCAAGTAAACACACACACACACACACACATACGCTTGTGTGCACACGCGAGCATATGCACCAAAACACAAAACAAATAACGCTGCTTTGGACTCCTAAATAAAAGTTCAATCTAGATGTACAGATACACTTGTCTGCTCAAATATTTATTTGCATTCTCTACAACTACATACATAATTGGCATTCTCCATAGATAAGTTTATTCCATGTACGCGTAAAATAGAATTGTAGAATTTTGCATTTGGAAGTTAAATCAGAGAGTACCCTACCACCTTAGAAATGACCAGCTTAAGTCTGTAGACATGCCTGGAGCCTAGCTGATGGCAGAGTTGATGCACAGCAGTTTCCTGATTCACAAAATCTCCTGCCTTTTCACCATGATCTGGTCCAATTTTATAAGTATAAAGCTTAGATTTCTTTTAAGAAAAAAAAAGGCTACATCATAAATACACTTATTTATGCACATAATTCATTCATATTTTCCCTGTTAGCTGTTCTGAGAGAAATATATGTTATGGTGTAATTGTGAATTCCAAGTATCTCCTCTTCAGAGACCTCACTTTACTAAAGGTTTTTAAAATTGTTCTGAAAAATAGAAAATATGCTACCTTCAATAACACGTTACCACTAATTTCCCAGTTTTTGTAGCTTAAGGATTTATTTTGCTTTTCAAAATAATAGAATCTGAAAAAAATAACTGTGTATAACCTCAGTTGAGCAATGTTATTCTCACAAGACCATTCAGCATACAAAGCTATCTCGATATTTTTGAGAACAAAATTGCTTAGTCTTTGTTTTCAAACCAGTATGTATAATATCCCTTGCAGACTTTTAGAAATAAGACATGGAATACCACTGGAATTTAATAATGCCTCTTTTCATGTAATGGATTCAGGAATTAAGTCTCTGGAAAAAAATACATTGGAACCTTAACCCTCAGTACACTTCAGAATATGATTTTGTTTGATGAAACAGTCTTTCTAGATGTAAGCTATTTTATTTCATTTTTTGTTTTTAATTTTTTTTTTTTTTTTGCTTTTTAGGGCCGTACCCATGGCATATAGCAGTTCCCAGGCTAGGGCCTACACCACAGCCATAGCAACTCAGGATCCAAACCATGTCTTGACCTATACCATAGCTCACGGCAATGCTGGATTCCTGACCCACCGAGCCAGGCCAGGGAACAAACCCAGGTCAGGTCCTCATGGATACTAGTCGGTTTCATTTCCACTGCGCCATGGCAGGAATTCCCAATTTTAAATGAGTCATCAGTGTGAGCCCCAATCCAGTACAACTGGAGTCCTCAAAAAGAATGGGAACATTTGGACCCAGAGATGGACACACGTATGAGAAGGTGCCATGTGACATTTGCAGCTATGCCACCTTAAGCCCGGGGACTGTACAGAATCCTGAGAAGGAAGAGCCCCAGCCGACACCTTGATTGTGGACTATTAGCTTCCAGAACTGAGACAATAATTTTTATTGTTTAAGAGATTCAGTTTTGGGTATGACAGATCTAGGAAACTAATTGACTCCTACAGACAGGTCCTTTGAATCATTTTTACTGTTAGCCCTGTCCTTAAAGTGTATAAAGTAATATACTTTTAGTGAGCTACTAAAAATAACTGGGTAGGACCCCAGGTGAACAACGTATTTTAAGAGACCACTGAGTATACAAAATCATCTCTTGATACTTTTGAAAATAAAGTTGCTTGCTCTTGTTTTTTAAACCAGCATGCACATTCCTTGCAGACCTTTAGAAATAAACAAATGAAGTAAGAAATTGTGAGTAGCTAATATAACGGTCCCAGAGGAAACGAGTGTTCTAAATTCACTAACTACTCTCTTTGCATATATTATTATTTTAAAATTAGTGTCATGATCTAAATTATTTTAATATGGATGAAAGTATTAAGCCAACATTTTAACTGAAAAAACAATATCAGGAATAGAAAATAAGGAACACCTGAAACCTTAATTCCCTATTGGTTTATATGTTTTTTGAATTATATATTTATGAATTAAGGTGCTTTTGGCTAAATGTTACCTATTCCATATTCAGACAGCTAAGATAGGTCTGGCCTCTTTCTAGGAAAAAGGAAAGGAATATTCAGAAGAATAAATTTGCATTTCTACATTTCAGATGCCGACTAAAAGAATTAGTCAAAGCATGTGGATATCCTTGCTTTTCACTCCGTACAGGAGACTCTCTTCCTCATCAAATCTAGTGACTTTTTCCTTTGAATTAGAAGCACTTCCTGGTGAGAGGCAAATGCCAGGTGCACAAAAATCAGAAAGCAAGTTATTGAAACCCGAGCACCACGAAAGGAAGCGGAAATGATATCCAGGGGGCGCCCAGTCTTCCCTACCAGGCAGGTGTCTCAACAGGAACACGGCCCACCGGAGAGACGCACGGGAGGAGCCTACGAGACACGACACCTGAGACATGAGTGCCGGCAAAGGGCGGGCACCGCAGACGGCCCTGGCGGTGGAGTGTCAGCAGAAGGGCAGCATCTGCTGGGTCCTGAGATGGCACATGTTTTTAGGAAGTGACAGTGCCCATCAACAGGAGCCTGAACGCTGGTCCGATGATACAGTGGGCACAGAGTCCTGGGGAGGTGGCTAAGGATGGAGCCCAGGGAGGAGGCAGTGGGAGCCGCAGGCAGAGCAAGGCCGCTTCAACGGTGGCCCGAGAATGAAGTGTACACGCCGGGTCTACATTTGGTTTGTCACCTTATGTGTGGTCACCGGGGATTGATGGTGCCAGAGAAAATCATGGGAGGGGTGGGAAGGGGTTGACCCAGCAGCCTGGCCAGCCAGGCGTATTCTGAAATAGGGGAGCTCCTGTTCGTTGCCTGTATGTAGTCTGGTGTTTAGAGATCTATCTGAGTCAATGTAAGAAGGGAAATTCTGACAACCAGGTCTCCATGAAAATGAAAGCAGGCTACTTTTTCATCCTACGGTCTAGGAACAAACTACATCGTTCAAATACAGCACACACAACTACTTATTAGAACGATTAAAGAATAAGCTAAAATGTCCTTTTTTTTTTAATTTTGCCCTTTTTTAGGGCCACACCCATGGCACATGGAAGCTCCTGGGCTATGGGTTGAATCAGAGCTGCAGCTACCGACCTGCAGAGGCCGCAGCCACAGCGACGTGGGATCTGAGTCACGTCTGTGACCTACACCACAGCTCACAGCAACTCTGGATCCTTAACCCACTGAGCGAGGCCAGGGATCGGACCTGCATCCTCATGGTTACTAGTCGGGTTCATTACCACTGAGTCATGATGGGAACTCCTAAAACATCTTTTTAAAGGCTGGATTCAGTAACTGCTGAAGTTCCTTTTAATTTGGGGATTCCGTGACATTAGATTTTGTGTTTACCCTTTGTACCTAAGGTTGTTCCTTGTATCAAGACAGTGATGTTATGAAGGAATAATTTTGGCAAAGGAGAATTCAGCCTGAGGAGGAAGAGAGTCTGTTGCTGTTGGTAACTTACCGTTAAGAAAAGACCAGAAAATAAAAGAGAAAAGCCCAGGGGGTAAATGTGTTAGAGCTCATCACAGAAGATTTACATCATCAATTTGTGGAAACACTATAAAGAATTTACCTGTCTAGATACTGACTATATATCTTGTCAATTATACATTTCTTGTCTACAACTTAAAACTGCTAACATGGATTCTACATGCAAAAGGTCTAAAAGGATGCATGAATAATAGATTCCTAAGATAGTTAACACTGAAATACTAAAGATTTTTTAAAGGTACTACTATAAAAAATTTATAGACATTTGATAAAAAGATTAAAGTGTGTAAAATGTATGAAATACTATAAAATATTTGAAAATGGGCTACTGAATATTTAGGAGTATTACTATAACTTCTTTTTAAGAAGAATAAATCAAAAGCACTATCCGATGTATATTATATCACTTTTACAGGATGCTCTCTGCATTCATGATTAGGTTTCCAAAATCTGATCAACTGGAGCACTATAACAATTGTTCAAATACTTTATTTATTTACTTACTTTAGGGCCACACCTGTGGCATATGTAAGTTCCCAGGCTAGGGGTCAAACTGGAGCTCTACCTGCCGGCCTACACCACAGCCACAGTAACTTGGGCTCCAGCTGAGTCTTTGACCTACACCACAGCTCACTGCAACACTGGATCCTTAACCCACTGAGCAAGGCCAGGGATCGAACCCATGTCCTCATGGATACTAGTTGGGTTCATTACTGCTGAGCCATGACAGGAACTCCCTGATAAAGTTTAACAAATGTTTCAACCACAAAAATGTACTTATATTTAAAAGAATAATGAAGATTAAATATAGCTTTAAAAAATAATTGTGTATATCCCTTCAAACTCTACTTAAGAGTATCCAAACACATGGGTCAACCTAATATTTTATATGTAAATGGAATTATTTCCACTTATTAAGTATAAATATGTATGCCAAATTGAATAACACACTTTAAAAACTAACCATTATTAGAAAATAGCATATACCCTGTACCCAAACTGTACACAGTGTAACTTTTCATGATCAGCGGGTTGCAATGACTCAATGCGGTTATTATAAATCAGAGTTATCATATTGCAGAAAAGGACAACAATGACAGGAGCAATCACCTTTTGTTGAGCCACCTACTATTGGCCAATGAATGATCATCACTCTACTTATACTGGAAACCTAATCTGGCCCCACTGTAGCTTTCTCGGCAGAATTAACTGTCCCCGTTTAGCGGAGAAGGGAACTGAGGTTCCGGGTCCCCAGCACGGTCAACGACAGACTTCAGAGGAAACATTCCTCTGCCCGACACCAAGCACCTTTCCAACAACCTGCTAATAGAGAGCACTGACTGGCGGACTGCAGAAGGGATATGATGCTGATGGTGTGAGTGCAACCAGATCACCGCGGCACCCTTATGATGCTGCCCTCGCAGTGCACACCACAAAGCCACCCAGGTCGACACGCTGTATGATTACAGGCCTTTGCTTTCACAGTAGTGGGCACGGCGAGTATAACCATCACAAGCTCCTCTCCTGTTTGGCCATTTCCCCAAGAAGGGGGGACGCAACAGAGTAATAACAGGTGACAAAAATCTAGAAAATGGATTTTAAAAAGCTTGAAACATAGGGATGCTAAACTATTTTTTTTTCTGCCAGATTTTAAATCATTGAACTGAAAAGATAAGTGTTTGGCAAGACATTATATCCTGAAAATTTTCACAGATGGTGGGTGCCCTGGATGTCAGATAATCATAGGAAGCTCCTGCATTTTAGAAAATAAACTTAATCTACGCCCCTAAGAGCTCTGCACAACACACAGAGAAACTGGACAACTTTATCTAAACTACCGAAAAGAATAAATTGGATTATTTGTGTTGAATATTTACTGACACAGTTACTGATTTGGATAGAATTTAATAATTATCTTTCATCCCTGTGGAGTCCACTGAGAAAGAAAGAACACTTGAATAGAATATTAAGAGGTACTTATTCCCAGACCACACAATAGACAAATATCTATAATTGGTTTAGAAATAAAATGCAATCTGAACTATAAGTCTATTATGAATGTTTTACATTTTAAAATTTTATACTGTTTCTTTCATAAAAGAACAACTATCGAAGAAAATATTTACTATTATATAAAACTGCATCACTATAATAAAGCAATAAAAAGGTAGATCTCTTTAAAATTAACCAGCGATATTTCATCTGTTATGAAACAATGTGTAATTACCCAAGGGTCATTTTTCTAAAGGTAGCCACAATTATCAAATGAATAAGACAGGAAGGCAAGTAATGACCATTTAGTTCATATTAAAATTACCACATACGATTTCCATTTAAGAACAAAGTTCAAGGCATTTGCAGTCATATTGTTATAATCTACTCTTTTCTTTTAAAGAAGTGGCCAATATATACCTTATTACTTTAATATAAATACAGACATTTGCTATTATAAAGTCTATATGAGATGAATACTAGAAAAACATTTAATAACTGCATTTGAGGCCCATTCGTAAAGAGTTTAAAAAGTATGTAGTTAGATGATATAACATGTGTGAAACATATAGATAGATCATGACACATTCTATGAAGAACTCAAAAGTGTTAAGCTGCAAACACCTCCGCACACAATGAGAATCACAGAGTCACGCAAACAAGAGGCAAAGAAGATACAATGAGAAAGGAAGCAGCATGGTTAAAAGTGATGGTGGGGATGGTGCGGGAATTCCCGTTGTGGCTCAGCCAATAGCGAACCCGACTGGCATCCACGAGGACATGGGTTCAGTCCCTGGACTTGCTCAGTGGGTTAAGGATCTGGCGTTGCCATGAGCTGTGATGTAGGTCACAGACACTGCTCGGATCTGGCGTTGCTGTGGCTGTGGAGTAGACCAGCAGCTACAGCTCCGATTAGACCCCTGACCTGGGAACCTCCAGATGCTGAGGGTGCGGCCCTAAAAAGACAAAAAGACCGAAAAAAAAAAAAAGTGATGGGGAGGGAGTTCTTATTGTGGTTCAGTGGGTTAAGGACCGAATGCTGTCTCTGTGAGGATGTGAGTTGGATCCCTGGCCTTGATCAGTGGGTAAAGGATCGAATGTTGCCGCAAGCTGTGGTATCTGTCACAGATCAGCGCAGATCTGGTGTTGCTGTGGCTGTGGTATAGCCCTTCAGCCGCAGCTCTGATTTAACCCCTAGCCTGGGAACATCCTTCCATGTACCACAAAAAGAGCAAAAGAAAAAGTGATGGCACGGAGATTTCTTCCTCAGTTACTCTGAGACTTTCTCTCCCACTGTATGTAAACTATAACACCTGTGCAGAAATATAAAACTGTGGCAAATGTATTACCTAAATATAAATGTTTCCAAGTAACCAACAACCAGGAAATACAGACCCATGATTTTTTTTTTTTTTAAAGAGGAAACAATGAGATGATTCCTACAATTCTCTGGTCTTCTGCTTGGTGGCCACTTCTGGACTCGGGTACAAAGAAGGACAAACCAGAGCCTGATGGTCTACCTTACATGAGGAGACTGAGGTGGAAGGAATGGGAGAGGGCTGAAGTCTGTGGAGCAAAGAACCAGAAAGAAAGGACCTTGGCGAAGGGGCTCCAGAAGTGAGCATCAGCATCTCCTCGAGTCTTTACACACTGATCTGTGCGCGCATGAGGTCCTGCTCTGCAAGAAGGACAGAACAACCACCTCAGAGCCACAAACCACGCAAATGCAGGTAACAAGGTTCAGGATCCAGCAGGTAAGAGAGGAAGGGTTTGTGGAATCAGAGATATTCATCAGAGATCCCTGAGCAACGATACCTCAGAGTAAACTGTACTCTATTTGAGACACTCCCTAAGCAAGCTTAAAAGCCGGCCTCCAGAAAAAAAAAAAAAGCAAAACAACAACAACAAAATACTAAACCTCAAGTACATTAACTGCTTCCTGAGACAAATGTATGCACTTTTTAAAGACAAATAGGAAAATCCAGATTCGCAACAATTGAGAATCAGAATATCTGGCACTAAACAAACCGTGATCAGGCATATGAAGGCAGAGTCAAATATAATTCATAGTCAGGAGTAACATCAGTGATGTAGAAACTCCAGAAATTATTCATTTGGTGGTGTTAGCAGACAGTCAATACTATAGCCATGATAAACTGGCTCAGAGGAAAACAAATGTAGGAGGAAAGAAATGAAAAACATTTTTAAAAAGCCAAGTGGAACTTACCCAATTTCTGAAATCAAAATTCACTAAGTAGATTCAAAACCAAATTAGATATTACAGGGAAAAGTAGGGCAACTTGAAGATATATAAAAACAAAAATTTATCTAAATTGAACAGTGAAAAGAAAGACTGTAAAGTAACAGACAGAGAAGGAATAAAATGTGGGTTAAAATCAAACAGTTTATCACTCATGCAAATGAAGAGCAAGAAGGAAAGAGAGAAGAAGGGGTAGAAATTAATACTGGAAAAAATAATGGTCAATTATTTTTCTAAAATTTATAACAATTAAATCTACAGATATAAGAAACTTATCAAACCCCAAGCTAAGAAATATAAAGAAAATCAGAGCCAAGCAGACCAAATTCAAATATCTGAAAACTTTTAACTGAAAGAAAAGCTTAAACAATGCTGGAGAGAAAAAGACCTGTTTAATCCAAGAAGAAAAATAAGAATCCCTTCAGTGCATTTGGAAGAAAAAAAAAAAAAAAAAAAAGAACTTCTCAGATCAAATTAAATACCAGTGAAAATATCCTTGAAAAATACAGCAAAAATAATTTTCACACAAATAATAACTGAGAAAATTATTTATGCTATCAGTCCTGCATTACAAGAAATGTTCAGGGAAGTTTTTCAGGTAGAAGGAAAATGACACTAGATGTAAATTTGTATCCACATAAAGGCAAAGTGAGAGCTAGAAGTGATAACTGTTTGTGTGTGTGTGGTGTGTGTGCATGTGTATACAAATATAAATATGTATATATGTAACTACAAAAGAAATGTCAACTTATTTCCAAATTTTTTTAATTGAATATTTAAAACAATACATTGTGGGGTTTATTTTATATATATACACATATAGATATAATATATATATACATATATATTGTTGCATATATACATGTTGCATATATATATGTAACAACAGGACAAAAGATGGGAAGAGGAAAGAGGAAGCATATCAATGTGAGGGTCTTATGTAAAATAGTGTGATATAGGGTATATATGTAAAACAGTATGGAGGTAGATTGTGATAGTTTGATGGGAATATTTTGTCTTTTTTTTTTAGGGCCACACCCATGGCATATGGAAGTTCCCAGGCTAGGGGTTGAATCAGAGCTGCAGCCTCCAGCCTACACCACAGCCACAGCAATGTCAGATCTGAGCTGCATCTGCAACCTATACCACAGCTCAAGGCAATGCTCGATCCTTAACCCAAGGCCAGGGATTGAACCTGCGTCCTCATGGATACTACCCGGGTTCGTTACCACTGAGCCATGATGGAAACTCGTAAACAGGAATAGTTAAACCCTAGAAAACATGATAAAAATAAAACAAATACAGCTAATAAGCCAAATGTAGAGACAAAACTTGAATTCTAAAAATACTCAATCCTTAAAATGGCAAGGGAAAAGAGGGCAAAAAGAACAAACACAGATGGGATGATAAAACATACAGCAGGATGATAGAGTGAAGTCCCACAGTATTGCTACTTATATTAAATATAATGGTCTGAGCACTCCAATTAAAAGGCAGAAATTGTCAGAGGACAAAAATAGAGCAGGAGCAAGCCATATGCAGTCTACAGGAATCACACTTCACATGCAAAGACACAGAGAGGTAAAGGATATGTGTCACACAAACACCATCCTGAACAAACTAGAATTCAGACATACTAGAATTCAGCAAAAGCAATATAATTAGCAATAAAGATATTTTATCATGTTAAAACAATTAATTCCTTAGGAAGATACAGCAACCATAAATACATCTGTACCTTATTAACAAAATCTAAACAAGGCAGCCAACAGTCTATGGACCTGAAGAAGCAGAGAAATGACCCCCACTGTAGTGTGTGATTTCCATGGTCCTCTTCCTGTAACTGAGGGTAGGTGTGGAAAGACGTGTATTGTACAGCAGCTCTGTCAACCCGATCCACCCAAGGACCATAGCCTAGAATTTCTTTTCAAGTGCACGTCGAGTGTTCCCCAAGATAATCAGACCCTAGGCCACAGAAATAGTCAATACACTCAAAAGAGGAGAAATAACCAAAGATGTGTTTTCTGATCACAATGGAATAAAATTAGAAATCAATAAAGAAATCTGGAAAATCCCCAAATAATTAGGAATCAACTAGTATATTTCAACAGAGCCCAGAAGCCAAAGAAATCTCAAGGGCAATATTTTCAAAGAATACTACATCATAAAAACACTTAGCTTATCACAGGTAATTGTGTTAGTTTGACAATAAAAAATTAATGTATTGCTCCACAGTAAAGACTTAAATGAAAAATATCATCATTGACTCAATTAGTACAGGAAAAGAACATAGTAAAAAGCAGTATCTGTTGACAAAATTTTAGCAAACTAGGAAGAAAAGATAAGTTAATCCCTCAACTTGATAAAGGATATTTATTAAAGACTTTCTAGCTAGCACCACAATTAATGATAAATAAGTTAACAAAGGTTTAGATATGAATATATGTGATATATGAAAAAAATATGAGTAATACACAATAACATATTTTTCTCCCACTCCACAAGCAAGCTTTTCATTTCATACTATGCATTAATTATATATGAATTTATTTTCAATATATATGATTATAAGCATCTATTAACATGTCTCTATTAATACTTAAACCTCTGTCTGCCCATTTACACAGTTATTTTATTTATTTATTTATTTATTTATTTATTATGTATTTATTTACCTAGTTTGCTTTTTAGGGCTGCACCTGCGGCATATGGAGGTTCCTAGGCTAGGGGTCTAATCAGAGCTACAGCTGCAGGCCTATGACACAGCCACAGCAGCACAAGATCCAAGCTGCATCTGTAACCTATCCCACAGTTCACAGCAATGCTGAGTGAGGCCAGGGACCGAACCCGAAACTTCTGGTTCCGAGTTGGATTCGTTTTCGCTGCACCATGACGGGAACTCTGATTCATAGTTATTTACTGCAAAAATGGAAATGAGCTCTTATTGCTCAATAAAAATAAGACAATCAACCAAAGTTGTCTAATTATTTCAATGGATGTTACACCAGATAAAATATATAACTGACAAGTCTATAAAACAATGTTCAACATAATGAGTAACCTAGAAATGCAAATTAAATCATAATTGGATATTATTATATGCTCACTAATAAAGGGACTCAATGAAAATAATAATTATTATACTTCTGTTTATTTTTGTATACAATTGCATAATTGCTGTAATTTCCCAGTGACCCTAACCTCTGCGTTTTACAGTTACTTTTGCTGACCATAATAATGCACATCAAATGCAAATATTTTGTTTACCACAATAATAATGGACTCATCACAGAATGACATCGTGGTTTTCAAATCATAGTGCTTTTAATATAACAATACATGGTGATTTCGGATGCCATACAGGTCATACTGCAAAAATCCATTACTCCATTAGCTTCCCTAAGTTTTACTTTAATAGCTGTAGTCACAAGAGAAGTCAAGATATTGGTCTTTCTGAAATTGCCTCTGAGATTCTTAAAGCGTTTGGACCCATTAAATCCTGTTGGCCTCGCTGCCTTCTCTACTCTGCCTCATAAGTACAGCGCAGGCTGCACCTGTGGGATGGCTTTCTCCTCTAACCCCGGCTGGTTCAGTAAGTGCAGGGCATCAAGAGGGAGTGGAGGCTGGGAGGAGAGTAAGGCCAGGGTTTTTCTTCTCACACTTCCCTCTCCGGGTCATGTCATCTCCACCAGCAGCTGGTCCCCTTTTCTGCTGAGCACCTGCTATGAGGCGCAGCACTGTCCGTTGCTCCATATGCGCTGTGCTTTCCAGGTTGCTCCCGCCAGGATTCCCACTACAGGTGCTCACTGCCTAGCTCCCCATCCCCCTTTTGGTTCACTTAGCTCTGTCTTCTTTAAACTGTTTTTATTAAAACCACTTTGAACACACCCTCGGTCCTCTTCCACAAGCCCAGCTGACACAGTAGCTGGTACCATGAACAGGATTCTCGAGGGATGGCCTGGCTCTCCTATGTGTGTGCCAACCGGCGACCCGAAAGGGTGGGATCACAGCTTTCAAGGTTTCACTGGAATGACATGGAGATAATTCCTGATGGAGTGCAGACCCTTGAGCAATCAAGTGTCTCTGGCACTTAGTGGTCATGGCAAAATAACTAGTTAGTGCAAAGATCATGGGATGGGATGACTGTTCCTATTTTGAACAGTATAGACAAAGATAAGTATGTGCTCAAAACCCTGAACTCCCAATTCATGTCACAGGCGGAGATCCAGAAAAATTTTAACAGTAGCCTTGAAAGAATGCCTTATTTGTGGCAGCATAGGGAGGACAAAGCTGAAGGGTCTGCCAATGGGGGAATGCAGAGCTGCTGCGTTGCTAAAATGCACACTTGCCTAAGTGAAGTGGGAGGCAGATGGGCTCCCGGGCTAAGAATAGCTGGGACTTGTTAGGCTGAGGGAACTGGGCCTTGCTTCTCTTTGACACGTCAAGGAGAAAGTTAACAGCAGGAGCTGAGCTCTGCTGGAGTGAAAAGATAAGATGACCACATCAATCACTCCTGGGGTCAAGGACACCTCCCCAGCTACACATGCACGGAAAGACTCCTAGGGGTCAAAAAGGGAGGGGGTTCCAGGCCATAATAAGTTCTGCTAACCTTCCCATAAACCCTTGTTCTGACATCCATCTTAGCCAAAAGACGTGCACGCAGATCAGGGAGGACCCTGTGTCTGGTCAGGTGTGAGAAATGAAACAAGATAATTGGCCACAGGAAAACAAAGACCTGAAAGAGCTGTGCTATATATTGATTTAAATCACCTTTCTGGCATGCTCCTCATTAAGGGGGTCACCCATACACCCACTCCTCCTCCGGGGTGTGTATTACTGCTTTACTTCTGCCTTAGATATAACAGACTGCCTCTCTCTGTGCTCACCCACATGTTGTACTGTGTCTCCAACAATAAACTTTGTACCTGCTTTTACCAGTCTTTGACTCCTTAAAACATTCTTGCTTTCAACAGAGGGCAAGAATCAGGCCAATTCTACTTTTATCCTCTAGCTAGCCTAGCAGCTAGGACTCCTGGTTTTCACCCAGGCTGCCCAGGTTCAGTTCCTGAGCAGGACATTAAAATCTTGCTTCGAGCCATCGTTCACTGCTATGTCTCTGTGATCATAAGGAAATAAAGACTGTGGGAAGAAGTGGCACCATGACTGGTGATTTAGACACCAAGCAGACAAAGCTGAAATTTGCAATCTAAAAATGCTCCTGCAATGTTCTTTCCAGTGGAAACAGCTCTGCTCCTTCAGCTGCAAGAACCAAGCAGCCTTGGAAAGAAATGTTTCGGTGACTTCACTTGGGCAGCTGCCTTGAAGTACCAGGCTGATTATTTTCAGCATCTCTCTCACCACCCCTGACTGCCTTCAGTCTCATGATGAGACTTACATCTGAGTATTAACCAGAGAGGGGAAAAGTGCAGAATCTTTTCAAAAAGTATACACTGTATTCTAAAAGTATACACTGGAGGACATCCAGGTCTTTGACAGTTTCATTCATCAAAAAGGAAAGGACAGTGTTGGGAAATATTTCAAGGATGTTATAGGAAGGAAGAGAAATTGTGACATTGGACAAAGCCAGAGCTATCAAAAGGAGAGTATTCACCATGGATTCTGGATAAAATTGAGATTAAGCACCTGTGTGCCATGGGGATACATTTGAATCAAGGCACCCCTGGGTTTCACACCCCCTTAACCTCGCCCTTGATGGGAGTCAGTTTACAGATCTGCAACATACTAACTTGGAGGGAGGTCTGGGTTACTTTGAAAACCCGCCACATGGCAACAGTATATACTACAAATCTCCCCCACCATTTTTTTCAAAAGGGAATTTTGAACATTTACCAAGGTGAAAAAGCTCTTAGGGGTGGGGCAGGGGAGGCGGAGCATAATTAAGATCCAGGCAAGATTGACTGACAGATGCCTGACCTCACCCAGAAAAGCTATGGTGACTATAGGGCTTTATATTTCTTCCACATTGGAAATGCATTTTCCTGAAATTAATCAAAGGACAAAAAAACAGAAGCTAACTGCTCAAGAGAGTGGAATCTTAGGGGCCCTTCCTCAAATTCACTTGCTATTCCAGCTCCACCCCACTCCGTGCCCTGAAAGGATGACCTCTGTGGACTGAGTCATTCAAGTCCTCCACACTCTGGATTCCACCTGGGAAGTGAAGGCAGGGTAACTGGAGCAGATGGTTAGAAACAGATTGTTTTTATAGTGGATACTTCCTCATGAATGAAGCTTCTCTTGGGCAGAACTCTTGCAGGGTTTTAGCTGCCATTGGCTTGTGGCAACATCATCTGGTTCTCTGGCCTTTCAAATCTGGGTGAAATCTGGCACCTCCTTGGAGTGTCTGGGCTTCACTCCCCTTTTTTATTTCCTTATCCACTGAATATACCTTGATATTTGGGTGTTTCCTTGAGTCTTTTCAATTACAATTTTTGAAATACAGGAATATTTTAATTTTGATAAAGTCAAATTTACACCTTTTCTTTTCTTTTCCTTTTTTCTTCCTTTCTTTTTTTTTTTTTGGAGCATGCTTTCTGTATCCTATCCAAGAACCTTTTGCCTAACAAAAGGTTTTCTCCCCTAATAGTCTCATAAATTTTATAGTTTCTCATTGTGTATTTAGGAAGATGGTCTATTTTGAGTTATTTTATATAAGGCATGGCATGCACATCAAGGTTAGTTTTATTGCCTAATGTCATTCAATTGTCTCAGCACCATTTGTGGAAAACTATTCTTTGTAATAGTTTTTTGAGTGCAAAGGCCTCGTTAAAACAATTCCCAATAGTTCCCTCCCATCCTCTGAACTATTTTGTCATGTGCTTCATTTTACACATGCTCCAGAAACACAATATATTGCCGCTATTTTCCTTCAGTTAAGCCCTGTTGACTCTACAATGAGTTTCCTGCTGAGAAACTTGTTCTGTCCAAGTCTTGCTTTTCTTTAAGACTGCACAGATACATTACAACTGGCCACATGTGGCTAATTGAGTAAAACTGGAGTTCACTTTCTCAGTTAAACTAGCCACATTTCAATGCTCCATAAACACACGTGGCTGTCATTACCTGGCCTTACAATGAGGACAGAGTATTTCCACTGCCTCAGAAGGTGCGGCCAGCTATACCTCTGTGCAAATATTTATGGTCACAGGTTGCCAGGCATATTAAAGCTTATTCAATTTTATCATTTTTGCACTGATTTGTAGTAAGTGTATTAAGGGACCAATCTAGGGTAACTTGGTTTATACCAGGATTTGTGGGTAGAAGCCATTGACGTGAGAAGTGAAGCAGTGATTTCATAGTTTCAAATGTTGTTTCAAACGTTGTTTTCAAATTCAAAGATACTTCTTAGACTGCTTTATTTCTAATGAATGTAAGTTTTCTAACAAATTATATTTTTAGCATTGTATTCTTTGGAAAAAATTTTGAATTTTGAAAGTATCTTTTTTTTTTCCTTTCTGGGTTCCACTTTTCACAGGGGTTTTACAAGTGACAAACTGACAGTTATTAACAGAAAAGATATCTGGAAAAGAGAGGACCAACTGGAGGACAGCTGTTTTTTCTGAAAACAAATATACAATAAGGCATATCTGTTACTGTCTCCTCTATTTATAAATAATAATAGCTCTGAGTAATGTTCACCTTTTACAAAAGGTCCGCATAAAATTTAGAATTTAAAAGACTATTATTTTAATATACCAACAAGTATAAACAGTTCATAGACAAATGGAGGTAAAGCCCCCCCTCCCAAAGATGACTGTTTTGGAGAAAAATGAGAATGTGGTGTGTTGTTTAAAAGTTTACAGCCAGAGTTAATACACTTCTTCTATTGTTTTATCACCTCTGAATGCAGCAAAGGCGTGTTTAATATTCTTCCTAAAAAGACTTTATACTTATCATAAAAACTCTGTCAGTGGCGGAACGCTGCTCTACTACCCTCCTGTATATAATCTGCCATCTACGTCTGCATTCTCTTCAAGATCAAACTACCTGTTTATAGAAACGAAACATTCACCTTAACACAAAAGATGCAGCCTAATCATAATGACATATCCAAGTATCCCCATCTTTTTTAAATTACAATCCAACAACCATGTGGGATGTTTACTGAGTGTCCAGAATGGTATTAGGCACCGTGGGGTATGCAAGACGGCAGGAGGAGATGGTGCTGTGGAGGAGGGCAGACATAAAACAGGATCTACTTAGCAACAGAGATAATACAGAACACGTATAAATCTGTGTGACTTCCATCATAACTGCAACATAATTTTCAGCATGAATGAATCGATACACGATAATAAATTTTTTTCTGCTGAGGAAGTGAGATTTGAGTGTGGATGGAAAATAAGAATGAAAGTGGATGCACGGTAAGGAGGTGGTGAGAGGAGATAATTTTGAATACATGAGAATGATATACTCTACTTCATTCTATAAGAAAAACAAAAATGAAGGCAAGACAAACAACCCCCACTGTGAAAATCCGTATGAGGCTCTTCTGGGAAGTTGAAGGGGGATAAATAATGGAATCCAGGATGGAAGATGAAAAATTCTCATATTGTATAGTAAGGAGCTCCAGGTTAATGTCTGCTGTTTATGGATCAAGAAATAGATTCTATATGTACTTAAAGTTACTAGGCTATCAATAGAAAATGAATCACAATAGTCTCATTTAAAATATTGGGGTGGGGTGAATAGAAATGATGGGGTGGGGGGCAGATACATTTCATCGTACTTGTGTGAGTTGAGGGATTTGGAGAAAGTTAAAGTGTAAGTAACAGAGACTGACAAATGCAGGCAGTAAGAAAAAATAAAGCAAGGATGGTTTCCAGGGATTGCAAGGAGCAAGGGACTGGAGAGGAATATTACTTCCTTAGAATATGTGTATGCATTATATTGCTAAAGTTCCCACGTATGTAAATACACTCCCTGAAAACGAGAGTGTATTATGTCAGAAACATGTTCAAATTCAGAGATATTTTATTCAGTGTCTTTCTCAACATCTTATTTACTTCAAAAAACAACTGAAATACATACAAAAACGCACAGTGATTCCTGTGTGTCAAATACACTAAGGGATCAAAAACATGCCTTTTAAACTCATCTTTTTTTGTTCCATTATTCATTTTTGCATCCAATTTTAGCATATCAAATGCAACTCACTATTCATCAGCTTCATCCAAAAAAACGACTTTCATTAAACATTCAAAACCCCAAGCACAATAGAAAATCTTTTTGAAGCTAAAACATCCAGGATGATTATATAGTAACAAAATAAGCTTGCATTGCCCATGTTATTAATTATTTTGGCATACAGGATACTATTAATGCCATAAAAGTGGTCACCAGTACCAAGAGAAAAATAAATCCAGACAAAACTTTCATTGAAAAAGGTATATGCACCCCTATGCTCACTGTGGCACTAATCACAGTGGCCAAGACATGGAAACAACCTAAATGTCTACTGACAAATGAATGGATTAAGAAGACGTGGTACATATACACACAATGGAATACTACTCAGCCATAAAACAGACTAATGCCATCTAAAGTAACATGGATGCAACTAGAGACTCATATTAGGTGAAGTAAGTCAGGAAGAGAAAGACAAATATCATATGATATCACTTATATCTAACATATGGCACAAATGAACCTATCTACATAAAAGAAACAAACTCATGGACATGGAGAACAGACTTGTGGTTGTCAAGGGGGAGGGGGAAGGAATGGGATGGACTTGGAATTTGGGGGTAGTAGATGCAAACTATTGCATTTGGAGTGGCTAAGCAGTGAGACCCTACTGTATAGCACAGGGGACTATATCTAGTCATTTGTGATGGAACATGACGGAGGATAATATGAGAAAAAGAATGTGTGTGTATATATATATATATGTGTGTGTGTGTGTGTGTGTGTGTGTGTATGCATGTGTGTATATATATGTATATATATATATATATATATACATATATATGTATAATTGGGTCATATATATATACATATATATGTATAATTGGGTCATATATATATACATATATATGTATAATTGGGTCATACAGAAATTGATAGAACATTGTAAATCAACTATAATAAAAAATAAAAATAAAAAAATAAAGCATAATAATAGTAAACTTTTTTGAGTCCTTAGTTACAAGGTTTTACTTTCAAGTATGTAATATAGCAGTATTAGCTGTAGTAGCAAAGCTATACTTTATATACCCATGATTTACTTTATAAATGGAAGGGATTTTTTTTTTTGGTACTTTTTGAACGCTTTCACCCATTCCGTCAACTCCCAACTTTTGGCAACTACCAACCTCTTCTCTGTATCTGAGCTTGTTTTTTGTTCGTTTTTGTCCTTTTAGATTCCACATGTGAGATTGTACACTACTGTAGTTTAGTTATGATATTGAAAAAACAATCAAGCTAAATGTTTAATGGTGAGAAGACCATTTAAAAACTATGATGCTTCAATTCAATGATGCAATATCCAGTTATTAAAGGTGAAGCTGTATAAGAATATTGTGGACACATTTGTGCCACGAGAAAGGTGAATACCTTCAGGTGGGACTATAGGCATATTTCTTTCTCATATTTGTGTAAGTGTTATGAATTGTGCCCAAGTGTGTGTGTGTTTGTTCGTTTTGTCTTTTTAGGGCCGCACCCACGGCATATGGAAGTTTCCAAGCTAGGGTAGAATCTGAGATGCAGCCACCAGCCTACGGCACAGCCACAGCAATGTGGGATCTGAGCTGTGTCTGCGGCCTACATCACAGTTCATAGCAATGCTGGATCCTTTAACCCACTGTGCAAGGCCAACAGTCGAACCCACGTCCTCACGGATACTAATCGGGTTCGTTACTGCTGAGCCACAACAGGAACTCCCCCCAAGTGTTTAAGTATTCATTTTTGAAATAAAAATTAACTATTCAATCAAGATATACTAATATAGAGTCCATGGATCAATGGACTTCAGTTGGGGTCCAGTGTTGTTCTGGAAACTTATGCAAATTTTCCAGTCTCTAGGAATTTGAACATTCCTCTGTGGAAAGACATTATCTTACCTAGACTCCTCAAAGGATGCCAATAACTCAACCCAGTTTCAGAACTATTAATCTACATACTACGTATGAATAAAATTGATTTATTTTATATTTCTTTGACTATGATGAACAGCTCTAAAATTCAAGGTAAATTATTCATACATAAAAAATCATCATCATATACTAAGACAGATCCTTTAGCATATATAGTCATAAAGAAAATGTCAAAATGTTTTTGTGGCATTGGATTTCTTAAATATTTACTATAGTATACATATAGTATACAGTGTCATAGTATATACATAGTATATAGTATTTATTATAATATATATATACATATATAGTATATAGTTGTTTTTTTTTTCTTTTTAGAGCTGTGCTGCAGCATATGGAAGTTTCCAGGGTAGGGGGTTGAATCAGAGCTATACCTGCGGTCCTACACCATAGTCATAGCAACGCTGGATCTGAGCCACATCTGCAACCTAAACCACAGCTCATGGCAACACCGGATCCCAGACCCATTGAGCAAGGCCAGGGATCGAAACTACATCCTCATTGATACTAGTCTGATTCATTTCCACTGCACCACAATGGGAATCTCCTATTACAGTATATTTCTAATTCAATTATACTCATATATATTTCTGAGTAAAATGTATAATAGAAGTATTCTTTAGGAAATAAATAAGGCCAGGTTAATGTCTGTAACAGCCATAAAACTTCGAGAAACTTAAATAACTAAATATGTGAGTATGTACATGAGCATAAAACTCAGGTACTAAGGAACTAAGATCAAAATTCAGATATAAGTTGTTAGATATTAGTGCAAGAAATATTGCACTTAGCAAAATCTAAAATATTACCTGTAAGATTTTTACTATTTTTCGTTCAAAAGATGAATAAACAGAATATATGATTAGCTAATAATAGCTTTATTATCTGAACTTTTAAACAACATATTTTTATGGTAAATATCATATACAACAAAAAATTTATTTTAAAAAATAAAAGTGACATAGCCCAATGGTTTATAAATGAAGAAGTCACATAATTTTTAAGTCACTGAAACAACAGATAACAGAGCTGGGCTTCTCACTTACAGGTCCCCTGTTCCCAAATCTAAAGAACTTAACAAATATATGGGTTATAAATTAACTTCTACACATATACATCTAAATATTTGTAACATGTCACATTATTAGTGAAATATCAGAGAGAAAATGCCAGTGATATCCATTCATTGCATGCATGTTTAATTAACATTTCTGACCAACAGAAGAGTACTTGTATAATTTTTTTAATATAAAGTATTACTTGGATGTATCAAAGTCTTAACTGTCTTAGTGGAATCAGATGTTTGAAAGCTTCACCAAGGCTTTTCTCGATATGTGTAGAAACAGAAGACGGATGTCAGTAGGGAGTAGCAGCTGACAGTCATAAATGATTCATCAACAACCTGACAGCCACAATTCAAATCCACAGCTTCTCTGTAGAGTTGTTGCAAGAGGTTAGTTCTTCCTTAAATGAGTAACACTGAAGAGGTTCTCAATTCCTTTAGAGGACTAGAAGTCACTACACAAACTCTAACTAAGAAATGTAAAAGCAAATCCTTTGGAATATTTCAGGTAATTGACAACCTCATAGTTTTTAGAAAGAAAATAACTACACATTCTTTTCAATGTCAAGTATATGCAGTTCCTCTCTTTTGTTCCCTATTGATATGAAACCTTTGGGAAGCAAAATATCCATGTAACCTGGTATTTCCACACAAAGAAATCAAACTATCTATATAACCCAGTATTTCCATGCAAATAAATCACCAGAGCTGAGAAGAAAAAAATCACTATTAAAAATATATCAAGTTTTTAATGAAAGTACTAAAATCAAACACAGTGGGAGTTCCCTCCATGGCTCAGTGGTTAATGAATCCGACTAAGAACCATGAGGTTGCGGGTTTGGTCCCTGGCCTTGTTCAGTGGGTTAAGGATCCGGCGTTGCCGTGAGCTGTGGTGAAGGTTGCAGACGCGGCTAGGATCCCACATTGCTGTGGCTGTGGCAAAGGCTGGCAGCTACAGCCCCTGTTAGACCCCTAGCCTGGGAATCTCCATATGCTGCGGGTGCAGCTCCACATAAAGGCAAAAAGACAAAAATAATAATAATAATAAAATAAAATAAAATAAAATACAATCAAACAGTGGATTCTGCAGTTCTAAGTAAATTTTATATGGATTAAAAACTTAATTAAATTAGATCAAATTAATGGGATTTATTACCAAAAACATTTGTTAAAAATTGATATATATTTTTCTCTGAATTAAAAATAATGAAGTCCTGGGAGCTTAGTTATCCACCTCACTCATGGATCATCTCCCTGAATTATGGTTTCTGAACAATTTGACAGATACCATTGGCTTGTTGATGTTGTTTCTAAATCACAGTTTGAGAAGGATTGTGAGACTGAGGAAAGTTCCCATGAAGATCTGAGTTTTCTGATACTGACAGCTAAAGAAAAGCAACTGTGTGATTGAACTGGCAGATAAGGCCTGATTACAATTACAGTGAACGTTAAGAAGTGCAAATATACTGCAGAAATGAAAGTGCAGAATGGTTAGCAATATATGCCAGCCACTTTCCAACTGCAATTCTGGGGCCCTTTCCCAGCCCAGTAGGTCTCCTCTCCAGTTTTCCATTGCTGCGTACCACCATATGCTCTCCAGATGTCTAAGTCCCTCTCATCCCTCATCCTCAGTCCTCACCTTACTAGAAAGCTCCCATTTTCCTGTCCAAATTACTCTAAGACCTTCATAAAATCTATAATTTTTAACAGACACTAGTTCAGGGCAGTAGAGATAAACTTAATTGATGAATCTTTGAATTTCTACAAAAAAAAATCTATACAAATGGTGTGTTCCTATACATGAACTTCACATCTGTTCATTTTTTAATGTAATGCAAAATAATGAACTTGCAATAAAATGGACAGTATCATTTCATTACAGAAGACCATAAGCTTAAGATCGACAGCTTCTATGAGATTGTGATGCATATGAACCACAGTATCATCCTGTATGAATGAAATCAGATTGCAAATAACAAGTATACCAGTTAATGTATAATTGCATTATTAAAAAAAAAAAAAAACCTCAGGTATAAACACTTGTGTGACAGGCAAGGACTCTGCCATTTCTCCTCCCTTGATTTTCCTCCATAGTAAGTGCAGCACACATTTCATTCTTTGCTCCGTGCATGCATTTTCTAGTTTGTGCAGCAGAGGGCTAGAAGGCTAGTGGGAGTGAACGTGTAGTCTGTGTTTATTTATTAAACGCTGCATCCTGGCACAGGGCTGGACAAAGGAGAGAGCTGTCTTTTTACTTGTACAAAGAACACTTTTCTTCACTAAGCTGAGACTGACAGGGCTGTGCCTAACTAGAAAAAGGGTTTAGCATTAGGGTTCCAGCAGGAAAGAAAATGGTATGTTCATAGTTTAACTGAATGCTTTATTGAAGGATCTATTTACAGAAGTATGTACAACATGAGGAAAATGTACAAGAGATTGGAACATACCCTGGGGGTAGAAACATGGGGAATTCATAGCAACCCCTAAATATAAAGGGACAAGGTGAATGTTACCAGACATTGGTAAAAGCAGAAGTGGTGGCAGGAGGGCTGCCTGACAGAGGTCAGAACTAGAAGAAAGACAACGTCAGAAAGAAGGGAGCAAGCATAATATAAATGGCCAGGACCATTTTTCTTCCCACCCGTGAGTCTCTGGCAGGTATGTCGTTGCTGACTACACCTGCAAGCAGAGGGGAAGAGAGTTGGTGTGTCAAGGTCAGCCCCTCAGCGCTCAGAGCAGGGCTGAGAAAGGCAGAGGGTGTGGGTCTGGAGGGCCAGCCAGAGTAACTAGCTGGATGCATATCTTTTCAAATCAACTATGCATTAACCACATGTCTAATTTCTATAACCTCAAGACTAATATCTGCATATAGCAGACACACTTTGCTGTAGACAACCCAATAACATGCCTTAGACACCTTTCCTTAACCTCCTGCTCCTTCATCTCCTCTCTCCCACCCACCCATCTCCTACTTCCAAGAGAAACACTCCTTCTGGAAAACCAACCAATCCAGAGTCCACACCACCAACTTCCTCCTTTAGCAGGATCTTGCTCCTCTGAGATTAATCACCCCAAACCAGGTACCAGACAACCAAGGACAATCTCTATGCCCCAGACCCTGCTGGAATCATTTAAAGTACCCAATCATAAGCCTGTCTACACTACCTCACCAGCTCCTTCCCGTGGAAAGGACAATGAAGGCTCTTGCCCAACCCTGGTACTTCTCTGTGTGGCCCGCATGGCATGGCCTATATGGTGTAGCAGGCTCCCTTACTCTCGAGAACTGTGAGTAATCAACTTTGAGCTTAATAGAGATTATTTTCAGATTTGTTGGCCTTAACATACCTCAAGTTTTCTATTAATACAGTTTATTTCAAAAATCTAACTTCTTGACTATCTCATTAAAATATGGACATCGACCAGTCCCCAAATCCCCATTCATCCCACTTCCTCCCCCCGCTCCCTTGGCCACCACAAGTCTGTTCTCTATGTCCACGAATTGGTTCTGTTTGGTAGAAAGGTTCATTTGTGTCATATTTAGATTCCACATATAAGTGATGTCATACGGTATTTGTCTTTCTCTTTCTGACTTAATTTACTCAGTAGGAGAAACTCTAGTTGCATACTTGCTGCTGCAAATGCCATTGTTTCTTTTTATGGCTGAGTAGTACTCCATTTTATATTCAGAATGGATGAGCGATGCGGTCCTAGTATACAGCACAGGAAACTATATCCAGGCTCTTGGGATAAAACATGATGGAAGGTAACACGAGAAAAAGAATGAAAAAAAAAAAAAAAAAATATATATATATATATATATATATATATATATATATGTATGACTGGGCTACTTGGCTGTACAGCAGAAATTGACACAACACTATAAATCAACTATATTTGAATAAAAATAAAATTAAATTAAAAATGTGTACCAGTGCTGTATAGGCTAGAAGTAGTCATAAAAAAAAAAAAAAAGTGTTCCTTTTTTCTATTTGGTCTCTTTCTCGTTTAAGAGTTTCTATAGCTCTACCCTGAAATCAGGTAGGAGGAGAAACTGATAAAGCATAGCCTCCCCCTTGGAAAACTACAGGGGAGAATGATGGTCTTTGGCAAACCCTCATTTCTCTCTCCATCTTTCTTATGCCATTGCTCTCAGCTTCTTCCAGTAACTTCATCCTGGGACTAGAGGACGATTTGCTAATTTTTAAGTGGTTAATTTATTAACCCCATTGCATCATTTGATGTTAAAATGATCTATGTGTTGAGATTATGAAACTTCACTTATTTGCCAAATGTACTATCTCCTGTGGTATGATTTCAAGTGATACAATCAATAATTTATATGATTGACTATGAATAACTAATATAAAACAATAAAGTGTGATTACAGGAGACAATTAAGCTGAAGTAAGATAAAGGAAAACTCATCAATTCAATACATATCTTCAAGATTATATTCAATATGAACTTCTAATGTGGAATTTGAGCATATAGATTAGAGAGATTAGAGAGTAAAATAAGCTTTTTACCTCTACTCATTCATGTGGAGAATGAATAAACCTGTATGTTTCACTTTTTAAATTCAACATACAGTGATGTTTGCTAACTCATCTTTTTAAGATGCTTTGAAAAATAATAGGAGCCAGGGGCTTGGTGTGAAACTTGACTCTCGGTGGAACTTCTGGCCTCAGAGTAGCAACTTGTATTGATTCTGACATGTCAATAAAGTTAGAGAAAGAAAATTGGGTTGAAATTGCATTTACCATGTAGCAATAAAAATCTATGCAACAAAATTAAGTAGAGAATGGAGATGTTTAAATGTAAGGAGTCCTTTCTATGTGCTATTTCTACCAAAGCCCCAAGGCTCATGTAATCACAGTTCAAAATATGCCCAGCACTCTTCCCAGTTCATGTGGTCAAAGACATGTACTCCCTGGAAGTTGCAGTAACAGGAAGAACTCTGATGAGGAGGTGCCATCAAGCAAGAACATCCATCTACTAACACTGCAGGTCAAGGTCATCTGCTTAATAGACACTGTTGCCTCCCACATCCCCACACCATAAACAGATGAGTAAATGAAAGCATGGACATGTCAGTTTTCTGTTGTGTACAAGGCCACATGAGACTAGAGTGTCAGGGACTATTAAATGAGTACTTTGAGAATCCTTGACATCTGGTGTAAGTAAATGGAAGGGTTTTGCAGTGAAGTATTTGAATAGGCTGATTTTTTTTTTCCCTACTGTAAACCTGAGTTCTACCTTAAGGCATTTCATACTTCCAGAAACAGCCAAGGAAAATAGGCAGTGGCTATGCATATCCATCTTGGATGAAATACTGCCCACCCTGTGAACTTTTACATTTATGTAAACTTTTCCATACATATGTTTGAATTTTTTAAGTAGTCTTCTGAATTGGGATGAGTGTGGTTTTTTTTTTTCCTTTTCTTTTTTTTTTTTTTGTGTGTGTCTTTTTAGGGCCGCAACCTGGGAAGTTCCCAGGCTAGGGGTTGAACTGGAGCTACAGCTGCTGGCCTATGCCACAGCCACAGCAAGGCCAGATCTGAGCTGCATCTGCGACCTACACCACAGCTCACGGCAATGCCGGATCCTTACCCATTAAGCGAGGCCAGGGATCGAACCCCAGGTCACCACAGATACTAGTCGGATCATTACCACTGAGCCACAATGGGAACTCCAGGATAAATGTGTAGTGATGGTTGATAAGTAGAGTTTTAGATGTGACTGTTAAATGTATTTTATTTTTTAGGCTTTTATTTTTTAATTTTTTAAATTATGTTTCCACACCCACAGCATGTGGAAGGTCCTGGCCCACGTATTGAACCCACAGCAGTAACAACACTGAATTCTCAACCACTAGGCCACCAGGGAACTCCTGCTAAACATATTTTAAACATAAATATGATTTTGGATTTTGGACTAAATATACACATGGCCATTTTTGTTTGTTTCCTCTTTAATACTGAAAATAAGAGTTTGTTTAACACCAGCAGATATGTCTGCTGTTACTGACTTCGCTCCTGTAATCAAAGGAGTGACTTTCTTTTGTGCTTGGAGCGCTTCCAGTGGAGAAACTGAGTGTAGAAAGTAACAACCAACCACTTTCTAAGCTAAGGATCACAGAATAGAATAGGCAACTCTGAACTGTTTAATTTAATATCAAGCTGATGCGTTACACTGAAAGGAAAGATGCCGTCGCTAAAATTGTGTGCGTATTTTATAAAATATATACTCACTACCACCTTTCCTGAAAGTGTGAAATTTTATTAGCTCTCAGGTACTAGAGTTAATTTAAAATCTCATAAGTAATTATAAAGGCAATGTTAATAGAATCATAATATAATAACCTATTACCACACATTACATTATGAAGCCAACAGTTCCAGCTCTCGGTATGTGGCAGATACATCTAGATATTTGTCACATAAGTAGACAGAACTTCACTGCAGTGCCTCAGTATGCAGACCGGGTGTGTCTTATGTGGCAAGACAGGAATTTAGCCCTGGGTGGAGCCAAGCCTGATCACAAGATGCCACACCAGGAGACCCTGTCGGGGCCCAGCCCCTCGCCCCCACTGAGCACTGGCACACTTCGTGAATGGCACTTAGCCTTTTTATGGCACTTAGCCTTTTCCATGTGCCTTATCTCCCCTTTGAGCCTGGAAGCCATCTATGGATGGGACACACGTCTGCCTCAAGTTCTCTGCCACGGTCGCTGGTGAAGGGACTCCTCAGTCCCCGGGGGCTTCTTGGCAACTGTTGGTCTAGTGGATGAAGACATTCATGGCAGAGCCAAACCAGTCTGCGTCGTAACAAACAGCACTGCATCCCAGCTCAGAACACTTCCACGTGACTTCCTTCTCGTTCTTTCCACATCAGAGATCTGCGGTTCTCCCCAGGAGGCCCAGGACCAGCGGCGGCAGCGCAGAGTTTATCACAAATGCTCGTTCAGGTTCGGAAGCACTGAGCTGGGAACTCAAGGTGGGATCAGCCATTTGTGTTTTCACAGACTGTAGGGAGACTCGGATGTAGGCTGTTTTGAGAACCGCTGGTCTAAAGATCCACGGCAGGCTTGTGATCTCGCCACCCCCCTCTCTTTTTCTAATGTTTTTAGGACTGCATCTGCAGGCATATGGAAGCTCCCGGGCTAGGGGTCAAATCAGTCTATGCCACAGCAGTGCGGGATCCAAGATGCATCTGCGATCTACAGCGTAGCTCACTGCAGTACTGGATCTTTAACCCACTGAGCGAGCCCAGGGACTGAACCCATGTCCTCATGGATACTAGTGGGGTTTGTTATCTCTGAGATGCCACGGGAACTCCCAGGTTTGTAAACTATCGTTTGTTTTTCTCTGATTCCACGCCCACGGCATGTGGAATACCTGGGTCAGGTATTGAACCCACAGCAGTAACAACACTGAATCCTTAACCTCCCCTAGAACAGCAAGTAATCTTCTCTCTCAGGATGAAGATGGGCACTGTGTGGGGACCAAGGTCCCCTGCCTGCCAGATTTAAGTGATCCATCGGGTTTTAGAAAAGGAAAGACCCTTCCCTGCGCCCAGGAGTTATCACATCACCCCTGCCCTGCTCTCCAGACCCCAGCTCTGTACAAGATGGTACAGCCCACCATTTATTCTTAATTAATATTATTTTCTCAAAGAGTGGAATATGTTTATCCTTGTCTTCTACCTTCTGGCCTCAGCACTGTTCATCCTGGCCAGGATCCAAGAAAGAGACCCGCCCTGTCGCTCAATCCAAGCTTGGCTGAGAATTCATGTCTTAATTCACACAAACAGTTCCATGCGAGGAGTGGTTAGCCTCTCCGGGAACAGATGGCAGGTGGCCCTAATCAGGCCTGGGAACTTTGCTACGAGCCTTCCTCCTCGCTCCTCTGCAAATCACCCTGTAATTAGTTTTTTTTTTTTTTTTTTAATTTTAGGACATATTTCCCTCCCTGAATCCTCAAACGACCCCCACAGGACTATCTGCAGGTAGACAGGGATGGACCTGAGGTTCTGATGCTCAGAAAAGCAAAGTTAACTTTTCCAGGAACTCAAGAAAAATAGAAATCAGAGTTAAGGACCCTCTAGGAGCTGGGGGCAATGGAGCTGAGGTGGCTCTGGTTACACATTTCTAAAGGCGTAAGCATGTATGACTGATTTCAAAAGAAAAGGAATCAGCGTCACTTTTTGATAAGAACACCAAGTCAAAGCATTCCTAAAAAGCTCAAAAACCCCACCAATAAACCAACTAAACAAACAGGAGAACAACAAAGAGGACCCCCTAAAGGATTTTAAACTTTCTAAATGAATACAACTTCGGTCAACTAAAAATTAATATTCTCTTAGGAAATTTCAGGGTTATGCTATTCGAGTTTATTTCAGTGCAGAAATAATGGTATTACACTGATGAAAGCATTACGGCTTACTTTAAAAAAATAGGGTGATAAAACACCCTCCTCCTCCTTATTTTCTTCTCGTCTCAAATTAAAAGCAGCCCGAGATTAACTATCTGACAGCAAGGATGAACTACCTGCAGCAAAGGATCTGAAACACAATGTCAAAAACGAGGAAGGGTCTGGGTTTGCCCTATTCATCAGCTGACCAGCCAGCCGGCCTCAGTTTCATGGAAGCTGGCAGAAAATAAGAAAAAGGACAGTTTATTACTCATCGCAATTGCAACAGCCAAAGTGCAGTTCCTTGTGCCCGCTCATCACAAGCTGACACAAGTACAGTGAGGCGGTGCCCGCATACACAGAGGTTTGCGTGATAGGAAAGCAGCCCCAGGCTTCGTCCCCATGCTGTGTAATTGTCTGTGCCCCAGAGGGACACATCATCTCTGTCACACCGGACAGCCAGCCCATCCTCCTTCTTTCCCAGAAGAGATACTATTTCTATTCACCAAGGCTGTCTGCTTCACAAATAGTCCTGAAAAGATCATCCAGAACAAACACGGTCACCGCCTCTGCTCACAAGGTGTGGAGAACGAACACAAAAGACCCACAGAAAATTTCTTCTAATACCTAATAGGAGTTCATTTCCAGTTTTGCATTAACTGATGAAAAACAATGAAAATTAGTCCAAATCATAAGCACTATTTCATAGTATTATCAGAGACCAATTATGGGTATTTCTTAAAAGACCACTGTGAAGATAATAATTTTCGTTTTCCTACTAAAATAACTCATTGATGCTTAATGTGTCTTTGGTCTATACTAGAAATGAGAGCTTATTTAAACTCCTGTGAGGAGTTTAAAACTTAAGAAAGAGTAATACAAATACAAACATATTGTACCTGCAATACATGAGTGAACATGAAGACCATTATTATTATTATTATTATTATTGTTAATTTTGGGGGCCACACCTGCAGCATATGGAGGTTCCCAGGCTAGGAGTTGAATCAGAGCTACAGCTGCCAGCTACTCCACAGCAACGCTGGTCCGAGCCACGTCTGTGACCTACACCACAGCTCACGGCAACGTCAGATCCTTAACCCAGTGAGCGAGGCCAGGGATCAAACCTGCATCCTCATGGATACCAGTAGGGTTCATTTCTACTGCACCACAATGGGAACTCCCAAGAATATTATATTCCAGACACCCCTGTATGTCTATGAATGAGAAGAAAATCAAAGTACACAATTAGTTTTAGGCTTAGTGAAAGTCACTGTAGAAACAGGGAGAAGGAGAGCAGGCAGTTATCTTGATGAGAACTCATATGAAAAAGTTTTATGAAAGAGGAGGTACTTCCAGATCTGTTTAAGAAAATGGAATATCTTGGTGGAGAATAGGAAAATGCACACAGAAGATAGATTCATATTTTTATAAAAGGGTTAAATATGCTGTATTAGGGTTGAAACCTCAGGACAAAAATCACTGGCACAAACGTAATTATGCTGAATAAATGACTATCCCTCAAGACAAAATATAAGCTTTCATAGATGCTATTAAATATAAATACATATACTTGAAATAAAGGTAACTTGCTTAAAGACATATCCAAAAATTGTTTGCCTCTTTTTTTTTATTAAAGTATAGTTGATTTACAGTGTTGTGTCAATTTCTGCTGTACAGCAAAGTGAGCCGGTCATACATATATATACATTTCCTTTCTCATGTTATCTCCCATCATGTTCTCTCCCAGGAGACTGGATGTAGTTCCCTGTGCTGTACGGCAGGACCTCGTCGCTTATCCATTCTAAATGGAATAGTTCGCATCTACCCCAGACTTCCCGTCCATGCCACTCCCTCCCCCTTGGCAACCACAAGTCTGCTCTACCCGTCCATGATCTGTTTGTGTTTTGTAGATGGGTTCATTTGTGCCATATTTCAGATTCTGCAGATAAGAGCTATCATACGGCATCTGTCTTTCCCTTTCTGATTTGATTAGTAGGAGAACCTCCAGTTTCATCCACGTTGCTGCAAATGCCACTATTTCATTCTCTTTTATGGCCGAGTACAAACCACAAACCCACAAATACGTTTTTCTAAAAAAACTCATTTGATTATTCTGCTCTTCTTCCCAGTGATATCCTTAAACAGAAAGCCTGGGCTGGCGAGCCCCTCAGCCCACAGGCAGCAGCGAAGGAGAGACCCTAGTCCAACAGCCGCCAGGCAATGATTGCTCTTTCCTGTGGGAGCCCGGAGACCAACTTTCCTCCAGAAACTCTGCACAGATCCCAGCGGAGCAATACCTTAATGAGTCTTATGGGACCCGAGGCAACGGAGCGCGCACAGACCTCTGCCCTATCTGACCCGTAAATGGGTGCCATTTGGAGCACTAAGTCCGTGGTCAGGTGCTGGGGCAGCAACAGGAAACAAGTACAGTGAAAACACACTCACCTTTTTTTTCTTTTTAAGGCTGCACCTTGCAGCATATAGCAGTTCCCAGGCTAGGGGTCAAATCAGAGCTGCAGCTGAGGCCTGCACCACAGACACAGCAATGCAGGATCCGAGACACATCTGAGACCTACGCCACAGCTTGCAGCAATGCCAGATCCTTAACCCACAGGGTGAGGTGAGGGATGAAACCCACATCCTCAGGGATACTGGTCAGGTTCTCAACCTGCTGAGCCACAACGGGAACTCCCCAACTTAATTTTGCCAGTTTTATGACCGTTTCCCATATGTGACCACATAGATAGTCTAGGCCTAATCTGTCCTCCACTTTCATTTTCTGAACACATGTGTGTTCTTTCATACTTTTCATCACTATTATTTCCATCATTATTATTTTCTTCTTAAAATGCTCCCAGAAAGACTTCTGTGGACCATTTCTGCTGAATAAGATCACATCTGTCCTTTGAGACTTAGCCTAAATCCCAAGTAAAACAGTTTTCATATCTGAGCAGCTAGGCCTAAAGAAGTTTCTAATTTGATAGTGCCACTGTTCATATTACACAAATCCCTCTGTGGGGAGATATGCAGTGCCTTCTACTTGTAATGCTGTGTTCTCATGTATTCATCTCACTTCCCAGTTGAGACTTGTAGCTCCTAAAGAGGAATGATACGATTTTTACCTCCTAGTAACCCTTTTCTCTCCTAAGACAGGGCCTGTCATCTCCAAATTTCTCTCAAAAGGATATGTAGTTAGTATATTTTGGTTCTTTATACTGAAAAAAAAAAATCAAAAGCCAAATCAACATGAAATCTCAATAGGTATGGAATATAAGGTTAACAAAAAATTAAATTGTTAGAGAAATGGTCCCGATCTTTTATCAGATGCCGCATTCCCTGTCCACCCAAAAATATATTACTCAATTCTACTTTAGGTCAAAATTTTTAAAAATCAGCTTAAACACATCTACACTTTTATTTCTAATTTACACTTTAAATGTACTAGGCACTTCCTTAGAATTCAGCCACAATATCATAGATTTTAATGTTGAATATTATTGGAGGGGGGTGGCCACATCCATAGCATGCAGAAGTTCCAGGGTCAGGGACTGGACTTATGCCACAGCAGTTACCCAAGCCGCTGCAGTGACAATGCAGGATATTTAACCCACTACAACATGCCACCAGGTAACTCCTAATATTGAATATTGTTATTCATTCCAGCTAACCCGGGAAGCATATCACTGCATAGCACAAAACCAAAATTATACAAAAAGTATACAAAATAGTTGATCCTGCACAGGGAAAAAGGTAAAATGAATGATACCCAATAGGTGATGGGTAATAACATGAGAGAGGATGTAAATTCAACAACCACAAAAACCTGATCAAAACACCTGAAACACAGTCTTTATATTACCTTCCAGCTACTTTTCTAAGAGCTTCCACAAAAATGCAAAAGGTGAAATGCAAAAAAAGCCAAAAGTCAGGAGTTCCCTTGGTGGCTCAGTGGTTAACGAATCCGACTAAGAACCGTGAGGTTACGAGTTCGGTCCCTGGCCTTGCTCAGTGGGTTAAGGATCCAGCGTTGCCACGAGCTGTGGTGTAGGTTGCGGACGTGGCTGGGATCTGGCATGGCTGTGGCTGTGGCGAAGGCCGGCAGCTATAGCTCCTGTTATACCTCTAGCCTGGGAACCTCCATATGCCGTGGGTGCGGCTCTAGATAAAAAAGACAAAAAGACAAAAAAAAAAAAAAAAGCCAAAAGTCAAATGACCATCCATCTGCTGTATCTTCCCTCACTGTGTCGTGGTCAGATCCTCTGTCTGAACTGGTAAGTTTCTTGCAAAAAAACATCAAAATACACAACTGATTTGTACTGGAAAATCAGTTCTGATTCTAGTTTTCTCTTGACACCAACATCACACTGCATCTAAGAGCCATTGGAGTTCCTCTTCCTTTTTCACTTCAGTTTTCTGGTTTCATTCCCACCCAATCATGACATCGAAAATATACACAATGGAACACTACCCAGCCATTAAAAAGGACAAAATAATGCCATTTGCAGCAACATAGATGGAACTAGAGATTCTCATACTAAGTGAAGTAAGTCAGAGAAAGACAAATATCATATGATATCACTTATATGTAGGATCTAACATATGGAACAAACAGAAAAGAAACAAACTCTCGGGCATGAAGAACATACTTGTGGTTGCCAAAGGGTGAGGGAGGAGAAATGGGATGGACTGGGAGTCTGAAGTAGGAGATGCAAACTATTACATTGCATTTGGAGTAGATAAGCAGTGAGGTCCTGCTGCATAGCACAGGAAACTATACCCAGTCACTTGTGATGGAGCATGGTAGATGATAATATGAGAAAAAGAATATATATATATATATATGTATGCATAACTGGGTCATTTTGCCATATAGCAGAAATTGATAGACTATTGTAAATCAACTATAATAAAAATTAAAAATAAAATAAAACCAAATAAAAAAACCTAAAGGTGCGTATCTCAATTTATCTAGCTTAGCACCTTGCCAGCATCTGGTTGCAAAATCCTTCCAGTTTCCTTGGAACTTTTATTTATTTTCCCCACTGCAACAGTCTAATCAATACCAAAAACTAATGCAAATTCCTTCCAGGACTGATTGTCAGGGTAAGTTTTTTCATCTTTTTTTCCCTTAAATATGTTAAATATACTCATCTTTTACCTGACTTCATAAAAGATTTTATATAACTTCATTTCTTACTAGTAGGGGTGAAAGCACAAAAAAGTCAACTCTTGTGTCATTACCTCACACGAACTTTTCTAATCTAAGGAATAAATAAGCTAAACATGAATTAATAGATTTAAGAGCCTAACTTCTTAAACATTAGTTATTAGTTAAAGTACTGTCTGGTTTATTCTTCCCAACAATCTTGGGAAACATGCTTTAATCCATTTTTCACAAATGTTGATACTGAGGACCAGATATGTTAATTAATTTGACCAGATTTACTCAGATATTAAGGATGAGAGCTGTTACTAAATCCATGGTGTCTGACCCAAACATAATGTTTCACCCTCTGCTGACCGCAGGCACTTGTGTATGAAACATGAAGAATATATCCTTGGCCATATCTGTTCATCCATTTTTCTGAATGCAATTAAAAGAAAATATCACCGAAAGTTATCTCACTTATTTTCCTTAACGAATTTGATGAATTAAAACCTAGCAGTTTAGCTCCCGGAAAGGAAATTATACCATCTCATTCTTGCCACATACACAACACATGTGAGCACACACACACACACACACATATACACACATTTGAGAAACCTAATGAAATTATATTTTTATTGCTCCCATTTCCTTGCATCTTTTTTTCATTTATTAAAGTTTTATTGCAATTGACTTAAAATGTTGTGATGATTTCTGCTGTACAACACAGTGATTCAGTTATACATGACACACATCCATTCTCTTTCAGATTGTTTTCCCATATAGATTATCACAGAATACTGGGCAGAGTTCCCTCTGCTGTACAGCAGTTCTCCACTGGCCAGTCATTCCATATACCTCATGGTGAATATGCCAGTCCCTAACCCCCTTCTTGCATCTTTTAAGAGCGGCACATATTTATGGCATGATAGAGTACCCAATGCAGGTGTCTGTCTTAGGCCTCTTCCCTGAATTCTAGATGTACATTTAAAATAATTCATTTCACTGAAGTATAGTTGATTTACAATGTTGTCTTATTATCTGCTGTACACAAAAGTAATTCAGTTAAGGGTATAATATACACTATCTTTCATATTCTTTTCTACTATGGTTTTAAAGGATATTGCATATAGTTCCCTGGGCTATACAGTAGGGCCTTCTTATTTATCCATTCTATGTGTAATAGTTTGCATCTTCTAGCCCCAAATTCCCTGTCTATCCCACACCCTCCCCACTCCCCCTTGGCAATCACAAGTCTATTCTCTATATCCATGAGTCTGCTTCTGCTTTGAAAATAAGTTCATTTGTGCTGCATTTTAGATATAAGTGATATCATACAATATCTGTCTTTCTCTTTCTAACTTCACTCAGTATGACAATCTCTGGGTCCACCCATGTTGCTGCAAATGGCATTGTTTCATTCATTTTTATTGCTGAGTAGCATTGCACTGTATATATGTACCACATCTTCTTTATCCATTCCTCTGTGGATGGAAATTTAGGTTGCTTCCATGTCTTGGTTATTGTAAATGGTGCTGCAGCAAATACAGGGATGCATGTATCTTTTCATTTTAGAGTTTCCTTCAGGTATATTCTGCAGGTACATTTTCAAGTGCTACTTAATATTTCCACCTGTGCCTGTCGGGCGTCTCTAATCACATACGTCAAAAAGAAAAACTCTGACTTTAGCTCCCATCCAACTCCTGCTCTGACCGTAACGTCGGTGACAGCACTTCCATCCCTCCGGCAGCAGAGACCAAGCTCCCGGGGATACCAGCCAGTCTTCACACAGTCCTGTGAGCTTTACTCTCAAAACATCAGGCTCCACACTTCCAGGGCCCTACTGTGATCTAAGCCACAATGATCTGATCTTGTCTCAGTTACTGAAACAGCCCCCTAACTTCTTGCTGCTCCAAACACGGTCCATGGGCCAGCAGGCAGCATCGGTCTGGCTTGGGAGGTAGTGGGACATGCAGAGCACAGTCTCACTGGACCCTGAAGGAGACCCTGCATGTTAATGACATCCCATGTAGTCACAGGCATATTTCAGTTTGCCAAGCACTGTTTCAACTCACACCCTTACCTCCTCCCTTTGTCCTCCCACTTTTAAATGGCAACCAGAGTCAGTCTTCTAAAAGGAGAGATTAGGACTTCCTTTGTGGCCCAGCAGATTAAGGATCCAGTGTTGTCCCTGCAGTGGCTCGGGTCACTGCCTTGGCATGAGGTCAAGCCCTGCCCTAGGAATTTCTGCCTGATTTGGGCGCAACAAAAAAAAAAAAAAAAAAAGGAGAGATCGTACCACACTTTTGCTCAATATGGGAGATCAATTTGGCAACATGTTTCCAAAGATCTTATTATGGTCCCTCCCTTTAAGCTTTCCGTTCCATTCCTCAGATTCTATCTTACACATAAAAATGTTCATCTTGGAGGCAGACATAAAAACATAAATACATTTATGTGAGGAAACAGACTCAATGTCTGTTAATTGAATTATCATATATCTTTGTGATGTAATCGTGTGTAGCCACTGATAAATATATCTTTTACAAAATATTTAGCCAACTTGATAAGTATAACTGACATTCTTTCAAGAAGGACAGGCAGTTTAGATCACAGTATTATATTGATATATGACCACAGTATATTACAGTTTAGCTCCACCACATTCTGTGTGGGCCTGTATTCATGTAGCAGATAAACCAGAATTTTAACAGAGCTTTTTCCTGGTAGGGAAAAAAAAATCATGTTCTCCTTCATGCTTTTCTCTATGGCATAAATTTTTATTCTTCTTCTAATGGACAACTTTTTTTTTTTCCAGGCTGCACCCACAGTGCATAGAAGTTGAGCCAAGGATCAAATCCAGGTGGAAGCTGCAACCTATGTCACAGCTGCAGCAATGTTGACTCCTTAACCTATTGCGCAGGGCTGGGGATTGAACCACTGCCCCCACAGAGACAAGTCAGATCATTAACCCACTGCACCACAGCGGGACTGCTAATGGGTTACTTTTTGTACCTTAACACATTAACAGTGAGCCAGGTACTCTTTCTAAGTTTCCAATTTTGATGAGATAGGTTATAATATTTTCTCCCTAACTAGAAGTACCCATTACTTACAGAGAAAAGGTCACTTTCCCAACCAGTAAGCAGCAGAGCCAGCATTTATCTTAGGTCCATCTGATCCCACAGTCCATATACTTAATCAGTAACATTCACGGAAGACAAAGAAGGCAATGCATCGGGACCGCAGAAGTCTTTAGAGATAATACAGGATCGACAAACAATTAGCCTGATTCCTTCAAAATAATGGAGCACTGTTAGAATAGTTTCATTCGGAGGACACTTAGAATTTACCCATGCAGCCCTCCTAAAATGCAAAGGACTTTTCATGTGTGTCAATGGAAAACAAATATTGCAACAATAAGATTTCAGATATCAAAAATATCAGTACATACATGTGCATATATATATAGCTATATGTCTTGGTTTTTTTTTTTTTTTTTGCCTCTTTTTAGGGTCATGCTTATGGCATATGGAAGTTCCTAGGCTAGGGGTCAAATCGGAGCTACAGTTGCAGACGTACGCCGCAGCCACAGCAACAAGTGATCTGAGCCACATCTGCAACCTACATCACAGCTCAGGGCAATGCTGGATCCTGAGTGGGGCCAGAGATTGACCCCATATCCTCATGGATTACTAGTGGGGTTCGTAACCGCAGAGCCACAACAGGAGCTCAGATGATGTTTTTAATATCTACACTTAGAGACATTCTGACCTACTGATAATAAATAAGTGAAGTCAAATGACAATGCTTGCTGTTTTATTAAAAAAAAAAAAAAAAAACAGGTACCCATAGTGCATGACAATTCTCTGAGATGTTTCTACACAACTATGACAGCTTTTTTTATTTTGTGTTGTGTTATCTCTTTATGGGCATTTTCAAAGCAAACCGCCTTGGAAGTGAGACACTGTCTCTGTTAAACCCAGATAATAAAGACCATGCCTTCCTCTTTGGCGAAGGTTGGATGGATGTGTGAGACGCCCCTTTCAAGGTGAAAGGGTTCCCAAGTCCAGGGTTCTTGGCTGTGACACAGACCTACTATGTGCACGGCACCCACTTGGGCCACTCCTGCTCACTCCCCAGGAACAGAGAGAAAGGGAAACTGCAGGTCCTGAGGCCCCTTCTGTCTGTTGTGCTGGGAATAGCAGCTTTGTGTGTTCTGTCAGCATCTACGAGAGAGGCAGGGTAATGCTTTATCCTGCAGGCAGGTAAGTCTTGTGCCAGTTCCTGACACTGGGATGGGAAATCCTAGCAATCGTTGACAGGGAGGAAAAATTAGTTAGGACAATGGAATAGAGTATTTAAAATTATCCCAGAGTCGAACTGTGGAAAGAGTCAGTGCACTGCTCAGCTGGCCTTCTCAACCACAGCTTTGACACCCAATTGCCTGATATAGTTTCTTACTCTATCTTTTCTACTTTTAGAATTTTTCCAAAAGAGAATGTAATTAAATCTGATTTCACAGGCAAAAAAAAAAAAAGGATTATTAAATTTTTCAAAATATTTAGTAAATTATTAAGAAACATAATGATTTAGAAAAAATATGATTTATAACAAAGTGTCCAGTGAAAAATCCTTATAAATTTGGTCTGAAGCCAGTCTCCGTGAATGTATAAGCAAGGCCAGGAGTTCTTTGACGTTTCAAAGTTATCAGGGACTATGTCATGGATTTAGATTAAATCACATGAAATTCTTGGCATGTGAACATTTTTGACCTGTAATGTATTCTTTTATTTTTCCATTATAGCTGGTTTACAGATTTCTGTCAATTTTCCAACTGCATAGCATGGTGACCTGGTTACACATACATATATAGATCCGTCACAAGTGATTAGACATAGTTCCCGGTGCTATACAGCAGGATTTCCCTGCTTTTCCATCCCAAAGGCAATAGTCTACAACTGTTAACCCCAGACTCCCATACCATCCCACTCCCTCCCCCACCTTCTTGGCAACCACAAGTCTGTTCTCCAAGTCCGTGATTTTCTTTTCTGTAGAAAGGTTCACTTGTGCAGTCTATTAGATTCCAGATATAAGTGATATCATACAGTATTTGTCTTTCTCCTTCTGATTTACTTCACTCAGTATGAGGGTCTCTAATTCCATCCACGTTGCTGCAAATTGCATTATTTTCTTCTTTTTTATGGCTGAGTAGCATTCCATTGTGTATATATACCACATCTTCCAAATCCAATCATCTGTTGATGGAAACTTGGGTTGTTTCCATGTCTTGGCTATTGTGAATACCGCTGCAATGAACATGTGTGTGCAAATGTCTTTTTCAAGGAAAGTTTTGTCTGGATATATGTCCGAGAGTGGGATTGCTGGGTCACATGGTAGTTCCACGTATAGTTTTCTAAGGTACCCCCATATTGTTTTCCACAGTGGTTGTACCAGCTTACATTCCCATGAACAGTGCAGGAGGGTCCCCTTTTCTCCACACCCGCTCCAGCATTTGTTGTTTGTGGACTTATTAATGATGACCATTCTGACTGGTGTGAGGTGGTACCTCATAGTAATTTTGATTTGCATTTCTCTAATAATCAGTGATGTTGAGCATTTTTTCATGTTCTTGTTGCCCACCTGCATATCTTCTTTGGAGAAATGTCTATTCAAGTCTTTTGCCAATTTTTTAATTGGGTTGTTGGCTTTTTTGCTGTTGAGTTGTATCAGTTATTTGTATATTTTTGAGATTAAGCCCTTGTCAGTTGCATCATTTGACACTATTTTCTCCCATTCTGTAAGTTGTCTTTTTGGTTTCCTTTGCTGTGCAAAAGCTCGTCAGCTTGATTAGGTCCCATTGGTTTATCTTTGCTTTTATTTCTGTTGCTTTGGGAGACTGACTTGAGAAAACATTTGTAAGGTTGATGTCAGAGAATGTTTTGCCTATGTTCTCTTCTAGGAGTTTAATGGTGTCTTGTCTTATATCTAAGTCTTTAAGCCATTTTGAGTTTATTTTTGTGCATTGTGTGAGAGTGTGTTCTAGTTTTCATTGAGTTGCATGTAGCTCTCCAGGTTTCCCAGCAATACTTACTGGAAAGACTGTCTTTTTCCCATTTTATGTTCTTGCCTCCTTTGTGAAAGATTAATTGACTGTAGGTGTCTGGGTTTATTTATTATTGTGGATTTTTAATATTGCCTGAAGTCTGGGAGAGTTATTCCTCCTGCTTGGTTTTTGTTCCTCAGAATTGCTTTGGCGATTCTGGGTCTTTTGTGGTTGCACATAATTTTTGGATGGTTTGTTCTAGTTCTGTGAAGAATGTCATGGATAATTTGATAGGGACTTCACTAAATTTGTAGACTGCTTTGGGTAGTATGACCATTTTTACAATATTAATTTTTCTGGATCATGAGCATGGAATATCTTTCTATTTCTTTGTATCTTCTTTGATCTCCTTGATTAACGTTTTTTAAAAGGTATTTTATTTTTGCATTCATTTTCTAATATTTCATTATTAGTATACAGAAATGCAATTGATTTCTGAAGGTTAACCTTATATTCTGCTACTTTGCTGAATTTGTTGATCAGTTCAAGTAATTTTGGGGTTGAGTCCTTGGGGTTTTCTATATATAGTATCATGTGATCTGCATAGAGTGACAGTTTTACTTCTCTTCCTATTTGGACACCTTTTATTTCTTTTGTTTGTCTGATTGCTGTAGCTAGGACTTCCAATACTATGTTCAATAACAGTGGTAAGAGTAGGCATCCTTGTCTTGCTCCAGATTTTAGTGGGAAGGCTTTCAGCTTTTCTCCATTGAGCATTATATTTGCTGCAGGTTTGTTGTAAATGGCTTTTATTATGTTAAGGAACATTCCCTCTCTATCCACTTTGGTAAGAGTTTTGATCATAAATGGATGTTGGATTTTGTCATGCTTTTTCTGCATCTATTGAGATGATCATGCAGTTTTTTCATTTTTCTTTTGTTAATGCAGTCTATGATGTTAATTGATTTGTGTATGTTGAACCATTCTTATGCACCTGGGATGAATCCCACCTTGTCGTGGTATGTGATCTTTTTTATATGTTGTTGGATTTGGTGTGGGAGTTTGAATATTTGGTGTCTCCTTCTTTGGTGTGAGCAGGCTGTTATCTCAATGGTGCTCTGAGTGTTTTCATGGAGAATGCAGCAATGGGTAGGGTCAACAGTTGGTGCCTGGTCTCTGGGCTCTCAACTGCAGCAAGGACCTAGGGGAAGGTGGCACTGGCTCCTCCTAGTTGCAGGGCCCTAGGAAGTGGTAATGAGCTCTAGGCAGATCTACCAGGTGTCCAGAGCAATTGGCAGTAGCAACAGCAGGATGTGTGAGTTCCCACAAGAGTGAGAGCCACAACAGCCAGTGTTGGATTGCAAAGCCCTCCTCTGAGGTGATTGGAACAGCAGGTGGTACCTGTTCAGGGCCTCCTAGTGGTTGCGGCCATGATCGTCTCTAGAGCCAGTGACAGCTGTGGTGGTTTGGCCCCTCCACCTGCAGACCATGCATGAAGCAACCTGTCTCACTTAGCCCACACAGGAGGTGCTGTACAGGTTGTTCCTAGTTGCAGGGTCCTGGGAAGTCATAGAGATCAGGCCTACGGGTGCTGCCCAGAGCACTTGGCAGTGGGAGCAGCGAGGTTGGTGTGTACCCAGGCGTGCAAGAGCACCCACAAGTGGTGTTCAGTTTCAACACCCTCCTCTGAAGTGCCCTTGAGGTGGCTGGGGCTGCGGGTGGTGCCTATTTACGGACCCCTAGTGGTACCGTGCCTTTCCCACCTCTGGAGCCAGAGAGAACTGCGGTGGTTTGCCTCTGCCTCCTGTAGACCATGCAGGGAGTACCTCATCCTGCTTACAGGATGTGCTCCTACAGGATGTGCTGCACAGGGTGCTCCGAGTTACAGCTTCCTGGGACGGGACCATCGTCTGTGCACTGTCCAGAATGTTTGGCAGTGGCAGCTGCAGGGCGGCTGTGCTCCCGGGGGAGTGAGAGCAACAGCAGGTGGTGTTCCATCATTATGTCCTTCTCTGTGGTGCCCCCTGAGGTGGTTGGGCTGTGAGTGATTTCTGTTCCGTTGACCCGTAATATTATTTTATCTGGGTCAATCCTCCACATATGATTTGAAAAATGAAAATTAGGAGTCCAGTGGCATTTCTCATTCAGTGACCCCATGTTTGAATCAGCAAAAGCCCTTGTGTGGTCTGCAGCCCTGGAGTCCATCCTGGTGGCAGTGAGGCATGGTAGGGCAGTGTTTGCACCTGGCTAAAAGATTCAAGAAGAATCCATCTTCTGGTTTTCTAGTTTGTCTACAGTAAACTTCTGTTTGATTAGCAATACTTAAATCTCAGGTTTTTAGGCTCAGGACAGTTTTCCTCTGAAAAAGATGTTTTTTCTAACTGTGTCCAGCCCTCAGGAAGCATTTAAAATGATGCTTTACTATGTTTTCCACATGCTTCTTCCATTAACCTCCTGAAATAGCCATGTTTCACCCCATAAAGCAAGATTTTAAGTACCTTGCCATTCTTCTTTATTTTACAGTCCTTTTTCTTTTATTACATTTTTTGTTTCTACTCTCAAAGATGAAAATGATCTTTAAGGATACCTCATTCAATCTCCTTTTCTAAGGCAGAAATCCTCTCTTCAGCAGCATCTTCAGATTATCATTGAAATAGTGTAGCAATTGACAACTTGCTGCATTGTGAAGAAGCCCCCCCACCCCACGCCCGATTTAGGATGGCTTTAATTCTTAGAAAATTATTCTTTACAGCATGCTGTAATATGAAAGTTGCAAGTGACTTTGGACTTATCTAATTCAATCCTCTGTTCAGTCTATTGGGGTTTATGTGAGGGAGGGTGGGGGTAAAAAAATAAATAAGCAGAAGAAAAAGCTGCAGTAACTCATTGAAAACCACGGTGATGGGAAAATCCCCAGACCGTGTGATGAGACACAGAGGGAGGGGAGCCCCCTGGGTTGGGTCAAGGGCAATCTCACTGACTCCTACTTTCCCAGAACACAGGCACCAGTGGCTAAATTAATATGCATTAGATGAACAAATAAGTAACACGAAAAGGAGCATAATAATAAATATAGATTTATATTGAACTTTTAGTTAACTTAAATTTTTTTTCTTTTTGGGTTTAATACACATTAAGTGAGTAGCATGGATTAGGGAAAAGAATGATCCCTGTATTCTTCAGGACAGTTTGCTCTAAAAAGGGATTAAATTTATAGTTACTCTAGAGGAAAACGCACACACACATATGCACCCACACCCCCCACCCTCCTTTTTTATATCAACTGTGCCATATGGGGCTTGGAACAGGAAGAACGGGATTTTTGGGAGACTTCTGCATGCTAGATTTGAATGCTAGGTTTTGTTTCTTTGTTTTTTGTTTGTTTTTGTTTTTGGCCAAGTACAGTTGTTCTTTTGTTATGTCTGCATTATTGCTGCTGCTCATCTTTGTCACCAAGGTTAGGTGTAAACAGGCATCTTCCAGAAGTAACCTTCAAAGAACTCTGTATTGTGTCTGGTTGGCTATCAATATCTGCAGCAGAAATTAAAGTCCAACCATGGCTGGCAAAACAGCCATCCAGTTTCGGATGTTAGGCAGTGCATACTCCTGGCACCTGGGCTGTACTCCCTGTCCCTGCACCACCCTCTAGGGCCCAGGGGATCAGGCTCCTTGTACCTTCCCCCCACAACCAGCTCTTCCCTGTCTTTGATGAAGGGCTCCCTCCACCTGGCTAGAACTGCTGGGAGAACAGAAAGTTCTTGGGAATTTACGTTCCTGGGGATGGGGGGTGGTCCCTGAACTGGAGACTGGCAGGGTGGGCCAGAAGTTTTGTTGCTGTCCTGCTGAAGGCCAAGAGGACACAGAGGTGTGACCACACTGAGGCAGAGCTCCCCTGTGCGTGTGGGACAGGGTCCCACAAGAACTCCTGGAATCTCACTGGGGCGCCTGAATTTCCTGCCACGTTCTCCGCTCCTACCCCCGCCCCGGGAAGACCTCCGAGTGAGTCAGTCTCACAGGAACTCACGCCAGCGCCCCTTCAGGAAAATTCTACCTAAAAATGTCAGTGGTGTTATCCATTTCCAACCTGTTCGTTCAGAGTAATCAGTGGGGCAAAGGAACTCCCAACTGGGCCGGCCTAGAGCGACTGTTCCCAGGGCAGGTGCACAGGGCTCCACACTCAGCGGGGTCCCCACGAGCTTTCTGGAGTTGATGCCCTGTGCTCACCACCTTGAAATGCCTAAAAATTTCATCTTTTTTTTTTTTTTTTTGTCTGTCTTTTTAGGGCCGCACCCGCAGCATATGGAGGTTCCCAGGCTAGAGGTCTAACAGGAGCTGTAGCTGCTGGCCTACACCACAGCCACAGCAATGCCAGATCTGAGCCGCGTCTGAGACCTACACCACAGCTAACAGCAATGCCAGATCCTTAACCCACTGAGTGAGGCCAGGGATCGAACCCGCAACTTCATGGTTCCTAGTTGGATTTGTTTCTGCTGCACCACAATGGGAACTCCCAGAATGTTATCTTTGAATCTGTGTCTTGTTAGGGGAGTACATGGGACAATGGAGCAAGTAGCAGGGTCCTGGACCCTGGCTTACATGTGGTCCTGCATCCTGTCTGCTCATGTCCCTGGTCTGACAGGTTCTCAGCCCCCAGTCCTCCCCAACTGATTCAGCAACTGCAGCCACTCAGCCCCTGTTGGGCCTGTATGTGGGCACTGGGTGGGAAGTATGTGGAGTTGCAGGAGGGACCTAGTACTCTGTGAACTCTGGTACTCACCACAGGAGCATCTTTTTGCCCAAGAGACTGTGACATTAAATAGCAAATAAAAAATACCAATGACATTTAAAGAGAGAGACTGCAGAAGAAAACCAAAAGCTTTTTTTCTGCTTTAGAACAACGGGCCTCATACTTTCATACTGCAGTAGCTGGCCATGATGTTACATTTTTATTTGTAAAAATTATAATAAAGACTGCAGTGCCTTGAATAAAAGGTATTAATTAGATCATGCACGTCACGAGAATATCCACTAGTTAAGTCAGGCAAAGAACTGCATCTAATGAACTGTTCCAAATCAATGTGGTAGTAGTTTAACCCAAATTCCATTCCCTCGGCTCAATCTTAGTAACATGTGCCTAACTATTTTCCTAGACACGTAATTCCATATAACTCAGACTAGATTTTCCTCTGTCCCTTATATCTGGATATGGACACGTGTCTAAGTTCTGGCCACGGACACCTAAACATACTGGTGTTGTGGGAAAGTCACCTTGGAGTCTAAGGAAATCTTTCTGCCCATTTGTCTTCTATCCTTCTGAGAGGCTGAAACTTGGGCACGAAACAGCCATGCTGGCTGAGGAGCGAGCTGTGTGAATAAAAACAGTGGGTGAAGGTAATAAAGCTGAGAGACAGAAGCCTGGATCGTTGATGGAAATGCCATATCTCTCTGGTCTGGCTACCTCTGTGCTTTATGTAAGAAATATAAACGTCTATCTTGAGGTCCTATTTTTTTTTTCCTTATGTGTGCACAAACTTAACTTTAGCTGCCCAAAAGGGCAATGATTTTCCCTTCAAATGTCTAAACATCTAGTCAATCTCTTTGAAACATATCCACTAAAAGCCAATGTTCATCTATGCAGTAAAAAGTAACTTCACATTTATTCCATTTCTTGATTTAAAAAACGTACCTCTTGGAAAGGTGGTTATCCGAACCTCTGTGTCTGATGAAACTGACAACTTTCAGGGCAAGAGAAAAGCATTGCTTGGAGTGGTTGGCAAAGTCTTTGATGCCAATATTCACAGATATGGAAAGCAGTGAGTCACAATGGCACCTGCTGAACTTTTTTGTTCCCTAAAATTGCAAATGCAGATAGGATGCCAAAATCTGCAGGGGCTCCATCTCTGCAGAGTAACAAGCTTTTCTTTCCAGTTGCAGTCTGGCTTGGCAGAGAAGTCTTTCACCATCTGAAGACACCGATGGCCTTAACAATATGCAAATGGGGCTCAAGGAAAAGGTCTTCTTCCTAGACATTTCATGCTGATATATAAGAAGTACTTGTACATAAAGAAATGCATAGCTCTGCCTACTTGCATGTAGAGAGAAACAACAGATGCCCATTTCTTCGTGATTTCCTTCAAAGTACTAAACAGTATCAGACACTTGGGAGGAAACAATGTCTTGTTACAGAGGCAGTGGTTCCGCTTACTTCCTCGTAAACCAAGCTGACATCTCCAGGGTGGGTGACTTCACCAAGAGCATTGCAATGTGTACACATCCTTCTTCATAGCCATGCAACGGGCAATTCTGTAGGCTACTTCTACAAGGCTTTTGGGTTGAGGCAAATTCAAATTTTGATAAAGCTCTAGCCTTTTCAAATGGACACTTCTATCAAAAACTTCACATGATTTACACGTCTTTGAGATGGAAAATAAAACATGCTTCCTCAACTTTCTTGGCATTATATGAATTTATTGGCAAAACATCCTGGCCATGCAAGAGGCATTGCACATTTATGTACCATCAGTGAGAAAGAAATTAAACATGTAAGCCTTTGTTACACTAGTTTTATGTTTTCCAATCAAGATTAATCTGATGTAAATAAAGATGGATGGCCATAATCTTCATGGTGGGTACATTTCCTATCAAAGAAATCTACTCTGAATGTCAGACTAGGTGAAGTTCAGAAATTCACATTATCTGGGAGTCCCCGTTGTGGTGCAGTGGAAGTGAAGCCTACTAGTGTCCATGAGGATGCGGGTTCAATCCCTAACCTCTCTCACTGGGTCAAGGTCTGGCGTGGCCCTGAGATGTGGCATAGGTTGCAGGTGTGGCCTGGAATCCCCGTTGCTGTGGCTGTGGTGTAGGCTGGCAGCTGTAGCTCCAATACAACCCCTAGACTGGGAACTTACATATGCTGCAGGTTCAGCCCTAAAAAGCAAAAAAATTAAAAAAAAATTTTAATTAAAAAAAAGAAATTCACATTATCTGATGATGATTTCCAATTTTATACTTGTTTTCAAGTAAGAAAAGAAAGATTATAAAAGTTGACCATAATGCTTTCATAAGAATGGGCAAAACTGATTAAATAAAATATTTTTGCAACATGCTCAACATCGGAGGGGGGCAAATAACCCCCTTTTTGAGCCCCCTGTCTACCACTTGGCAAACATTGTCAAGCTGTTTAGTCTCTTTGTGTCTCAGTTTTCTCATGTTTGGAATGAAAATGTTGTCTAAAGTAAATCTGATAATTTAGTGTAACAGTCAATTTGCAAAACTGAGTAATTTTATTTTTGTTTCTGAGTCACATTTTGCTTATAGTGCATTTTTATTCAAATACAATGAGATTTTTAAATTATGGCCATTTCCCCCAAAATGTCTATATTTTGACATTAGATTGGTAAGTATAATATAAAATTATAAGAATCTAGGTAAGGACTTGCACTTTAATCTTACCATCTAAACAAAGGTTTAGAATGAGCGTATATTTAAAATGTATTGGAGCATCTGATCGTGACTTTGTGCCCTGGAGACTGCCACTTGCCATCTGCCTCTACATGGATTTAATCATGAGCCACTGCAGCCGCTGACCCTCCACACCCCCTGAAAGGAGCTCAGGGCGGAGGTAAGGACTCAGGCTCTCTGTGCTCTGGGAAAACTGGCAGGACAGGTCTTCAGATAGTTAGATATTTTCAAGGAAGCTTTTATGAGCCTAATTCTTGCATCTCCTCCTATCTAGAAAAACACGAAAATCCTTCACGGTGACATCTGCTCCTCATGATTAGCAATAACCTTAAGGAAACCAGCAGCAAACTTCTGTAAAGTGAGTGCTGGGTCGCGTGTACCTCCTCCTCCACCCAGACCACAGATACACTGACCTTCCTCCCTGCCTCTTGGGAGAGGTTTTTCAGAGCCTCATTTTGTAGTCTTCATTTTGCCCCAAGCAAAACTTAACTCTCAACTTTTAAGCTGTGCATATTTTTTTAAGTCAACAACACCACTGGAGAACAAATTTCTGGTATGTTTTTGAGTTACATTAACAGAAAACAGAACCTCAGATAAGGAAGATGATCATATACTATTCTAATTCTGTCAGAAAATATTTCTTATTTTATTTGTAGTTCTGGAGCTACATGATAAAAATATTTTGTGATCAACGTGTAATAAGAAATATTGCACAAAAATGCAAAGCCACCTCATTTAATAGTTTTTAAGAAATGAAGATTTCTACCAGGACACATGGGAAACAATCATGAGAACTTTCAAAATATAAATGCTTTTCACGTGGAATAAAAGGTTCAACATTCTTTACATCCCCCAAGAATAGAACCAAGAAAATCTGAGTAAACGTTACAAGGAGACAAATTTCCATTTAGTAAACTTAAGAACTTTCTAATAGTTGTAATTTTCTAAAGAAGAAATGGATGTTTATGAAGACTGCTGGAGATGTCCCTCTCTGCATTTCTCCTAAGCCATATATTTTATCCCTTTCATCCATGCATCACATTCTGATTTGATAAGATATAGTCTCCTCCCCTACTACTGCTAACAAAAATCTTGACGCTACAAGTTACAAAATGCTAGGGGGCAGTCCTCAAAATTACATGCATTTATTAACCAATGCTCTTTGACAGTGGTGTTTGATCACTTACAAATTCAACCGTCATCGTATTTTCATCTATTTGTTCTGCCAACTCATTATAAGAGATTATTATAGTCTTTCTAGAACTACAACAGTCCACTAAGTTATGCGTTGAAAAACAGCAACCAAAGATGAGGGGAAAAAACTAATTAATTATGCCCTTCACATCAGAATCTTGTTGGTTCCCACTCCCAATACTGTTGCTTCAACTTGCTCACAAACCATTTTTTAAAAGAATTTCCATCATCATAAAAAGAGAAAAGATAGACAAAAAGTCTGCAAACAATAAAGACTGAGAGGCTGTGGAGAAGAAGGAACCCTCCAATGCTGTTAGAGGAACTGGAATTTGGTGAAAGCACTGTGGAGGACAGTATGAGTGTTCCTCAGACAACTAAATACAGAACTACCATACAATCCAGCAATCCCACTCCTGGGTGTATATCTAGAGAAAAGTGTAATTCAAAAAGATACATATAGCCCTGTGTTTGCTGCAGCACTATTCCCAATAGCCAAGACATGGAAGCAGCCTAAATGTACACTGACAGAGGAATGGTACATATATACAATGGAATATCACTCAGCCGTAAAAATAATGAAATAATGCCATTCACAGCAACATGAATGGACCTTGAGATTATCATACTGAGCGGAGTCAGAAAGAGAAAAGCAAATACCATATGTTATCACTTACATGTGGAATCTAAAATATGCCACAAATGGACCTATCTACAGAACAGAAACAAACTCACAGACAAAGACAACAGACTTGAGGTTGTCAGTTGGGCTGAGGGAGGAGTGGGGCGGTGGGGGAGTTTGCCTTGATCTCTGAGATATCAATTAAATATCATTTTTCAAATTTAAAAAGTAGTTATAAGTAAGCAGCATCTCATCTTCCTTTCAAAGTCAACATCTTAGGTTTTATTTCGGTATATGGTAATATGGGTTTGTAAAAATAATAACTGTCAGTAAGTATTTTAGAAAGTAGTTAACCATGTTTTCAAATTTAAAAAAATAGAAGAAATCATAATTCTTCTCTAAAAATCGAGTTGTTTTGGTTTAGAATATGCAGTTTTCACTGTAGGTGAAAATCCTGTTTTCTCTCTGATTCACTTCAAAACAAAAATTTACAGTGATTAAAAACATAATGGTTTTAAATATTAAGTAAATATTAAATATTAAGAAAACAGTGCTTTTGCCCATCAAGGAAAACACTATATAGTTGTTAATCCCACTTGCATTTAATAACAGGTTGTATTTTATTTAATATGCTTTTAAAAATGAATATTAACAAAGCAAATATAGACAACGACATTTCCCCAGATTAATCCACCTTGTTAAAATGAATATTTAAAGTTTTGTTTTGTTTCTTTGATTTCTTTACATAAGGCATCTCCTCAGTTTGTTATTGACAACCCATGGCTCCTAATGGTAAGCTTTGCTTTTAAAATTTCTCACCCTGCTGGGTGTTTCTGGCTCCTGCTGTTAAGTACACACTACATGAAATAAAACTTTCCTCTTTCTTCTTATCAACTACCCCACTCTGATCTGAAAGAGAAATATTTCCTTCTACATTTTTTGCATTTTCTAGTGCACCAAGGAAATGAAATTCAGGTGTTCCCGCTGCGGCTCAGGGGAAACGAATCTGACTAGCAACCATGAGGACAGTGGTTTTGGTCCCTGGCTTCGCTCAGTGGGTTAAGGATCCAGTGTTGCCATGAGCTGTGGTGCAAGTCACAGATGTGGCTCAGATCCCGAGTTGTTGTGGCTGTTGTGTAGACCAGCAGCTGCAGCTCCAATTCGACACCCAGCCTGGGAACCTCCATATGCTGCGCTGGGTGCAGCCCTCAAAAGATAAAAAGAAAGGAAAAAAAGGAAATGAAATTCATACCAAGTAGATAATTCCAATGCTAGCAATATAATCATGCATCTGTAGATTTTTTCAAAAGATATTGAAACCAGAGAGAAGAGTAATAAAAACAATTTTTTGCTCTGCACTTTGAGCCAGTCAAAATCTAGAAGTCTTGAGAAAAAAGTAATTTCTGACAGGCAGAAGTCAAGATTTCTTCCCTAGTTGATGCCTCATAGGAGACATGCAGTGAGAGTAACACAGAAACTGCTAATACTAGATCGTTCTTTTTCTCCAACAAATATAAAAGCTTAATTATTTCCCAATGTTTATTCATGTTTTCCTATCAGCATTAATATTCACTCCATAATGCCTGCGCTAGAAAAACAGATAAACTTTAAATGTTCTCATTATTTTCATCTCTCTGAAAGGAAACTGAAGCACTATCTCCTTTACAAAACTGGAAGCACTAAAATCCTGCAGTTAAGTAATTTTCTCTAGAAAATAAAAACTTTATTAGTGCCCTAGATCCTTGGTTTCATAAGAAAACATTAAGTTGATCAAAAAATATATATTAAGAACCTAATAATAGAAGTTATTACATGAGGCCACAGAGAAGATATAAGGAAGTGTGAGAATGTATGCGTATAATTGATCTGGTCAAATAAGAGAGGAAAAAATTAGCATATGATATCAAATGTGTAATAGTGATATCAAGTACATATACATATAATAAAAATTCATAGGAAAGACCTTGATGGTACTTAATCTTAACACAGAACCTGGAAGTGAGTGAGCTGTGAAGAATTCACATAGAAAGTCTCACAGAAATGGAGAAGGAATTCCAGAAAGGAAAAGAATAATAATGTAAACAGAGTTGTGAGCAAAGTTTCTCTGAAGTGCAGTATCTTGTGCATACGTTGTGTATGAGCTGTGACTTATGTGTTACAGTTTACTCAGAGTACATGTTGAATGGTCACACTAGGGACAGAATATGAAAGCCTCTAAATATCAGTTAAATATACTCACATCATCAATGCTATATTTAAGGCTGTGTTCCCCAAGATTCATAGGCTGAAGCGCAATCCCCAGGGTGATATGCTAGGAAGTAATGCCTTTGAGAGGTGATGAGGTCAGAGGATGGAGCCCAGGAATGGGACAGATGTCCTTATAAAAGAGACTCCAGACAGCCAGAAGTACAGCAAGGAGACGGTTCTCCACAGACCCGGGGGAGAGCTGTCCCCAGACACTGAATCTGTCAAGGCCTTGACCTTGCAATTCTCCATCTGCACAACTCTGACACACAAATGTCTGCTGGTTTTAAGCTGCCCAGTCTGTGGTATTCTGCTACATTCTTAGCCTGAACTAAGACAGTCATGTAGGATATTAAATGCTACTGAATTTGATAAATTAGGTTAAGTATTAGGTTAATGTAACTTAATACATTAACCTAATAGAATAACCTAATGTAATGTGAACTGGTGCTTCACATTTTCTCTGTTTTATAAATCTCTATATTTGATTGTCATTATATGAAAAAAGTAATTTTTTACCTAATTATAAGAACAACAAAAAAATGCTACTCTGGATTTACATTGATTGGTCCAATCAATTCACCCATTTGTCATGGTGATGTTATATGTGTTTTATTTTAAAGACATCTGCCTCCAAATGTTAAAATGGATCAATAATTTTAGAAATGAAAAAATAAATAAATAAAAACAGTCTCTGTTCTCTTAGCCTATTCAATTTGGACTAAATATACCCAAGAGAACAGCAAAAATATTAGATAAATATAAAACCAATGAACGAATTAGAATCACAGAACTGAAAAGACAGTAAGAAATCACTGAGGTAAATTAAACTGTAAAATACACCCCATTCTTCTACTCAAAGTGTACCCAGCCCGTTGTCACACACTGACAGCCACCTCTGACGTCACTACTTGGCTCCTTCTGGGCAGCTGGGGCGTGGGGGCAAGCTTGCTCTAAGAGGAGGCTCCATGGCTGCTTATGTGTTTGGATTGCCTCTCTCACTGGGACTGAGGGCCCTGTGATCAGATCTCTTTAACTAGAACTTGCTTAATAAATGGTAACCTGAAACGGCCTTCGCTGATGGGCTTGCTTCCACTGTCCCCACGAATGCACACCCTCCAAGCCTTCCGTGGTCTAACCCGGACGTCACAAGGCTCCTTAGCGGCCCTCCAGAGCCTCAGCGGATCCCATCTCTGGGCTGCTGCACTAACTGTTGCGTAAATTATTTTTCAGGACGTTGGGGTCGGCTCTTCTTCAGTTCGAGGTCGAGCTGGTTAAGACTGGTTGGGACCGCTGGCCCTCCAAATGAGCCAGAACAGATGTCTGATGGACGACTTTTGGACTTGGATGTCTAGGGCCACACCTCCACCCTCAGACCTCGCTAATGCTGCCATTTTCTGAGCATGGTACCCGCGAAGAAGCTTGTTACTCAGATATCCCTGCACAGAAAACTCATCACTTCACCTTTCTCTTACCTCCCATCACCTGCACCCACACCTCAGACCAGCCTATGTCTGTTCCCACGGATTTCCTGAACCCTCGCCTCCAGGCAGGCGGCTCTGAGACACACTCCCCTGGCTCCTGTTTTGGCAGACCTTTCCTCGGCTACTGCTTGACCTCGCAGCATTTGGCTTGCTGCACATGGGGAGAAGAAACCTGGGTAGGTAGCAGTGTCTTCTGTGGTAGCCATGAGGAACACACAGCAGGTGAGTTCTGCACAGTTCCAGGCAGAGGATGGGAGCAGAGACCAATCACCCCAGGGGTGTAGGTGCCTCTCCTGCCAATGGCCAGTTGACTCCATGCAGCTATCCAAGCCCACCAAGATCTGCAGAGCCACCTAGCTGCCCACCCCAGGTACACGTGTAATCAATATGTGTTTACTTTTGCATATCATTGAAGGACTGTGACTGTTTGTTATTATTAGAGTAATAAATAACTGGTAGCTAAGTCGAAGTCTAACAGAATAGAGAGCCCAGAAACAAACCTACAGCTTAAGGTCATCAACCTATGACAAAGGAGGCAAGAAAATACAGTGGAGAAAAGACAGTCTCTTCAACAAGTGGTGCTAAGAAAACCAAAGAGCTCCATGTAAAAGAATGAGATTAGAATGTGCTCTCACATCATATACAAAAATAAACTCAAAATGGATTAAAAACCTAAATCTCCTAGAAGTGAACATTGGCAGAACACTCTTTGACATTAATTGCAGCAGTACTTTTTTGGATCTGTTATGTTGCAGCAACATGGATGGAACAGACTCATGCTGAGTGAAGTTTAGTCAGAAAGATAAAGACCAACACCATATGATATCACTTATATGTGGAGTCTAAAATATGGCACAAATGATCTATCTACAAAACAGAAACAGATAATGGACATGGAGGACAGACTTGTGTTTGCCAGGGGCAGGGGGAGGGAGTGGGATGGATTGGGAGTTTGGGGTTAGTAGAAGAAAACTATTGCATTTGGATTGGATAAGCAATGAGACCAGTTCCTGCTGTATAGCACAAGGAACTATATCCAATCACTTATGATGGAACACGATGGAGGATAATGTGAGAAAAAGAATTATGTATATGTATAACTGGGTCACTTTTCCATCTGGAAGAAATTGACAAAACACTGTAAATCAACTATAATAAAAATGCAAAAAAAAAAGAAACAAAAACAAACGGAATGTAATTAAACTTAAAAGTTGTTTTGCACAACAAAGGAAACTTCTATCAACAAAATGAAAGACAACTTACAGACTGGGAGAGAATACTTGCAAATGATATGACTGATAGAGGGTTAATATCAAAACATAGAATAGCTCATACAACTCAATATCAAAAAGACAACCCAATTTTACACATGGGCAAAAGACCTGAAGAGATGTATTTCCAAAGAGTACATACAGATAGAAAACAGGAAAAGAGAAAAAAAAGTGTTCAACATTGCTAATCATCAGATAAACGCAAATCAAAACCACAATGACATATCACTTCAAATCTGTCAGAATGGTCATCACCCAAAAGTCTATAAACAATAAATTCTAAAGAGGGTGTGGAGATAAGGGAACCCTCCTACACTGCTGGTGGAATGTAAATTGGTGCAACCACTGTGGAAAAGAGTATGGAGGTTCCTCAAAAATTTCACAATAGAATTACCACATGACCAGCAATTCCCATTCCTGGATATATATTTGATGTAAATGAAAACACTAATTTGAAAAGATACATACACCCCATTGTTCACAGGAGCATTATTTACAACAGCCAAGATATGGAAGCAACCCAAGTGTCCATCAACAGATGAATGGATAAAGAAAATGTGGTAAATACACAGCAGAATATTCACCACAAAAAAGGAATGAAACTTTGTCATTTGCAACAATGTAGATGGACTATAGGGTATTACGTTTGGTGAAATAGGACAAATACTCTGTTATCACTTATAAGTAGAATCTAAAAAATAAAACTACAAATGTATACAAAACAGAAGGAGATTCACAGATCTAGAGAACAAACTAGTGGTTACCAGTGGGAAGAGAGAAGTGGATGGGCAAGATGGGTATGTGATTAAGAGGTACAAACTATGTATAAAATAAATAAGCAACGAGGATATATTCTTCAGCAAGGGGAAATATAGCCATTATTTTGTAATAACTTTATTATTTTTTTTTTGCTATGTCCATGGCCTGTGGAAGTTCCTGGACCAGGGATCGAACCTGTGCCACAGCAGCGACTTGAATCACAGCAGTGACAACACCAGGTCCTTAACCTACTGAGCCACCAGGGAACTCCTATAACATTAAATACAGTATAGTCTCTGAAAATATCAAATCCCGATTGTACACCTGAAACTAATACAACACTATAAACCATCTATAAGATGCAATAGTAATATGATACTATAAATCATCTATAAGAGCAAAGGCTAAGTGATAGTTGGCATTCCGATGATTAACTGGACCCACAACTCCATTTTGTCTGGAGGGCCTTTGCCAAATTGAATGAAAATATGCCTTTGGGGTATGTATATGTTGCAATGTGATTACCTCAGTAAGGTTACTTAACAGGTTTATCACCTCATGTAGTTACTTTTTTGTGTGTATTCTAAAAGCTTAAAATTTGCTCTGTTGGTAACTTCTAAATATGTGATACAGTAATATTAACTACAGTCACTGCACTGCATACGCTTTTGTTTTGCTGTGTTTACAGGGAGTGGGAGAGAGCATCAAATGCCAGGGTGTGCCCCAAGGTGGGTGGGGCCTAAAAGGCCATCTCGCTGTAGCAGTGGCCCAGGTGTTTGAGAGAGGAAGATCAATAGGAGCTCCCTGGTGGCTCAGCCGGTTAAGGATCCAGCATCGTCACTGCTGGGCACGGGTTTGATCCCTGGCCTCAGAATTTCCACATACTATTGGGGTAGGCAAATTATTAAAAAAAAGGGGGGGGGGACAAAAGCTTTCATCCCCAGGATTCAATGAATCCCAATGAATTATGTTCTAAATATAACAGCAATAAAAATAACAAGCAGCTCTTAAAAAAGAGTTAAGTACAGTAGGAAATAAAGAACTGTGAAGAAAACTAGAAGAAACAAAGAGCAGGGAAAGACTTGGAAATGTATTAGATATTAGATTTCAAAGAAACATTGAAAAACAACTGTTTACTATGGTCAAAGAAATAAAAGACAATATTTAAATTAATACTGGTTAATAGGAAACAATGAGAAATAACCTATCACTTTTTGAGAAAGAACTATAAAGGATTTTATTTTTTTTCACTTTTTAGGGCCCGAGGCATCTGGAAGTTCCCAGGCATCTGGAAGTTCCCAGGCTAGGGGTCAAATCAGAGCTGCAGTTGCTGGCCACAGCCACAGCCATGCAGGATCCGAGCAGCGTCTGTGACCTACACCACAGCTCACAGCAACGGTGGATCCTTAACCCACTGAGTGAGGCCAGGGATCAAACCCACATCCTCATGGATCCTAGTCAGGTTTGTTAACCACTGAGCCATGAAAGGAACTCCTACAAAGTACTTTAGAAATGAATACTATAGCTACAGTTAAAACTCCAAGGACTAGCTTACAAGCACATTAGATATGACTGTTTTAACTTCTTTAAGAAAGGTTTTTAATATATTTCGGGGTCTAAAATTCTGAGTTGTATTTAGAATGCACACCTATAACCCCACCACTAGTATATTCATCTGTTTTCTCAAAACCCTTGCCAATTTGATAGATAGGAAATCCTATCCCATTAACACTTTAATTTGCATTTCTTTTTTTAAGAAGGTTGAAGATTTTTTATCCACTTATGGCTTTTTTCATTTCTTCCTCTGTAAGTTGCTTGTTTACATATTTGTCTCTGTTCCTATTGAATTATGTACTTGCTTCTTATTCCATGTAAAATATATGCTATAACATTAACATTCTGTGTTATACATGGCAACTTTTTTCTCCTTGTGAATTCTTTGTCAAAAAAAAAATGATTCTATCAGGAAAACCACTATTTCAAGAAACACAGGGGAAAAGTCACTGAACAAAAGGAGTCTGTATTTTCAGCCAAACTGAAAATTGAAAATGGAAATCAGATGATCACAATGATTATACTTCTTTACCATAAAGCAGTGAACAATTGCAGTGATTGCCAAAGTCAGTACTTTCACAGAAATTCTACCCTTTACAATGTTAATAAATATGTTCAAATTTTTTTTTTTTTTTTGTCTTTTTAGGGCTGCACCCACAGCACAAGGAGGTTCCCAGGCTAGAGGTCAAATCAGAGGTACAGCTGCCGGCCTACACTACAGCCACAGCAACACCAGATCAGAACCACATCTGTGACCTACACCACAGCTCATGGCAAGGCCGGATCCCCAACCCACTGAGCGAGGCCAGGGATCAAACCCACATCCTCATGGATACTATTGGATTCATTTCCACTGCTCCACAACAAGAACTCCCAGCCAGTGAGTTTTGAAAGGATGCCTGATCGAAGTCCTCTGGGTAGAGAGGCACGTGTTCTGTCCTGTCACTGCAGATTCGTTTCTGCTGTGCCATGATGAGAACTCCAATTATGTTCAATTTTTTATTGTAATGTATTTGTCCAGACAATATGTCTCCTTATTTTTAGCAGAATTCACTATGAAATAGATACCTAAGAAAATATTACCAGGACAGAGAATAAACTTATGGCTTCATATAAGTTTTAACTGAATAAAATAACAAGGATTTCCAATACAGAAACTCAACGAATCTTCTAGTCTAGAAGCTTAGCTAATTACTCACATTCACATATAAAAGGAATAATGTGCCTTTTCCTTTTGGTCAATTTTATCTACTTTTCTGTATCTATTTACTTTTTAGTCACAATTTGACCATTATCAAAATAAAATAGAATTTTACAGCAAACATATCCTAAAAGAAGACTTTACTTGTACTTTAAGTCAAACATCTTTCCATAATATTAACATTACAAATTTACTATGGAAAGAGAGAATAACATCATAAACAAGGTATCAGTGCGATAGCCCATTACACTGGTAGCTCATGACAAGTCAGTGCTTGGTATTCGCACCCTAATGTAACTGAATTCTCTTGATTTGGAGCAATCCCCATGGCTCATTTTAATTAATAAAATGCAGTTAAACTGATAACATGCCAGTTCTCAAGCTACCCCTTCAGATGCCCTGAAAGCTTCAGCTCTGAGGCGTGGGGAGCCTTGGGACACAAGTGAGCACTTCGGCTTTCAGGTTGAGGAGGCCACTGGTATCAGACTCGTGAGAGAAGAGGCCCCACGACCATGTGGGACAAGGCAAATTCCCAGGCTTTCCGATATAAGACCTGAGCCCATCCTTCAGCTACCAGGTGCACTGAGGTCAGTCCAGGCACTGACCACGGGCAGTAACAGCAGAAGCACTCCGCTGAGCCCTGCCTAGTATGCAAAATCATGAACAAACCCAGTAGTCAACTGAAGCCATTAAATTCTGGAGTGGTTGGTTATATATCAATAGATAAAATCTTTATTGTATTTCCAAATACCCAGCTATATAGCTCACTTGTATTTCCATGATTACAAAAATGAAGGACAGAAGGGTTGAGGGAGAAAAGGAACATGGGTTTCACAAGAAGATATTCCTTTTTTTTTTTTTTTCTTTTTAGAGCTGCACCCGAGGAACTTCCCAGGCTAGGGGTCAATGGGTCAATGGGAGCTACAGCTGCCAGTCTATACCACAGCCACAGCATCTGCAAGCTACACCATAGCTCAGGGCAACACTGGATCCTTAACCAACTGATCGAGGCCAGGGATTAAACCGGCATCCTCATGGATACCAGTCAGGTTCATTACCACTGAGCCATGAAAGGGACAATGAGAAAAAAAATTCTTGAGTTACAGGTACACATTTTCACAGAATCTCTTCCTTCATTTATCTTTAGTAAACCATAAACTTTAAGTGATTTATTCTCCATTATCTTTCCTAAATGTCAAAACTTCTTACTCAATAGTTTTCCATATCATTCTGTTTTGACAATGGTTAAATGTGTATTCTTGCAACAAATTAGCTAAAGAGTCCAAAGTAAAAGATATAAATATTTTAAAGCAAAAAAAAACTAAAAATAAATAAAAGCATGAAAAGCACAGACTCCCCTTAGCTATAAGAGAATTATAAATAAAATTCTCAGTTACTTCAAAAACAAGAAAATTCTAAAAATTACTGGACAAAGGTCAAACCAGTTACCACTGGTAAATTTTGCACATCATGATTTAAGAATGCTATACTAGAGAAATTATTGAAGTTGAGAAATATTATTTATATATTAAACTGTCAAAATCAGTAAGGTTTCTGATTCAGAATTGTGCACAAATATAATTATGCCAGCAGATTTTGTTCACTGATTTTACTTAAATTTTTATGGGATATGGCACTGTTTTAATATGTAAGCACTTCTGGAATAACTTAGCAGAGAAAGATTTTTGTAAAATAAGAACTTTTCTGACATGTCCCTAAATAAAAAATCACACTTAAAGTTCTTCTTGGCTTAAAGATACAGCCTGAGCTGTCCAGAAAGAGAATCTTCTCAGAACCCTAGGTTTCCAGCAGTGTACTGGGATTTAAACACTATCCCTGAGTTGTCTGCATCACTTAACAGCACAGCCATCTGTCTCTTCTGAGTTTTAGGGCTAAGGGGAAAATGACTTCCCTAAAGCCAGAGTTTCAGCTTGGTTTGGAAGTACTGAAGATACACACACACATAATTACGCAGAAACCAGATCCTGGCTTCTCTCTCCTCATGAGTGACTGGGAAATCTGGTAACTAGACTTTTACCAAAGTACCTCTTTAGCCTTTGTTTTTTCCCAATATGGGTGCATTTTAACTGTGGGTTACTAGACTAACACAATCTTGACTAAGAGCGCTAATGAAGATGCCATCTAAGGCCACGTACTAATAAATTGACTCACTCTGCCCTGTGCCTGTCATCCTGTCTACCTTGCCAGCAGAGCAGAGTGTGTGTCCATGTATTAGTGTTTCCCAAATGATGACAACAGTTCCAGGGGGCTACTGTCCCCACAGCCTCCTCTCCCCAGACAGGCATAGGCATTTTCCCTAAAACTGTCCAAGTCGGGAGTTCCCATTATGGCTCAGCGGATTAAGAATCTAACTGGTATCCATGAGGATCTGGGTTTGATCCCTGGCCTCACTTTGTAGGTTTAGGATCCAGCTTGCTGTGAGCTATGGTGTAGGTCACAAAGCTCGGACCTGGTGTTGCTGTAGCTGTGGTGTAGGCTGGCAGCTGCAGAATTGATTGGACCCCTAATCTGGATGCTTCCATGTGCCCATGTGCATCCCTAAAAAGCAAAATAATTTTTTAATTTTAAAAAATGTCAGTCTCCATAGAACACAGCTTTGCTTTTCTCTGCTGAAGCCTGACTGCTTATTTTGCCTTCAGCGGCCAAGAGTTTCTCTCTTTTTCACAAGGCTCAAAACTATGTATTAATGAAGTAAATTATCCTCAGGAACCCCAGGAACAGATGCTGTGTTTCTTATTGCCATCAGCTCAAATATATTCATTTATAGACCCCATTCTATCTTCGCCTAAAAATCTGCATAACAAGAAATGAAGCAACAGATGAAAGACTTTTGAGAGTCATTCTCATCTGCTCCCTAACTCCACTCTAATTTGGTGTTCAACATGTCTTTGAATTCATTTACGATCTAGAAGATGCCAATCTTACAAGAAGTTTAAAAAGTAAAAGGAGCAGACAGGGACAGTCAAATTTTCACCTCATTAAGAAGATGCCCACATTTCTTAGAAAGCAAACATGCAAACATTACCCACACTTCAACTTAGATAATTATTTTGAGGCCATTCTGGAAAAACATCAAGTAACTGAGTATCGCCTTATAACTTCAATTTGTTCAGAGTGATGGCCAAGAAAAGCAGGTGTTAAAAATAGAGCAATTCATAAATTGTATCTCATTTCCAAAGCCACGAAGCAAGCAGTGTGATCGTTTTTGAAATTAGCCAAATTCAGCGCCTTTGTCCTGCCTGACGATCCATTTTAGGCCGAGGAGAAATAGCGCTGTAATGAAGCAGGCCCTCACAAATCATAGCTACATATCAGTACCAGCCACGCGGGTCCTTAAATTAGAATCCACATTAGAAACTCATGTTGCTGTTATTCTGCCCTGAATCTCAAATCTCAAAGCTCTGCTCATTTGTGGAGGTTTTTATTTTCTTGACTTCACTAAAAAGGTGTGGACGTGGGGGCTTTGCAGGGCAGGTTTTGCATTCACTGCTCTCGCTTCCTTCCTTCCCCTCGCTTGGAGCCCGTAGCCTTTCACCTTCTCTCAAAGAAGTCAAGTCACCGATGTGATGTTTTCGCTGCCTCTGCTCAGAAAACCAAAGGAAAGGAGGAGCTCAGGTGGGTCAGTGATGGAAAGTCAAGTCAGATGAGGTTGGATAGAGCTGAAAGTTCTGTTTTGTTTGTTTGGTTTTAAAATAATCTGGCTTTATCCCAGACCAAATGCTGTACAAAATTAGACTGATATGCTGACGATTCATCTCGTCCATGCTGGCGTGATGGCTCCTCTCCTGGCTCAGAAAGGGGCGGCATGGGGTTGTCCCAGGGCCATGAAGAGAACAGCCAGAACAAGGAAACGCCTCACTTTTATGCAGAAGGAAAGACAGATGCAGTAGACACAAGATTCCTCCAGAGAGAAGATGCTTTTCTTAGTGCTATGAACTACACAGCAACCCCCGGCCTAAGCTGCAGTCAATGGTCAGTACAGGAGGCACTTGGTTAGATCTCTGAGGAAACAACCGAAGTCAGCAACCATTCCAGGTGGCCTTGACGGTGAACTCCAGCGCCTCCCAACTCTGCTGCAGTCATATGTTAAAAAAAACTTTCTCCACATTTTCACAGAAGAGTAGACCTAAAAAGGATCCTTAGGAGTTATTTCCAACCCTGCGATATAAAACCTAAAGTTTCAAAAATAGAAGCAAATCTAGAAATAATTTCTGGCAGACGTACTTTCTATCTCCTTTAGCCATTTCCATTTCTTATTTTAGATTAATTTAACCTGGGGATGTGATTTCGGGATTTTTTTAAAACCTGGTTTAGTGACTGTGGTATACTCTCCACTACCCTCACAAAAAGAAAGGTCTCCAACTTAGCAGAGGGGCCCCTAAAATCCAGAGCATATTAACCTTTTACTGGGGCCATGGTGGACATGTGCGTATGCTTTCCTTCTTGCACCGTCACTGCATCCTCAGGGAGCTAGGATCTACCCCATGTCACAGGGGAAGAACCTGAGGGTCATAAAATAAGGATAAATTATCATATGTCATACAGCCAGTAAGTGAAGTTGAAACTACATTCTCTCTCTTACCTGATTTTCTAAAATAAAGCATTTCTGTCTTAGAAATGTTGGGCTTGGGTAACTGTAACTTGTTATAATTTATTTAAGGCATGCGATCATGGATTTATAGTATATCATTTTCTCAGTTCTACCAAAATTTATTTATTGGATATAAAGTTATACAATAGATATTCGGTGAATTAAATTGAATTTCCACACTTTAGGGTAGTTTTTAGATGCCTTATCTTTAACATACTTAGGGGAGAGATAATTTCCATCCTTTAGGTAAAAATTACTTTTTTAATTTGGACAATAATTTAATTATACAAACTTAATAGCTGTGGCAGAAGCTTATTAAAATAAGCAATTATTATTTGCTATTCTAAGCTAGTATTTTACATAAGCTGTAAATTTGCCAACTTCCAAAATTAAGTGTTTATAACTTGCTCCTCTGGTGTCTTATATGAATTATGGGTTTACCAACTTCCAAAATTCAAGTAAGAATATTGCAGACCAAGCAACACTTTATCACTTGTTTTAATTGGGAGACATGTGTTTGTATTTTCCAGCTTTTTATTCTAAGATTCAGCTCTTTAGGCATATTGCTTGAACCATTATTAATGTCAAAGACACAAGCATAATGATTTTATCAGAACATATAAAATGAAGCAATGCTTCTGTGTGAGTAGGAAAGGTAATGCTTTTTTAAACCAATGAAATCAAGTAAAACGATGGTATTTTCGGGAAGGAATTCACTTAATAAAGAAAATATAACCCAAAGAAGATCTTTCTTATGCTGTCACCTGCCACCTTCTATTGCTTAATTACATAAGCTTAACCTATGAACCATTTAATAAGTTTTCTCTCCATTTCTCCTTCATCTACATAATCTAATTTGACATATCCAGAAATACAGGATTATTGCTCCAGCAATTGACGTGCTTTCCACGTAGTGACTCTATTATTTGCAGTTCAGTGAAGTTTGTCTGTCACAATTCTATTTATATAGGTCTTCATAGCAGTTTAAGATATACTTTGATTTCTAATTTATTTAAAATGCCTAGATATACCTAAAGTGTGTGTTTTATGAGGTTTTTAGAGGCAATAAATTGCAAAGATTTAGCCCAAGTTAACTTTGCTCTTACATAAAGAGAGATTTTCAACCCTTTCCAAACCACATATTATAGGAGAATCTCATTTATCTCACTATGTGCAATGCCAAAGTGGAGCTAAAGATTAAAAAAAAATAAAATTCTAAACACTCAGATCCAAGAGGATTATATTCTCCAACCCAACAGTACAAAGTCGTAATAATGACAAGGCACATTATGCTCTCAACAAAGCACTGTCCCTTTTAAATACACCCTATTGTCATTTCATTTGCCAAATTCCCAGTGACATTAAGGAACAGGCTGAAGAAAGAATATTATAACTCAAGAGTTTTTGAGAATTAAAAATAATACATGGTTATCAAGAATAAAACTCTTAGGCACCTAAAGAGAAGTTATTACAGCTTTCTCAAAGGGGAATGCCAATTGAGTTTTTTTCTATATTCCTGCAACCATTCTGTAATACAATTCTAAATGCTGTCTTGGTGCATGAAAGTCATTTCTATTATGAAAGGTAATTATGATTATGCATTCCTCACCAGTTCTCTGGATAGGGGTAAGGTGAGAAAGGGTACAATTGGAACTAGATAAAGACTGAACTAAGAAAAACAAATCTTACCAAATATACTTGTTCTATTAGTTATAGAAAAATTTTGTATGGGAATGAGTTATTAAATTATTACAAGGAATTGATGACTTTGGTTAATAAAAATAACTAAAAAGAAGGAAAAGGCAATTAAGAACAAGTGATATGCCTGCTGGAAACACAATCTTTCAAAATAATGTTTTTCTAGTCCATTTCAAATCTTGAGATTTATAATATTATTATAGGCTGAACATCATTCGACCTAAAGGATGAAAAATAGCTTTTCTTTTTCTAAATATAGTTCAGCTTTTCAAGTGTTGGTTCAGTTTGACATGTCAGGGTACACTTTTATTTCCTATAGCCAAGAACACTGTATAATTTTTATGAATACTGGCTAAAAATATATGTTTACCATGGAGGTGTATCATGGATCTTAACAAACCATGATTATTAGAAAAAAAGCTGTACTATGATTTTTTCTGAACTAAACTTTTGTTTTAAGGTATGAAGCCAATTCTTTAACGAAGACATAGGTAGCCAACATTAACCTTAGATTCTTAATTAATGAAATACACTTCATATTTAGTCATGAAAAGCTCAACATGCTTCACTACTGTAAATACCAGTTATTAAGACTGATAGTCAAAGTGACTTGTGATGATTTTTATACACCTATAATTGAAATAAAATGCATTAAGTTATAAAAAAAAAAAAGACTGATAGTCACACAATGTTAACTGTGTCTTGTACACTGTCTTTCTCAGCTCTTTCTTCTTCCTGTGGTCAGATTACTTGAACATAGCTAAAAACAGGCAGAACTGATATTTAAGCCGAGAAGAATTTACACCGTTTTTCATCAGTAAACCACACTGTACTTTTTAAAAGGAACTAACAGATATTAAGTGAAACTACTAATTAAGAATGTCAGTTATCACAAGAACTCACAAGTAATCTCTGTTGCTGATTTGCCATCATGGATGTAAACTAAGATCAGTATAATTTGGGGAAGATGGATGGTGGCTTGAGAAGAAGAAAGAACATCTGTAACGTGAATGGAAGGAAATAATATAATAACAATTACAAAATGGGAGTTATAAAATCAAAATGATATGAAAGCTAACTTTAAAAACTTCCTGTGTTTGAACAAAGCACCTGTTAACACATCTGGAGAACAGTATTACATAACCAATACTTATTGAAAAAACAAAGAAAATGCAAATGTCTTGACAACTGTAGCAGGACATTAGACCAAGGCTTTAGGGGTGTTGCCACATGACGGCTCCTCAGGGAGAAAGCACTGTGAATTCAGCCAGCTGGATTGGGATGTTTTGGACATCTACTGAGCTTTAATATATTTTGCTAAAGACTTAAGAATGCTGAACATGAGTCCATAACTGCAAAAGTAGCACACTTCTATGATTAGGTGAAATATTTTTCCTCTTTATCAGTATTGCCTAAAACTATATTCGATGTGTAAAAATATACTTCATAAGTATTTCAAAGTGATATTGTGTAAGTAAATTACCATAATCAGATTCTTAATAAGAAAGAAGTTTCTAGTCTTCTTGTAAAGCAGTGAAAATTATATCATGAGTGAGAATATGAAGACACAGAAACACAAGCAAAGAAGAAAACACCTATTCTTCTAATATGAAGAATTGGTGAGAAAAGTAAGCTAGATTGTGACAATACCTGTCAATTAGGTCAATATGTTGAACCCATGGATTAAAGTCAAAGAAACACAACGAATCAATTACGATCATGTAAGAATGTCATGCTTGGTTCACAATTTATGCCTTTGCCAATTCTATCCTCATCCTAGGTTCCTGGCTAGAGGCACATCAGCCTAGGTTAATGCCATCATTTAATGTAGCATCACTCCAAGGGATTTTAGACACAGCAACTGTGTGATATCATTAAGGAACTGAACAAATCCTGTTTCAGCCCGTAACTAAGTATTTGCTCAGACCCTTCAAATTAGCAGACACGAGACCCAAGTGGGATCTGGGAAAAAATGTAAGAGTCCATTTGTCATTCAGTAATTCCAGGATTGCTACTAAACTTCCAGGAGAGGATGCTGGCACAGGGATGCAGCAGAAAGGTACAGAAATGTCAAACGGCCACATGACCTAAAAGTGATCTTCCTGCACACAAAGGAATATTGGAGACAACAGAAAAGTACTTCCCCTCCAGAACCACTAGCAGGAATGAAAAGCAGGGCTAACTTAGATGTCATAAAAACAACAACATAGTTAACCAATTTCGTTAAAAATGCATTTTGTATGGGAGTTCCTGTCGTGGCTCAGTGGTTAACGAATCCGATTAGGAACCACGAGCTTGCGGGTTCGATCCCTGGCCTTGCTCAGTGGGTTAAGGATCCGGCGTTGCCGTTAAGTTGTGGTGTAGGTCACAGACGCGGCTCAGATACCCCGTTGCTGTGGCTGTGGCAAAGGCTGGCGGCTACAGCTCCTGTTAGACCCCTAGCCTGGGGACCGCCATATGCCGCGGGTGTGGCCCTAGATAAGGCTAAAAGACAAAAAAAAAAAAGTGCATTTGTATGTTTCTCTCATTGGTTTTAGTTTCCAAGAAAGATACTGGAAGTCTTTCAGAATTCATCATTTATACATGGATCACAAAGTTGTAAGTATTATTCTATTTTGACATAAAGGAATGGGTTCATTGGCTTTCAAATGTTCCTGTGAATAAAGCTTGATAAATCTAAAGGTTGAGAAGCTAACGTATAATTGGCCTCAATAATATTTTCCTTATCAAGACTACTGTATATTCATAAATGTTTAAAATAAAAAAATATATAATCTTTATATGCCAAGGCTCAAACGGCGCCTACAAGTCTGCAAATCCAAAATACAACTTGGTAAGATAATCATAAATGTGGAGAGGAAGGGTTTTTGGACAAAGAAGTATATTTTATACACTACAGACTATTTTATTTTTAATTATATAAGAAGAGATACATGCCAAAATGGAAACAGAGTCAACTTATAAATGTTTGGGAAATTATTTTTCTAGAGTCAGCTTCAAAGATAAGAGTTTTAAGTTGGGTGTAAACAGGCATCTGACCCAGAACAATCCTGTTAGTGATCCTGGGATTACATTCCTTGCAGCAACTGAAATTCACTTAACTATAAAAGCTCTTCCCAGAGGCAACAGTGCCTCTTTCTTGTACAAACAGATAGCATTCCTTTCAAAACGTTTTGTTTTCTTTTCTTGAGGAAGAGCCAAATAAACAACAAGATATCACATTAATATTGTCTATGCAACTGAATGTTAGATGACAGACTGCTGGGCACACATCTCCAACAACCTGACAGAATTTTAGAAATACAACATAAATTCGGGTTTTATCGTCATACTTGTATTCATGAAAGAGGGATACACATGAAGTAGATATAATTTCTGCTAACTTTTTTTGAGAAAAAGATATATTCTGTATGGGAATGATAAAAGAGTGACTGGTAATTCATACTAAACTGGAACATTTACTGATAAATATTCGAAACATCAACAGGTCAGGACCGAAGCACATTATCACACAACATGCTGAAGTGGAAGCACAAGGAGAGAACAAAGTATGAATAAAGTACAAAAATCACTAACCAGTTATATATAAATTAAATAAATGAAATATCACATTTGCCATGAAATTTGGGATAATAACCATTTCAAGAAAACCCCAAGATAGCTGAGAATTATTGAAAGAAAAGCTCCCATGTGCTATTGATGTAATTAAGCATAAATGGACTCAAACAGGGTGGAAGGAATTTTTCACTACATAGCAAAGTCTCAGAAATGTTCGCACCCAAAGATTCAGTCTTTCTACTCATGTGAATTCATTCCAAAGAAATATAAAATAGAGATTTCTACAAATAGTTTTTGCTATTCTACTTACAATTATTAAATTTTGAAAACCTATGAAAGAGTATAAGACATTATAGTGTATACCCACTAAAGTTAGAATTTGTATAATTTTGGTTGAACATATCTATTATTTTTTGAATCACTTTCTCCAGCTTCATAATAAAATAGTAATGAAGATGTTAAAAAGACAAAAACTCATAACACAGCAAATGCATTATCACAGTCAATATAGTTGCCAAAATCAGGGTGAAGTTAACTAACTCGAAGACTGTGAGAATAGCGTTGAGAATGATTTGGCCTGTCATTATCTAGCACCAAAAAAGGAGGGCAGATTCCAAGGCGGCAAAACTAAGAGGAAAACTAATCAGAAAACATGCAAGGTCTAAAGGACACTGATAGGTGAACTAATCGGTGAAGTAAAAAGTAACTTTCTGATTAGGTTGATGGATCCCAACTATCAGAAGGAAACTGGTTTACTGACATAGGACAGGAAGGATTACGTCAGTTACCTGGGGAATTTTTCTGGAGCTTCTCTTATCACTCCACATTCAATAGTAAGTGTTAACAAAAAACTCAATAATCCTACACATATGTGACTCCAGAACTGAAGGCATTCTGGCAGTGAAGGTTTGGGTCACTCTCCCAGAGAAGAAGATTTACAAGCTAGGGTTCTGGCTAATATCTGGGGAAGATGAAGTACACGGTGAACAAGGAAGTTGTAGAAATGAGGACATTAGCAATGAATTTGTATGGTTTCTTCCTTATTTATTTGAATACATTAACTTTTCCTCCTTTTTTTCTCTCAGATTTCATACTTTAAAATATAAAATGCAATATTACTCAGCCATGAAAAATAATTTTTAAAAAGAATGGGAGTTCCCCTTGTAGCTCAGTAGTAATGAACCTGACTGGTATACATGAGGACGCGGGTTTGATCCCTGGCCTCGCTGAGTGAGTTAAGGATCCAGCATTGTCGTGAGCTGTGATGCAGGCAGGCAGCTACATCTCTGATTAGGGCTTCAAAGGAGGAAAGAAGAATGGGTTATACAAAGCAGCCAAGTTGGCCAAAGAAGGAGTCATGGGCTCTAACGAGGTCCAGGGAGCACAGAGTAAGATCCAGCTTCCAGTGACCACATCTTGTCATTGCTAACGTGAAGCCACAGGGTTGTGTAAGTCCCTTTTCTTGTTTTTATCTTTTCTTCCTTCCTTCCTTCCTGCCTGCCTGCCTTCCTGCCTTCCTCCCCTCCTTCCTTTCTTTCTAAGGACACACTTGCAGCATATGGAAGTTCCCCAGCTAGGGGTTGAAGGAGCTACAGCCATAGGCCTATGCTACCGCTACAGCAACCCCAGATCTGAGCCGCATATGCAGCCAATGCCACAGCTTGAGACAATGCTGGATCCTTAACCCACTGAGTGAGGCCAGGGATTGAACTTGCATCCTCATGGAAAATATATCAGGTTCTTAAACTGCTGAGCCACAACAGGAACTCCAAGCCCTCATTTTTAAAAACCAATTATCAGATGAAAGACCAAGGATATAGAAAAACCATGGACAAGTATCCCCAAAGACTGAAAATTCTGTAATATGATTGGTTTTTTTTGGGGAGGGTCTTTTTTAGGGCCTCAGCCTTGGCATATAGAAGTTCCCAGGCTAGGGTTCTAATTGGAGCTATAACTGCCAGCCTACACCACAGCCACAGAAATGCCAGATCCGAGCTACATCTGCGACTCACACCATAGCTCACAGCAACACCGGATCCTTAACCCAGTGGGTGAGGCCAGGGATCAAACCCACATCCTCATGGATACCAGTCAGGGTCGTTACTGCTGAGCCACAACAGGAACTCCCCTAATATGATCTTGATATAAAAACCTGCCAAAGGTTACACAAAATATAAAGCTACATTAAGAATATAAATGCAGGAGTTTCCACCGTGGCTCAGTGATTAACGAATCCGAATAAGAACCATGAGGTTGCGGGTTCGATCCCTGGCCTCACTCAGTGGGTTCAGGATCTGGCGTTGCCGTGAGCTGTTGTAAAGGTTGCAGACGCGGCTCGGATCCCGCGTTGCTGTGGCTGTGGTGTAGGCCGGCAGCTACAACTCCGATTAGACCCCTAGCCTGGGAACTTCCACATGTCTCGGGCGTGGCCCTGGAAAAGAGAAAAAAAAAGGAAAAAAGAGAATATAAACGCAAATATTAAAAGTAAAATTTAGGCAAATTGAATTCAGAACTATGACTAAGTGCTATTTACTACTAGATTGAAAAAAATACTATGAAGCTATTTAGAAACATCAATAGAATATGTAAATTTGATTCAAAAGAAAAACTCACATATGATCACCTTGCTGCTAAAAGCCATTTAATGGTATCCAAAACACATTTCTGAGAAAAACCTGAGTTCAATAGAATATAGGAATACATTTCACATTATGAAAGATACCTTTATCATAACAGCACACCTTCTCCTAAGAAATTTAATACTAAACAACCAAGAGCAGTCCCATAAAGTCCAAAACATCTAAAACATAGCCAGATCATCACTAATGCTTAACAGTGGTCTAAAAGTTTTAGCTGACACAACCCAATGCTAACAGAAAATAACACCTAGGAAATTTGGAAAGGAGAGAAAAGTAAGTTATGAAAGTCTTCATAGCATAAAAATTAAGCTCTCAGACTTTCCAGAGGCAGGTGACCTGTGTTACAGTCCAGGGTCAATTCCTCTCTGACTGCCACTCACCAACCTTGCGACCTTGAGATAATTATCTGACCTCTGTACTTCAGTTTACTCACCTGTAAAATAAGTTTAGTAGTAGCACATGGCACACAGAATTATTGTAAAGACAAATGTGTTAATATAGATGAAGATATATAGTGATAGCAAACACAATTACCACATTTTGAAGTTTATATATATGTGTGTGTATGTGTGTGTGTGTGTGTGTGTGTGTGTGTGTGTGTGTGTGTGTGTATGGCACATATAGAATCCTGGAAACGAGAATTCAAGTGATAATCTAATATGGCTAATATATGTGATTACAGAATGTTGCCTAAAGATTTCAGTAAATATATAGATATTATTAAATTCCAATAGCTGATTAAAATATATTTTTTAACAGCTGCACCTGCTGCATATAGAAGTTCCCAGTCTGGGGGTCCAGTCAGAGCTGCAGCTGAGACCTATGCCACAGCCTTGCCAACACTGGATCTGAGACACATTTGTGACCCATGCCACAGCTTACGGCAAAGCTGGATCCTTAATCCACTGAGCAAGGCCAGGGATCAAACATGCATCCTCACAGACACTATGTCAGGTTCTTAATCTGCTGAGCCACAATGGGAACTTAAAAAATATAATATAATAAGAACTCCTTTATGTTTGCATCAAAACTTAGCCTAGGTAGCAATGAACAAGATATCTTTAGCTCCTCCATTTCAAAAATTACAAATCTTTACTAAGAAAAATAAATTGAAAAGTAAAGACTTTTATAATGTTTTTAAATGGGTGGACTAAATATTATTAATATGTAAAAATTTAAAATAAATCTAAATATAATACAATCTCAAAATGTTTTCCCTACTTTCAAGCTTGATGTAGGTCAAATTTACAATTTTCACCTTTGATACATATCACTTCCATAGTTTGAAACAAACAAAAATACAATTAGTATTATTATTTGCCTCATACCTTATAGAAGGCAACAATATGGTGGAAAAAAATTGACTAGGTTTTACTTCTGCCACCAATGTCAAACCTTAGACACATCATAAATCACTCTATTCTTGTTTCTCACCTTTTAAAAACAGATGAGCATTAGATCGATTTTGAAAGTCAGAAGGGTTAGTTCTGTGAATAAGTAACTCTTTGCCTTTTAAAAGACAATGTTTCTATACAGTTTATTCCTCTTATTTTATAAAATGAAGAAATTGTACTCCAGAGAAGCCAAATGGATTTTCCAAGGTGATAAAGTTAGTGGCAAAGCCCTGACAGGGACATGCATCAAGGACCTTTTTCAACACGTGAAGTACATAATGAGAGGTCCTGAATTTAAAGTATTAGGGGAGAATTGAACACCTCTGAAAACTGGCCAAAGACTAAAAGTGACTGGTTTAACATTAAAGAACACAGAATAACCCCTTGAGATCCAGAAAGTATCCAACACAAAAGAAGGTAGAGAGCCAATGACACATGGGGAGAATTTATGTCCACATTACTTGGGAAATGAAAACAGTGTCATAGAAAATTAAAAATCGGTAAACATTCAAAAGATACATCAAAGCAATTAACACACTATTTTAAAAGAACTTGTTAGTTCAAAATCGAATGATGTGTAATAAATTAAATGCTCATGGCATTATACAAAGAAAATTACCTGATATTTATTAAGGCCACTGTCCCATGAAAAGCACACAACAATCATGAAAGGGTATAGACTGATCATCCCACAGGTTCAACTGAGCTGAGATGAGGAAGAGCTTGATCTAGGACCTTGGCCACTCAACAAGAAGATGAGAGCCAAGATCTAGATTTAAATTCAACCCAAAGCTTGAGCTTTTCATTTGCCTCATGGTATTAGAGGGCTTGGTATAATCCATTATAGTCCACATACCCATATGGTAGAATAAGATCGAAGCCCCTTCCTGGCTTCTAACCCAAACAGTTTTTAACCAAGCTAATTTACCTTATCTAAATTTTTCTCATTTTGGAATATGAAGTTACCAATAATAACAACTCCCAACATAAAGAAATTAAATGGGAGTTCCCATCGTGGTGCAGTGGAAACAAATCCAACTAGGACCCACGAGGTTGCAGGTTTGATCCCTGGCCTCAAACAGTGGGTAAGGATCTGGCTTTGCCGTGAGCTATGGTATGGATCCTGTGTTGCTGTGGCTGTGGTGTAGGCCTGCAGCTGTAACTCCGATTCAGCCCCTAGCCTGGGAACCCCTGTACGCTGGAAGTGTGGCCCTAAAAAGCAAAATAGATAGATAAATAAATAAATAAATAAATAAATTAAAAATTGTTGCAATTCTCACTTAAAATAAAAAAATGCAGAAATTAAATGAATTGACAAGAAAAACCATTTAGAACCCTGGTTGACACTCATCTTTTAACAGCTAAAACATATGCAATATTTCTGTGCTTAAATAAAGGTAAAAAGCATCTAGGAAACAATAAAACCGATTTTACTGCACACTTGGAGATGGGAGAAACCTGACAGGAGGCCCAGCCCAGTAGATGTCAATGAAGGCTGGGACAGGAGGGCTAAGGCAACTGTGATGGTGGAGAGCTAACTTCAGCCAGGGGGAAAGACTGAGTGAGAAAGAAGTGGCAAAGGTCTGTATGAGTGTACCATCTGGGAGGAAAGGGGTGTTCTGATATTCAGAAACCAGCTACAGAGGTTACACTGCAAACTCTACTCCTCTACCCACCAATGACAGAAAGTGAAATTAAAAATAATTGCAAAAACAGCTGTCGATCCACATGGAACTTTGATACAATGATGAAAAGTCCACCAAGAATCAGTTCCTAAACATTTAAAAATTAAATCAAGGCGTTCCCATGGCGACTCAGTGGTAATGAACCCAACTAGTATCCATGAGGAAGCAGGTTCAATCCCTGGCCTTACTCTGTGGATTAACAATCCAGCATTGTCGTGAGCTATGGTACAGGTCACAAATGTAGCTCAGATCTGGCATTGCTGTGTCTGTGGCGTAAGCTGGCAGCTGCAGCTCCAATTAGAGCCCTAGCCTTGGAACTTCCATATGCCATGAGTGTGACCCTAAAAAGACCAAAAAATAATAAAAACAAGAAAGAAAATCAAGAAAGAGACATAGAAAGTCAAATTGTGAAAGAATTGACACCTGAGAATACAGAGTTGATATAGTAACCATAATTGCTTTAAGACCACTTAATGTTGAGCTGTTTTTCCTATAATTCCCAAATGCAGACATAGGAATTATTAAAATCCATGATTTCTTATTCATCTATAAAATACTTTTTATAAGGTTTTTATAATTTAAACATGAAATAATGTATTATCATTATAAGAGAAACAGAATGTAAAGCATGACATCTTAAATTCTAAACAAGCACCTTCTGTTAATTCCATGTGACCTTAGGGAAATCATTTTCCTCACTTCATTGGATATTTATTCATAAAATAAAGAAAATAAAAACTTTTCCCCAGCACTATAGTGTCAAGATTATCAAATGAAATAACATATAAAAAGTGATTTTTAGATGTTATAATACAATTAGAATAATTGCTGATCATGAGTATCTTATTTTCACTGTAAATAATTCACCAAATTTTCTATCTCTGAGAATATTCTAAAAATAAGATAATAACAGAAATTCAGCAAAACTTTTAAATATGTATGAAAAAGACATTTGGGTTGTTTCCGTATCTTGGCTATTGTGAATAATGCTGCAACAATTGTAAGTGGGCAGACATCTGCTCAAAATCTTGTTTTCATTCCCTTTGGATATATACTCAGAAGGGGAATTACTGACTCATGGGGTAGGATCTACTTTTAATTTTTGGAGGGACTTCCCTATTGTTTCCCGTCAAGGTTGGACTAATTTAAATTTCCACTGACAGTGTAGAAGGGCTCCTTTTTCACCATATCCTCATCATCACTTGCTGTCTCCTGTCTTCTCGTTGATGGCCATTCTAAGAACCATGAGATGCTATCTCTCTGTGGTTTTGAGTTACATTTCCCTGATGATTAGAGATGTTGAGATCTTTTCCTGTGCCTGCTGGACATTCTGATGGTCCTCTTTGGAACGATGTGTACACAGGTGACGAAGCAGGGGGTGGGGCATCCATCGCAATGGAGTGAAAATCTACCTGTGGCTTGACAGCTTGTCCTCCCTATCCACTGTTCTGCATTCATGGATTCAACCAGGTGGTGCATCATGTGGTGCTGTAATTTATTCATAATAATGTGTGGACAAGTGGACCCATACAGTTCAAACCTGTGTTCTTCAGGACCAGCTGTTTTTAGTTCTTATGCCCATTTTTAATTGCATTGTTTGGGTTTTTTTGTTGTTGTTGTTATTAAATTGTGTCACTTAGATGTTTAAATATGAGCCCCTTATCTAATTTATAATTTGCAAAAACAATGTATATACACAATGGCATTTTATTCAGCCATGAGAAAGGAGAATACCTTGCCATTTGTGACAATATGAATGTGACATATTATGCTAAGCGAGATAAATTAGAGAAAGACAAATACTGTATGAGATCACTTATATGTGGAGTCTAAAAATCAAACCTGTAAAAAAAAGAAAGACTAGGAGTTCCCACTGTGGTTCAGTGGTAACAAACCCAAATACTATCCATGAGGAATTGTGTTTGATCCCTGGCCTTACTCAGTGGGTCAAGGATCCAGCATTGCCATGAGCTATGGTATAGGTCACAGATGCAGCTAGGATCCTGTGTTGCTGTGGCTGTGGTACAGGCCAGCAGCTGCAGCTCCAGTTAGACCTCTAGCCTGGTAACTTGCATATGCTGCGGGTGCAGCCCTAAAAAGAAGAAAAACAACTACAACAACAACAAACAAAAAATACCAAGAGTAAAATGGTGGTTACCAGGGGATGAGGGCTGAAGGAACAAGACTGGTGGTATTTAAGGGTACAGACTTGTAGTGAGCCATGGAGATCTAATGTGCTGTTCACCGAACACAAAAAATAATACTGCACTATAATGATGTAACATGATAAATACTGCTTCAATGACAGATTACAATATATATCAAGACATCGCATACTTTAAATTTATAAAATGAAATTTGCTAAATTTATCAGATAGAAAAAAGGAAAGAAAGATGTGCCTCTAGATCTCTTCTTAAGAGTATGCAAAAGCAAAGTTAAACACAAAGTTAAAAAAAAAAAAAGGTCCAGGCTCGAGAATATACAATTAAAAGACAGAATAAGACAGAAATCTGATATTCTATACTAAAACTGAATATTACTTCACTCTGTAGCCTTATGAAAATATCCATTTAATAATCTGTGCATTACTCCGCAATCTTATTGCAGGCAAAAAGAAAATTTTTTCCCATAAGTATAATACAGATTGAAAGAAATTCATTTGAACATATTTAGTGACTGCCATACTCAGGAGTCCACATGGTACTATTTTACTTTGTCAAAACTATGAAAAAAATCATTGAAGCCTTCATAGCAAGAAGAAAAATCCCGGGAGCCTACTAACAATTTAGCATTGTCAATTCTTGTGGAATATTGATCTTAGTTTTCAGAGAGACATACAGAAATGCTGTTCATTCTGATTAAACGTTTGCAACTATGGACATGTGAAAAAGTAATGTGAGGCTTATTTTACTAGAGACATCACTTTACATGTAATACCTCACAGTAGGACATCTAGACCTCAGAAACATTTCTTTGAACTTTTTAAATTAAAAAATAAGTCTAGGGGAGTTCCCGTTGTGGCTCAGTGATTAGCTAATCCAACTAGGAACCATAAGGTTGTGGGTTTGATAACTGGCACTGCTCAGTGGGTTAAGGATCCGGCGTTGCCATGAGCTGTGGTATAGGTTGCAGATGAGGCTTGGATCCCACATTGTTGTGGCTGTGGCGTAGGCCAGCGGCTACAGCTCTGATGAGACCCTTAGTCTGGAACCTCCATATGCCACAGGTGCAGCCCTAGAAAAGACAAAAAAAAAAAAAAAATAGGTCTAAGTAAAGGCCTTTCACCAAAGGAGAGATTTTATCCTAGGGTTTCTAGATCCTATCTATGAGGTCACTGAATAGAATAGAATAAATCTGCATGTGTATTGCAGGAAAAAAAAGTCTCATCTTCATTTTCACTGACCTCTAAATGAAAATGTATCATTTGCTTGAATTATGACTTTAGTCAACAAACCACAATAGGATTAGTAATATGTATGAACTTTTTATCCTAGACAATATTTTCATAACACTGTTTACAACATAAAGTATGATTTATACTTATAACAGCTTCAAACTTACTATTATTTAAACATTTGCCTGGATCCTGATACTGAATGTATTACAATGCCCATCTATGATTACATTACACATTGGATTTCTCATACGTTGATAACTGTATTTTAATATAACTGATTCTCTGTGCAATCCTCTGCATTTGATTATAAGAATTTAAAGTACCGAAAATGGTGTTTTGAGAGGAGATGTGTAAATTTCAGCAGAGTTCGAATGGATCTATGACATCATGATGGTTCTGTATTGTGTCACCTGGGCAAGGACAAGCAGCATTGCTCAGAAACCCCTACCTGTGTGATTCCAGATGGCTTGGGCCATGGAGGCAATTTTGTGAGGTTTACTGTACAAGTGAAACAGCTGCCGTAGTGCTTTGCACTGGGATGGGCAGGAGTCATGGGGTTCCTCTACAGACCCCGGATGAGCATCTGACCTGTCCATCCTGACTCACCCTCTCCTGGGCCACATTTGTGTTTAGCTCTGTGATGATGATGGGCCTCGTTTCTCCTGTGTGACATCTGTATCAGCAAGATTGGAAGCAATGAAAAGTAAGAACTGACTTATCTTCTAATCCATTTCCCTTGGCTTCAGCAAGTGCTTGTGAGTTACAGCCTGCTCTTTCCAACTCTACATCCATCTTCTCTTCCCAGCTGCCTGTCCTATGGATTTAAACTCTAGAATCACATGCAAGGACAGTGGCTTTATAAACACCTTTTAACCAGCTCTTACAATTGTGCAACCTCTATACAAAGCTCTTAAAATGGTGGCGCCAACTTAAACATTTCCATCAAAAGTGTAGGAGTGTTCCCTTTTCTGCACATCTTCTCCATTTATTGTTTGTAGACCTTTTGATGATGGCCATTCTAGTTGGTGTAAGATGGTACATCATTGCAGTTTTGATTTGCATTTCTTCAATAATTAGCAATGTTGAGTATCTTTTCATGTGTTTTTGGCCATCTGTCTGTCTTCTTTGAAGAAGTGTATATTTAGATCTTATGACTATTTTTTAATTGGATTGTTTGGTTTTTTTTAATATAAAGCTGTATGAGATGTTTGTATATTCTGGAGATTAATCCCTTGTCAAGTTGCTTCCAAATTTTTGTCTAATTTTTCAGCTTCTCTGACTGAAAACTAACTGACATGGCACAAAAATTATTTTAAGCAACACTGTTTTAAAACAAATCTTTCTATTATCATAAGATACTGATAAATATAAGGTAATTATGTTAGCTAACATTTATGCTAACTTCAAAAGTAAGTACTAGCTAATATTTTCTTGTTCTGAGAACATACATAAGTTAATGTCACAATGAAACAATTAAATCACAATTTAATCACATATACATATCTAATGGTTCCAGGCCAGGGTATATCAGTAAAACAACCCTGAAAAGGAGAGAAGAACAGAAAACAAAGCAAAATCAAAGCAGAAAAGAGGACCAGGAAGTGTTTGTGTCAAAGGGTAAGAAAGAATGATTGAAGAACAGTCCTAAAACGTCATGACTCAATTCAAGGGGATAATTTAATTCGGCTTCTAGTTGAGTTTCACAATACTTTTCAGTATTACCTCACAGTATAATAGTCTTATACTTCAGTCTTACTCTAGAATTGGTTTCCTTGGGTCACAACACAAGGGACAGGATACGTCACCAAAATTTAGGGACATATCACTGCCATTTTAGGAAAGAGTGGAGAGTTTTACATCCTGTTTTCACTACAGAAGAGAGACATACACAGATCAAGATCTGCATGTGATCCAAAAGTCCCTTTGACTGTTTCTGAGCAACGGTTGAAGCTAATTATCTACGTCGCTGACTCTTGTCTGACCATGAACCCAAGGAGTAACGCATTTAGACACATGAGCCTTTTGCTTTTAGATGAGTAACACTGAGGAACCGCTCAAACTAACCCTTGGAAAAGACCACATAAATGGACCAATTCTTCCCCTTCTGGCTCCAAATGATGTAGTTTTCTGTACCATTGCAAAGTGGAAAAGGTACCCTTTTTCAGACTTAAATTTGCATCACGACCACTGCTGGATTTGTGTGGGGAACTCTCAGAACACAGTCAAATGCCTACATCTGTCACCATCAGCAGTGCTTTGATTCACAGTCTCCTCCAAATACAACAGACAATCTGAAGCCACTATTCTCAGCAGCAGAAGTAAAAGATCTTATGTGGGCACGTTCCTTAATCCACACAACACTCAAACAGTGGCAAAGGTGGAAGACTCTGGAAAAGTCAGAATATTACAGCAGATTGATATTTTATGTACTATTCCACTACCATAAAAATTTGCATGGAACTCACCTTCATTTATTTAATAATAGAAAGTCAGAATGTAGAACATTAATGTTAAGGAGACATTAGGCTATGTGCAAAATACAATCTGTCTCTTGGTTTATGTTTAAAAGCTTTTCTTTCCATTTCTGTAACTTTATATATTTCTTTGTCTCATCTTCCATGTTGACAATGACTTCACTGAAACAAAATAAACTTTATTCCTTGGAAAAGTCCTTCTCACTTTCTCAGAGAAATATCATATAAGCTACTGTAAGAGGGCCAATTACCAGAGGCATATTAAGAAGCAATGATGCATAAAGCCTTTTCAATATCAAATTCAATGCAGGACAAAAGGTGAATTCATTAATGAGAATGTTAAGATAAATGAAATAGAAAGTCACAGTTCTTAATTATGCTGAAAAAACAAATCAGAGTTTGTCACACTTAAAGAAAATCTTTTTGTAATAAATAAATTATTCAAAAGGGAACTTTGTCGATATTGTTTCTGAGGTTTTAATGTTAGAAATGTGAGTGTCTACATATAAATATACATGAATTTTTTTAAAAAGCAGTGAGGATGGAGAACCTAAGTGTTTAAATTTTGTTATATTTTCTATTGGAGATGCCCAAGGATGTAAGTGACGGTAATTATGAAAAACCAGAAGTGTGACTCTCTGCTAATCATTAAGGACCATCGCTACAGCGGATGAGAAGGAATAATGGATAAAATTTTGCTATTTTCAGAACTGATGTTGACTGCATTGATCTTGATTCCATACATAAATCTCTAACTGAAAAGAAACTGAATTTTCCTTTTAGAGACTTCTAATTTGTACCCTAACTTGTCTGTACTTACATTAGATAGTAATTTTTTTCCCATTTAGAGGTGTTAAGACCTTTACCCCAAATAACAAAACTGGCATGACTTCCTAGTATTAAGCATAGAAAGAAAAAAAAATTGATAGGAGAGGATTTTTTTTCACTGAAAGGTCTCTGTTGACTGAGTCTCCCCTGAGTAAACATAGGCTGCCCAGCACAGAATTAAGACTTTTCATAGTTTAGACCAATCTGTCTTCTAGGCTTTGCTGCCCACCACTCATTTGATAAAAATCCTCTTTCCAAGATCTTTAAAGCTGGAATCTATTATCAAATCTTAAGTAAGTTCTTAAGCCAAGCCTGTCTTTACTTCAATCTATCTGTGATGTGAGTCCTTTGGTATTCGACTTTTTCCTATATTCCATTTCTCAAATAGAATTACATTGATCCTCTGACTACACTGCAGTAGTCCATTCACTCATTCATTCATTCATCTTCTTTTTCTCTCCATCTATTTGAATATGTATGTGGCATACAAAGCACAGACTTAACGAAGCTGTGGGAAGTCATAAATTTAGAATAGTGCCTGAATAATTAGAATAGAGTTAGAATAAATTTTTTTTTTTTTTTACTGAATTGAATCCTACATTTAAATCTTATATAATTGATTTTTCTCCACAATGAGACTGTAGTAATTTGGAAGCAGTGGTCATCTTCTACACTTTTCCTTGATTCCACAGTTCTTAGCACAAATATTCATTTTATAATACTAACTTCAACTCTCCTGGGTTTAGGGGAAAAGAAAGTCTAATAAAGTAACTAGCATTATAAGCCAGAATGTAGAGTGATCTCTAAGCTAGAATCAGTCATTATCGAAAGTACCTGAAAAAATAGCCTCTATTCATAGAGATTACCTTGTGAAGTACAATCCTCTCTTAAGGGAACAGCACTAATGGATGGCAAAAAGAGAGCTCATTAAAACATGTTTAAATGTATTCCAGCCAGATGGAATTAGTAGCGCTCCCAGAGAAATTCTCATTCCAAAGGCACAGGGTCCACTTTGATCATCCTCACACCCTTGGAGAAAACTATACTAATTCTCCACTAGGGACCAGACAGTTATTCAACCAGGGCTGGAGATATTTTGCTAAAATAAACCAGTTAGCTTCCTCCTCCGTATGGTCTAAGAAAAGCAAAGCCAATGTTAACTGAAGCTAATGACCTATTACAGAATATTGTAAAGCGGTAACAAGTATGACCCTAGAATCCTAGCTCTGGACCGTTTCAGGTTGGAATAATTAGCATTATTTTTTTTCTCTCAGATAGTCTCTGTCAGATACGATCTGTGTTGCTTTAAAAGTCTTTTGAAATAAGAGACTTCCAAAGTTGTATCTGTAGTGATCCTGGGGCTTCAAGATTCTCTCAGCATGGAATCTACACTGTTAAGAGTCCAGGTTTATTGTACTTTGAGTTTTTTTAAGTCACTACAAAACAATTGGCCACCTTTTTTTTGTGAGATATCTTCATATAAATTGGAGAATAATACTCACTTCACTGTTTCTTTTTCAAGTGTAATTACTCTATTTCCTTAAAATTTTTTTATCAGAGACACCGTTACTGAAAATATTTAATCAAAAATTTTTATTCCCCTCTGCACCTTCTCTGTATATTCCATATTCTTCCTTAGTTGAATGGCACACAAGTGCTCAGAGCAAAAAAGAAGAATGTTATCAAGCCAAGAGCACATTTGTTCCTGGCTCTTAAAAGTCCTTCTTATGAATCTTATTAAACTAAGTTCTAATAATACCTCTGTAGTTCCCAAGTTATATTTCTTAGACCTGTAGGGATTGGTGTAGTTATACAGGAACAGGAAACCCATAAAATGCCAACAGAAAATATATATTCACCACTGATAAGATGGCACAGGTCATATTCAACACCACATGTCTGCCATTTTTCATGCATAGGGCTTGATACACAGTAAATATTCAACAAATGTTTGCTATTAACATAAAACTGTATAAAATTATTTAAATTCCATTATTATTTAATGATAAAAAATTGGAAGTTAAGAGAAAAATATATACATAGAGAAATCCTCAACAAAAAATAGAAATTTGAAGTGGATGAGTAATGAGATCCTGCTCTATAGCACAGGGAACTATATCTAATCACTTGTGATGGAACCTGATGGTGGATAATGTGAGAAAAAGATGTATATATGTGTATAATTGGGTCACTTAGCTACATAGCAGAAATTGACAGTAAAACTATAATAAAAAACTTTTAAAAGAAAATTGACTGTTTTTTAAATGCAGTGTTGTAGGGGGAAAATCCATAGTTTCCCTTAAGAAAAACAAGAATGTAAATGAATAGGTCTTGAAAAAAGTGGAACTGCTATGTCACAGCTTAAATTTAAGATAAATATTTTTGTTAATCTTCTACAGAACCCTTATTATTTTTGTCATGAGACAGGTTAATATTTGTCTTTACAAAATCTCCCTGCTTTTTAATAAGTGATTCTCCACCAATCTCAAGATTTTTTTGACTAATTTGTGCTGAAAATTATTACATACATTTTAAAATCTGGTCTAATTTTTGAGTGTGCTCTATTACCACACTCAGCATTTATTAAGTTTGTTCAAAAATACTAGGGCAACAGAATGCCCACACTGGATGCACTTGGCATGGCCACTGTGCCACTGATTACAGTTGTGTGGGTACAGCTTCTCATCCAGATAGCCCCCTATTTATTAGGGAGGGATAAGAGCATAATTTTTTCTCTTGTTTAGTGGAAACAGTCTACCTGACTAAAAATATTTTTAAAAAAGAAAAAGTTGCAAATGCCAAAATAAATGAGCTCTATGACATTCTCAGTCTCCTGGGTCATAGAAACGTAACTATAGGAGTTCCCGTTGTGGCTTAGAGGTTAATGAATCTGACTAGCATCCATGAGGACTCAGGCTCAATCCCTGGCCTTGCTCAGGGGGTTAAGCACCTGGCATTGCCATGAACTGTGGTGCAGGTCACAGATTCAGCTCGGATCCCATGTTGCTGTGGGCTATGGTGTAGGCCAGCAGCTATAGCTCCGAATCTGCCCCTAGCCTGGGAACCTCCATACGCTGATGGTATGGCCCTAAAAAGCAAAAGCAAAAAAAAAAAAAAAAAAAAAAAAAAGGAAATATAACTAGAGGCAAAGGGACTATTTTGTATCAACATCATAAGGCAGCCTATCAAAGATGGAGAAATCTACTTGCTTTAGACTGTGTTTTAGAAATAGAAACTGCAAAATTCTCAACTTTGGGAGAATCAGATCATAAATGTTCAGGAAACAGTCAGTTCAATGACTCTCCATGCAGTAGTCCTTGTTTGTATCATGTGAAATGCATGCATGTTAGACAGATTTTAGTACATCAGACTCACATGGTACCTATCCCATCATAAATAATAATCCTTGAATGTAAAACCTAAGTATTGATAACAAGAAAAAAAAGCAATGTTTGCCAAAGGTGATCAGTATTCACTTACCTTCATGAGGTCACAAGAGGTAGTTTTTACAGATAAAATCGAATACATTTGTCCAGTGAAATGAAGTACATTATAATTATCAATATATTCGCTCAGGCCATATCAGTATGACCGACAGCACTGCCCTTTTAAATTCGCTCACCAACCAATAAAGTTCTTATCACAATCATTAAAATGTTGGCTGATAGAGACCATGTACCAGAGTTTATCTAACAAAGAAATTCTTTTCCACTATTCATTGAAACTGAATAAAATTTAGGTAAAAGAAATCTTGAAAAAAATCAAATCAATTACATCTCCCATTGAATCAAAATTGGACTCTAATTCCAAACGAAAAAAAAAAAAACTGGTTTCTGCAGCAGAAAATCTTTAGTAAGATAAAAATAGACGAACTTACGAAAGACAGTGGTGTCCTGTTTAATCCCAGCAGGACAATGAGGGAGATGCTCTCAAAACTCTTCCTGGGTACATTTCCTGAAAAGGAAAATTAAATACAGTTAAAGGCTAAACTTAAAAAATAACTTTAAGAAAACTAAGTTTGTGTAATGGAAAGACCCCCACAAATACTGTACAAATCGTGGATCTATCTAAATAGTCTTTATATGGTAATCCCTGGTGGTCTAGTGGTTAGGATTTGGCACTTTCATGCTATGGCCTGGGTTCAATCCCTGGACTCAGAACCAAGATCCCACATTAAGCTGCTTCTTGCTGTGGAAACAAACAAATAAATAGTCTATAATTTAATACAGAGAGTATTCCTAATGTCCTTTGTGCCAATATTCAGATCAAGTGACAGAATTTATACCAATTTCCATATTGTCCCCAAGTATCCAGATATTTTAGTATATTAAGAAGAGTCAACTGAAGGTTTGTTTTTTTTTTAAGTGCCACACCCACAGCACATGGAAGTTCCCAGGCTAGGGGTTGAATTGGAGCTGTAGCTGCCGGTCTACACCACAGCCACAGCCACAGCAACACGGGACCGAGCCACGTCTGCGACCTACACCATAGCTGATGGCAATGCCGGATCCTTAACCCACTGAGCGAGGCCAGGGATCAAACCTGCATCCTTGTGGGTGCAAGTAAGATTCGTTTCCACTGAGCCATGACAGGAACTCCCAACTGAAGTTTTAATCTCTAATTAAAAAGTTCAAAATGATCCCTTCTGGTGTTAAGCCATAAGAAGTCTGTTTAAGCCACTTATGTGTTGCTGAATAGCAAAGACACTCAGAAAAAGCCCCGAAGACAGGGGACCAACTGATAATCAAACTAGAACATCTGGCCCTGGCTTAATACAGCTGTTGCATAAAGATAGCTGGAGACTGAAAGACGCTTTAAGCCTAGTGAGGATGAATCAAAAGATGAAGGACTTGAAGGACAATCATGAGCGCACCTGTGGAGCTCAGCAGCAGTTTCACTTTGGGATCCTCCTATGTCCTAAGCAGCACATCAAGAGGAATGCTCACCTGCATGTGCTTTTCAGCCTCCTGTATCTGCAGATATAAAACAGCAACAGCTACTCCCCCCTTGTTTGTTTCAACAGAGGCAGAGACGACTGCCATGCTGAATGGCCTATGCTAGCTGAGAGGGGTACAAATGCCAATTGTCGCTATAGTGAGCTGGCATCAGTCTCCTAAAATCTCTCCACATTTTTTTTTAACATTAAGAAAGATCCTAACTGGGTATTTTAACAAACTGGAGTAACAGAAGCTATTATTGATTACTTTTCAAGGAAATGTATAGAGTAGCATTGTAGCTGTAGATAGAATATGACATTTCAGTATCAGAGATGTATGTTTATAGAATCACTGTGGGTGGAGAGGTGTGAGATAAAGCCATGTAATAGCTGTCTACAATCATTCTGCCAGAGGGTGTGGAGAATAGGGAACTTTGTTGCGAGGAATGTAAATCTGTGCAGCCACTGTGGAAATTATAAAAATAAAAAAAAAAAAACCTAAAAAATAGAACTGCTATATGATCTAGCAGTTCCACTCCTGGGTATGTATATACCTGAGCAAAACCAAAACACTAATTTGAAAAGACAGATGCACCCCATTGTTCACGGCAGCACTGTTTACAAGAGCGAAGACATGGAAGCAACCTAACTGTCCATCAACAGAGGAATGGATAAAGAAGATATAGTACATATATGCAATGGAATATCACTCAGCCTTAAAAAAGAACAACGTAATACCATTTGCAGCAACATGAATGGGCCTAGAGAGTACCATACTAAGTGAAGTCAGTGACAAATACATGATATCACTTTTACGTGGCATCTAAAAAAATATACAACAAACTAGTGAATGCAACAAAAAAGAAGCAGAATAATGAATGCAGAAAACAAGCCAATAGTTACCAGTGGAGAGGGAGAAGAGGGAAAGGCCAACATAGGGGTAGGGGGTTAAATTAAAAAGGGTTATTATGGGATTAAATAAAATCATGTGTAAAGCTTTTGAAAAAGCACTATAGAATTTATAGGATCTTTCATTCAGTAAAAATTTAAATAAATCAATAAAATAATCATGCCTATAGAACTAATAAGTTGATTTATGAAAGTCGGTTGCTTGCACTGGAAATACATTGTACATGATAGAAAAAACTAAAGGCAAACTAAAGATAAGAAATGGAATGTCAGATGAATTATTAGAGAAATAACAATAATAACAACAATAAAACTATTTCCTCAAGGAAAGAACACACTGTATAGATCCAAGAGAACATCCATCACCTTTTAAATATTTTCAGTGGTATTCTGAAAATAGGTCATTGCTGTTTTACCTGCTTTCACTATTTTTGTTATAAATTGTGCCTTTTCAGATACCCCTCAAATAAGTAGAGTCTTGGCAATCGAATGCCATTATCACATGCAAATGACTTCTTTACAAGTTAGAGAACGGTACCCTTCTTTAGTTCAGAATAGTCCAACCGCTGCCATCAGGCTTATACGGCTGACTTCAGTTACGCTTAAGGGGAATAACTTGAAAGCATTCCATGTTTCAAAGGATCTCTTTTTTTTTTTTACTGGTGATACAATTTAAATGGAGGTTAGATATTACAATCTGAGTTCCAAATACAAAGTACTGAGAAACACTAATGGATCTATTAGCATCATGAAAACCAAGAGAAAGCCTAGCAAATTGTGCAGTCGTTATATTGTCAGTCACTGCATGAGAGAATTTAGTATTTCACATTCTCCTGCCTCATCATTTCAGGTTTTCCGGCTGGCCTTTGCAAAGCCTAATAACCCAGGTACTTTGCATTGTCACGTGGACTTGTCCAACACCTCTGTTTCCTTGTGTGTTGTATGGCAAGAGGGACAGGAAAGCATAGAAAGGAGGAAGGAAGGGAGGGAGAAGGGGAAGGAGAGAGACTTGGAGACTAAACTGTGGTCACCACGGGTGTTCTTATATATTTGGGCATTTGCCAAGGTGGGTGTGAAAAGTATCTTTGATGGTCATGGAGGAGAATCCTGAACAGAACTGAGTGAAGACAGAATTGCACAGGTAAGTTTATCCTCGAAATAAATTACCCAGCAGAAGTGGGGAGATGTCAAGATTAAGTCAATAGACGGTATGTAATGATTTATCTTCCAAACCACTGCCCTGTGACTGCTACAGATGTTTCTGGAAGGAGGAGGATGGAAGTTAAAGGGAAGTTACTGTTTCACTAAATACAAGGGATGGCATCGTACCCTCAGATTGAGCACAGCCCATTCATTGCAAATGTTTGTATTTTTGTATGTTTATTATAATGTTTGATCCAGAATAGGTGATTTGTATAAATTACTATGACAAACTTCCAGTAAATGGGATAAATTGTTCTGTTCTAACACAAGGATCAATATATATCATTATACTTGGATTTACAAAGGGGAATAAGTTTGATAACTGAAAGGTCTGATCATCAAAAAATAGTGCTGATTTTAAAACCTATGATAATCTGTGCTTTTAAACAAGTGGCTGGGATTCAAACCGATAGGTCCATCAACATTCTCTCATTCTCTTTTTTTGATCTATTTGATCTGTTTAATCTGTCTAACGTTCTGTATTTATGTACACACACACATACATACAATTAAAAAGTTTCTCCTTGGTGTTAGTGCAATGACCATATTTAATACATTTTATTGTATTTCATACCATGTTTTTTATTTACTGAAGCATAAAGATATTGCTGAGCCCCCTGTTTAAATGTAGAAGGTGCTTTTATTATGATACAAATCAGCACATAAGTACTAGAAATTAATCATTAAAATCCAAAAGTAAATATTAATACAGGCTGACAGAAATTAGTATAAAATGATCCACTCGTCATATTATAAAAAAGCTGCCATTTTAGCATGAAAATTTGGTCAAAAGTTAAATGCTGTGTTAAAATTTGCTGTTTCTTTCTAATACAGCCCTTATAACATATCATATTATGTTATGTTTTATTATTTTCCCGAAGTATTAACAATGTGATAAAATTTACAATAAATCTCTTAGACTATAATCACTGTAATAAGCTTATTTTATTTTAATAAAAAGTAATTGAGACAAGAAAGCAAAAAGTGGAAAACCTTACACAAAAAATAAAAAGGAAATTACCTGGAAAATCGAAAATATCTTTGAAGAATGAAGATTGAATAACCAAAAAGAAAAAAGGAGGGAGGACCTCAGAGTTATTAACTTTAGCAGAAAGCGGTACGAGTCGTAAATGACGGAGCAGAGCAGACAGTATCTCCCACCTCCATGTCCACAGTGACCACTGACTTTTAAGGAAAACTGGCAGGGAAAAAAAAATCTTGAAAAAACCATCAAGTCAAACGGGTTCCCTTAAAATTCCAGAATATTGACTTTATTTTTATTTTTAATTTTTGACATAGTTTTAAATATTTGTAAATAAGCTACTCTTGCTAAAAATCATCCATCTCATAAAAGAAAGTTTGTCTTTTCATAAGGCAGCTGAGGTTTGGGGATATTTGTTATATTCTGATGTTTTCTTTTCTTTTTTTTTTTTTTGGTCTTTTTAGGGTCACACCCATAGCATAAGGAGAGTCCCTGGCAAGGGGTCGAATCAAAGCTGTAGCTGCCAGCCTGCACCACAACCACAGCCACATGGGATCTGAGCCGCATCTGCAACCTACACCAGAGCTCACAACAACGCTGGATCCTTAACCCACTGAGCAAGGCCAGGGATGGAACCTGCCTCTTCATGGATGCTAGTCAGATTTGTTTCTACTGAGCCACGATGGGAACTCCATAATCTGATGTTCTCAAATAAAAAAATACTATATTCTCTTTAGTTTGCACAAAGCATCTTGTAGTTAGACTGAATTTCTGCAGATAACGAAAATTCTGAATCAGTACTTGAGAATGAGTAAAATCCAATATGGACAGTGAGTAAACAGAAATAAAGTGAACTGGACAGAAATCATAGTGTTAGGTACTTAAAATTACTTGGAAAAATCAATAACTATGTTTGTGATAGAAAAGACACTAAATGAAAATAAGAGATGACATGTTCTTGAACATATTATATACATAATTTGGGTTTTGGCAAGGCAGAGACATACAGAAGATCATCCAAAGTGTATGAGAGTTATAATGGAAATTTTCTGCATTTGGCAAAGCTCATGTAAAACTTGATAATATTACAAAAGAATATTTATTCAGACTGTAAACACTGGCATCAAATAGTACAACACATCATTTAAGGAATAATATACATAACTGAATAGATTTATTGCAGGAGTAATGAATTATTCATTTTGAAGGGAATGCTAAACATTACTCAAATTATTTTAGAAACAGCTCATAATATAAGCATTGTATAGCAAAGTCTAGTCATTGATAACTGGATCATTTGAAATTTTGACTATTTTTATATATAAACATTTTTGAGAAATATTTTCCAGGAGATACAACCTCAAGGTACAAAATTCTGTAGATTCTTAAAATTCCAAATCTAGCGGGGGGGGGAATTGACGGCTAGGCAGACGCCGTAGCTGCCACAAAATACACAGAAAACATAACAGATTTAAATAAAATTTTGATTTCAGGAGAAGGTACTCAAAAGAAAATTCTAAGCATTTCTATTTTTTTAATTTTGCTGTCAAGTCCATAAGCATGAACACTTAATGATACAGCACAAATTTCTTTGGACATCCCTGATTTTGTCTTGTAAGGTTAAAGATTTTAACAACTTTCCTTGGTCTCAACTAAAGTTTGGATGACACTGAAAATGTGTTATTCATAAATGTGCAAACATTGTAAATGTTCCACAGGAAAGTTAAATTGATGTCAACAGACCACTAACAGCTCAAAGCTAGCATGAAAGTTTTTAAATAACTCTTTTGATGAGAAGGCTAGACAATGGTGTACTTTCCAAAATATTTGTCTTTAAATTTATTTCCTAATTGTTCCTGCTGTACTAAGTAAGTTTAACATTTTAGAGCAGAAGTCTGCAAATGTTTTTGTGAAGGGCCATATAGTAAATATTGTAAGCTTTGCAGGCTGTAGATAGTTTCCATTCTGATGCAAATTCTCTGTGTGTGTTTGCACTCCTTGGGCGGATGCACTGAGGGTTTGGGATGGAAATGCTATAAAATTTGGCTGTGATGATTATTGTACACCTATAAATGTAATAAAATTTATTGAGTAATTAAAAAAACAAAGTCACCAGTGACTCTAAAAAAAAGCAAAAACATTAAACAATATTCTTAGCTCATGTGCCCCACAAAACAGGCCCCAGTTTGCAAGTTTCCATTTTAGAGTTGTGCTAACACAGTAGCCACTAGCCACATGTAATGCAAATGTGAATTTAAGCAATTAAAATTAAATCAGATTAACAACTCTCTAGTTCTCAGTTAGGTCCAAGTACTCAATAGCCTCATGTGGCTAGTGGCAATGGTGATGAACAGTGCAGACAGAAAGGATTTCATGAATGTTGGATAGCACTGTTTCAAAGAAGAAAAAAAAATGCAAAACCTCAGTGTGTGTGTGTCCCTTAAAAGCGTTACGAAAAGTCAAAGTAATAATGGCTGAATCTCTTGACATTGATAATAATCTCTGCTATGTAGAAAATACCAGAATTACAAAGATGGCTTAATTTGACCATAAATTCCATTGCTAGTCCATCTTTTATCCAAAATTAAAACCCCTATCAATATGCCAAGTCAATGTCTCTTTTAAATAACATAATAACTCATGCTTCAAGAAAATAGTTTATAATACTAAAAAATAATGCCTTTCTCATTTATTTCAGGCCCATGCTTTTAACATTTTAATGGACATACATATTATTTAGGGGCCGTTGTAAAAATGCAGATTCTTACGCAGTAGATCTAAATTGTACCATAAATTCTGCATTCATAACAAGTCCCTAAGCTGAAATTACACACTATGCATAGCAAGCTTAAAGATGATGCATTCAATTTGGTGAGCAATGAATGAAAACTATGAAATACTTCATACTGAGTAGAGCCAGCAATACTATATATTTATGAGAAGTCACATCAGGAACTAAAACTTTAAGTTGTTCTTTAAAATACAGCATTGAAGTACTGTATTCATTGAAGTGAAGTATTCATTGAAGTACTACAAAATATTACAGAAGTAACTTATCAAATACTTTAAAAATGTGTTCTCAGAATGTATTGAACATTTTCAGTATTCTTTGCCAAATGCAAATGCAAATATTAAAAGCCATCTGTCTGCAAAAATACTGTCAAATACACCAAACTTAAATACAGAAGACTCAATATTGGAGCAAATAGGTATTGGAACTATCTAAATTTGAACTGCGAGTTTTGATTTCCACAATAAAACCTCAGTAGCCAAAATCTGAAACTCTTTGTACTTATGCCAAAAAAAATATATAGATCAATAAGGACATAATATAAAATCATTCATATCCTATAGCATAATTAGGCTACAGTTATTAAACTTGCAAAAACATGAAAAAGAATATTTGAAATCAATATGGAGAGTTCCTTGTCCATTCATAAACAGAGTTGGTGAAAAGTAAAGAAGTGAGGTGAGTGAAGTGGAGACCTAGTGATGATGGAACAGATAACATCAACTAGAGTTCAGAGTTTTAAGTATAGAAAAAGAAGATTTAAACAAAGAGATAAATAAGGACAAACAACCTCAAACACCTATAATCGGAGTCACTGAAAAAGAATCATATAATGGAATAGTAGTAGTACTTTAAAGTAATTCAAGAAAACATTCCAGAAATAAAAGAAAATCTTTAAGTACTGTACTGAAAGTATCAGCCTATACCTGGGGAAACAGTTGACTCCAAGACATATACTAATGAATATTATAAAAAATTTTTAGATTTTTTTAGATAAAGAAAAAGACCTCTGTGCATATAGCAAAACAGAAATTACTCATTGAGAAGCAACAGAGAATTTGATTAACCATAGACTTTTTGACAGAAGTAGACAAAGTCAGAAAACAATGGCAAAGCATTATCAATGAAGTAATGAGAAGTGTGAACTATCTTTACAGATAGCTAAGTCCAGTTTATGCATCAAGGTTTAGGAAGATGATACAAAACGTGAAAGAACTCAGGAGCACTATGCTCAGGAGTCTGTCCTGAGGAAGAATATGAGCTTCAGCTAATCAAGGGACAATTGGGGAAATTCTGATTAAAAACAGTGATGAGCCTGTGTGTTGCTTTATTTTTTGTGAACCTAGGCAAAAGGTAGGTTGGGCTGTTTGTGGAAGAATAGTTGGAAAGTTATAATGTAGATATCATAGAAATAATTCAACTGAAAAGTGGGACAAGAGGGAGGAGAGAAGGAAAATACTAGGCTAACTGCTGCACAGGGAGAGGTAAATAATAGACATTACTATTATTAGCACTAATGCCTATGCTGGCAAATCAAATAGTAGAAACATATGTGAGGGAAAGTACTGACAGCATTGTAACAAGTCTTAGAACGAGCATAATCACTAGAAAAAAGATGCAAACCTTCTGAAATATTAAAAAGCAATTATAAAATATATATAAATGTAAGTAGGCTTAATCCGCCTTTAACTTTTTTCTAAAAAACAAAATTCAATTCTATTTTGTAAGAGCCACAGACTTAAAAAATATTGATTCAGAAAAAGCAAAATGTAAAAAGGATGTGCAAAAGCGTTCCAACAAATGCAAATTAAACAAAATGCCGGTCAAATGTAGTTAGCTTTTAATTCTGATATAAGAAAGGAAAATTAAGATTCAAAACCAGCAACCAAATATCACAATGAAAAATATAAATATAAATATCTGAATGCAATAAAGCCACAACCACCTTCAAAAAAAAACAAGTAGATTCAAGAAGAAATTGAAAGAAAATACTAAAAACAGAAGACTCTCAGACTGAGACAGAGGTGGGGAAAAATATTTAAAAAATATAAATATATATAATGTGTATATTGATTAATAAAGATTTTATTAATAAGGGTTAATTAATTTTTTTGCACACCAAAAATAAAAAGCACACCTTATCATACCAATAAGAATTGCCATATTCTCAGTTCTTAAAAAAACCTTAGTAAGTCTCATAGCAGAAATAATACACACAATATTTCCATGTCACAATTCAATAAAACAAAAAATTAATAGCAAAAATTGTTAAAGTCCCTGTGACCAAAAATTTTTAAAAATCTTAGTTACACAATTCTAGATTCGAAGGGATATTTTACACCAAAATTGAAATATTAAAAAAAATGATAATGAAAAACTAGGATATAGTTTGAATTGGATATAATAAAAGCATTAATCGAAGGATATTCATGTCTTTAAATAGGTCAACACAAATAAAAAAATAAAAATAAATGAGTAAAATATTAAAAGCAAAATTTGAGGGTAAAAGTAAGCTAAAAGAAAGCAAAAGGAAAAAAAAGATAATGCAAAAATTCAAGTTAGAAATTTTTTAAAGGAGGAATAATTATCCTTTGAGAAAAAAGTAATAAAAACATCAAAACCATGAACTAAGCTAATGTACAGAAAAGAGAAGCATCATGACTCAGAAAGGAATAATCTTTGCAATTGACCATGTTCAAAAATCTTGACTTTTTTCATAAGTTTATGCAAATAAATTTGAAATTCTAGCTGAAATGGGTAATTCCATAGGGAAAAAATGTTTTTAAAAAATTTATAAGCAAATAAAAAGCTTAAATGGAGCTATTTCTACAGCAAAAATAAATTTATAAAACAAATACCCACATACAAAAGAACCAGGATCATATAATTTCACAAATGAAATCAAATTTTCAAAGACCTAATAATGCTAATAGAATTTAAATTGTTCTGAAAAAAATACCAAGAATTATTTTAAAATCATTTTTCAAGTGAAAATGGTTATCAAGCCAAAGCTTGATAATAACTGTACCACATAGAACTACAGATCAGTCTTTATCTACTCATGCAGGGCTCTTGGCCTCTTAATCAATGGAAATTATGAGAAGCCAGGCAGGAAAATTCAGACAAGTCTTTATTGGGGCCCCAGCTGCACAAGAGGGAATGAAAACAACAAGTTCCCAGGCTTGCTTGCTTGCTGTGGGGGGTGGTGAGCTGGTTCCTCATATGGGGTGACAGTGGGGGCTGGTCCAGGGGTCAGGCCAGAACGGTAGCTTAGGTGGTCTGCCCACCCCCTTTGGTGGTGGTGTGTGCAGGGGCCATGCATAGTCCCCTGCTTTTGCTCCCACACCCTGCTTTCGTTCTGTGCTTTTTAGAAGTGGCAATTAGTTTTCAGATTTTTTTTGTGTGTCTTCTTGCCTATAATCTGCCCCAACTGCGCAGGCACATGGTTATTTTTAGTCTCTCATGGTTTTTTTCGTATTTTGTTGCTGGAAGAGATGTTTGTCCATGTGCAAGCACTACAGCCACTGCAGCAAAGGGTCCCCAGGTCCCAGGTCCCAGCCTGTCTCAAGACCTCAGCATGGCGGCCGCTCTCTCTGCATACCCTACAGAAGGGTTCATGGATTTACCCCACAATCCCATTCTACAGGGAAGATGCCCTTCTCCCAACATAAGAGAACACACACTTTCTCTGACCCACTTCTACTTGTGGGCAGCTCTTCTGTGGGCTCCAACATCTGGCATGGATTGACCCTGAACGCGGCCCCAACCCCAGCACCTTATGTCAGGCCAGCACCCCAGCAGGGTCCTGCTTCGCCCTTCTGGAACTCTACCCCATACAAATCCCCTTCTTGCTCAGTCCCACCTACTGGCCTTTGAACTCTAGAAAAGTTTTAGAAAGAGAAGGACAGTGATGGGAAAGCAGGGGATTGTAAAGAGGGCAGGTCTTGATTTTTAAATACTTCTCTCAACTAGAAGGCACCCGGGCTCAGAGGAGAGCCAGTTGGTGAGAGTGTTATTGTCCTACAATATTAGCCCATCTGCAACTGCAGAATTTTTGTGGTTTTTTCCTCTGTCTGTTTTACAAAAGAAGAGTCGTGATTAAGATGGAGGAAGAAGCAGCTCTTGTCACAACAATGTAATTTGTCATTTGGAAAATCACAATTGGAAGTCTAATTTATTTTAAAACTTGATAAAGCGTTTTATCACGGCTCGACAATACTCTCTAAGAAAGCACACAGCGATTTAGGAAGCCAGTTAATAGAGTTTACTAACATTGTACTTTCCTATTGCATGTGGTTGTAGTTAAGCTAAAACAGTAAAGTATTTGAGAGCCTCCTACTCTGGAAGCTGGGATGAATAATCTGAGAATAAATTATCCAGAAGGATGGCACAGTCTCTGAGAAGCAGTCTTAAGCACTTCCAACTTCTTATATTAACTTTTCTGTATATTAGCTAATTATATAATTTCATTATCTACTCATAGTATGATTTTACTCATCTATGATTTTTTTTTATGTATAGAAATATTGGCTCGGTGTAGATTTTTTCCCAGTTTCTTCCATATTAGTTGGTACAATCAAATGTTGGGGTTTTTTAATGAATAATTGCTCTAAATAAATTTCTAGTCGTGAAACTTTTCTAAAATCATCGAGTCTATTTTAGAACGTAAATCTTATGTTACTGAATTTTGATCAAGTATATCGGTAACTTACAATCTAGAGTTTTGTAAAAGGACGTGCAATAAGTTAGCATACTATTTTGGATAAGCTTCATTAGAATTCAAAAGTCTCATAATGTGATTTTTTCACAAAATAATCATTCTGAATTTAAGCACCAACAATAAAACCTGAAAGGAAAAATGGAATAAAACATTTAAAAAATAAACACATCTTTTAAGCACATATGAATTTTAGTTTCTTCACCGTGGTTTATCACAACAGAATACTAAAGCATTTTAAAAATAATTACGCTTTGAAGCAGCTATTAAAATGTGGATGCGTAATCAAAGGTACAAAAGCAATTTTAAATTCAAATATGGAGTGCTTTGGTTTCACAAGAGAGATTACCTAGAAAGCAGTTCACTGTTTCTTTCTCACTCAAGATTTCAAAGCTCTACAATGATTTCATTTAGAATCTCACTTCATCTTTTTGAATAAAGTCTTTAAGGCTACAATACCATGTTACATTTTAATTGTGTGCAGATTAAATTTTGCTAAATACCGAAGAGTGTAAAAATAAACACTGCAGAGTGCTTTGTCATTAAAAAAGAGTTTTTACAAGAAACTCCTATTGTCTCCACAAAATGAGTGAAGTTACACTCGTTTTCTGAACTGGAAAACTGAGGTTCAGAGAGAATAAATGACCTCTAAATATTATGGCCTTTTGTGACCCTGAGGCAGCTTGGGAGTCTGCCACTTTGGGCTCAGTGTCACTTCAGGATCCAGGATTCTCTTAGCATCAATTAACAAGTTACTGGATATAGTTACCTATTATCAATGCAAAGTAAATGGACTTGAATTTTTTTCTTCCCACTACAATTCTACATTTGTAAGTTTTTCTTTCAAATGACTTTCTAGAATAGAGACTCTTTTACATTGATAAAAATGATTATCTGTCATTTTATGGACAGATGGGAGGAGTGGTTTTGTGAAATAACGTGACTCATTCTCTCCTTTGGGGTTGAAACATGATTGGCAAACCACATGAATATCAAGCTTCTTCTTGTAGTATAAAGGAAGATATATGCAATATCTCTAGGGAAATCGTGGTGGGATCCTCACAAACCCAGCCGCTTTGAGGTCAATGAAAAAGGCCATCCTTGAGGTACTGAGGTGGCTTCCCTGGGAGGGAAGCACTCACTTTGGAAGACAGGAGCTAAAATGCCACCAGGAGTTGCCATGGGATACTCCATGGGAGTTGCCAGTGTTATACGAACTTTGCTGAGCAGATGGAAGGAAGCTAAATAAAGTATATGCAGGTATGGAAAGAGAAGTTTCCTATTTAATTTGCCATTGAACAATGGTAGAGCTTGAACATTTACCTATAAGAAAAATTTTCTCCTCTCAGAGCTGATGACATTTGCTTTTCAGAAATGCAGTCCCATAATTGTAAACCTAATTTGTTGTAAAACTTGAAAGAGCAGCATAATGCTCCAGGAAAAAGATAGTTTCTAAGAAATGATTGAGGAGAACAAATGAATATTATATGCTACTAATACAAATTTCTATTTGCCTCTTTTAAAAGATTGTAGGTAAACAGAATAGGAAATTATTTGTGCCTGTACTTTTAAGATCTGACTCTGGAAATGCTAATAATTAATTATCAGAGAGGATAGCAGACCTTCTAAAATTCCACCAATGACAACCCTGTTTGCAAACTCATTTCCTGCACTTGCTGCCCTTTAAACAGCATGGTTTAATTAGCACACCTCTTGAGCGGCCTTCAGTGAATTAACTAGCTTTACCTGACAATGAAATTTCTTACATGAAATTTGTGTACTAAATACATGTAAGACATGCCATGTAAATTTCTATTAAGAAAAGCCAAGTGCTTTTTTCAGGAAGGCACTGACTGCTCTGTCCTTGCCTGAAAACGACGAGACAATATTTACTTACAAATCCCATATATTATAACATTAACTTAACATTACCCCTTGAAATGTACTAAATTCTAAGGGTAAGAAATCCTATGCAGAAAAGCTGATAGAACAAAATAAAATGAAATAAACAAAAACCTGTAACTGTCTGTGTACTTGGCAGTATAAATGACTTATACATCAAAAGAGACAAATTGTCATGAGGCAAAAATAGAGTAAGGTAAGCCCCCTCCCTTTTTCTCTTTCTTGCTGGAATAGGGGTGCAGAGGCTTTATTAGATCCAAGCTAACATTATTAGCAGGGATACATTACAGGTGATTTTCTTCCTGTTGCATCGCATTACAAACTTAAAAGCTTTCACATTGTCCTACTATGAATGATAGTCAACTATAAATATAGGAATTTGGCTCAGACAATCATGGTCAGTTCTGGCCACTGGAAACGTACAATTTTCCCTTAGCCATCTGCTGGATTCTTTTGCCAACATTTGAATATCCTATTCCCCAATGAGCATTGACAGGATAGTTTTAGTATTGAATGAGTACCGTGACTGAAGCAGGTATAAATGCTGAATTTCCAATGCTATCATTCTCTATACTTTTATATCCAGCACATCTTTCATAAAAAAAAGCATTATTCTTCTTTCCCTCTTTCTCATGTACGTATGTATGTACATATAATGTATGCATGTATGTGTTAATTACAACAGGATTCATAGATCTGAACACCCCATATTATAATCAATTGCAGACATTATCATTTTCAGATGTTCAAATATGTCATAAATTTATCCAGTGCAAACATCTTCAAACCAGGTTATCTTTCCTCTTCCCATGATCCCATTAGTCCTCAAACACCCTTGCTTTCTGCTAGATACAATGCCCCAGACACTACATGTACTAAAGTTGCCCCAGATGTGAAATCAACTTCCTAGCAAGGAAGAGGAATAAATTGCCTGCTTGGGGCACTTTGGAGCAAGCACAGGGAAACTGTGGCTTGGTCCCTTTGGGCTCCCTTTCTAAGAGGTCTCAGAAGAATGCAAGTGTTCCAGGAGCTACCATCTATTGCAGGAAGGGGTCTACCCAATGGGGGAAGCTGGTGGTTGCCCAACTGAGCCAACATCTGGATGGAAAAATCTACCTAGTTCAAGAGTGGAGGACTGGCCCTTCATAGCTGGGCATTTCAGCCAAGACACCAATCTACCCTTTATCAGGAATGAAACAGATTTTGATTTCCAGTCATCCTGATTCCGCTCCATCCCTCACACTGAGCAAGTGGGAGGAGTATCATTTTATTGGATTCAAAACTGTCATAGCATTCATTTAAATAAAAGTTTCAACATTAAAACACAGGCACAAATATAAATGCAAACATATATGCATATACCTGCACAGAGAGTGAATTTTTACCTAAAGAAAAGATAATATATTTTTTGACCTACATAAATTCTAATGCCCAAAGATTAATCAGTTATTAATAACTTTAACCAAACTAAATTATCTAGGCTGTTCATAAGGGCTAGTGAAGGTACAGCCTACAAAAGAACTGAAATTCTTGAAATGTGCTTTGTCCTAAAGGGTCACCTGGCTCAGCCCAGCAGTGGCACAAGCCATCTTCCTGCCTCTGCCAGTGATGTCCTCAACCTGTATGAACTACTACACTTTTGCCAAAAAGTAAAATAAAATAAAGAATAGTTTAGAAACTATTACATTTAGAATGGACAAGCAATGAGGTCTTACCGTAAAGCACAGGGAACTCTATCCAATCTCTTGGGATAGTGGGAGTTCCCCTCATGATGCAGGAGAAATGAATCTGAATAATATCCATGAGGATGCCAGTTCAATCCCTGGCCTTGCTCAGTGGGTCAGGGGTCCAGCATTGCCATGAGCTGTGGTATAGGTTGCAGATGTGACTTGGATCCCGCATTGCAGTGGCTGTGGTGTAGGCCAGTAGCTGCAGCTCCAATTTGCTCCAATTTGACGACTAGCCTGAGAATCTCCATATGCCATGGGTGAGGCCCTAAAAAGACAAAAAAAAAAATCTCTTGGGATAGAAGATGATGGAAGATAATATAAGAAAGAGAATGCATATATATGTATGACTGGGTCACTAAGCTTTTACAGGAGAAATTGACACAACACTGTAAATCAACCATAATGTTAAAAAAAAAAAAGGTTAGACTCACAGAATCCACTTAGTATGGTCTCACTTTCTAAATGGATACTATATTAGACAAAGACTATTTTTTTTCACATGTATGTCATTCCTTAAAGATAGTAAAAGTTCCTCAAGGGTGATCTCTAACCCTGGCACAGATTATTACAAACAGCGGGTATGCAGTTAATGTTTTGCTTTCAAAGTCATTCACTAATCAGCTATGAACTTCGTCCTTTTTTGGCCACTGTATTTGTTATCTTTCTAAAACCTTTTGAGTATGATATGACAAATTTCATTTATGGATCAAGGGAAGCAATTCCTCCTTTTACTTTCAAATTGCTCTCTGAACACATTGCTACAATAGGTACAGGGTGGCTTTACTCTGCCAGAACAACTGACAACATACCATCTCAGGGGCATCCTAAAGGTCAGATAAATCTCATTATGCTAAAATGCATTCTCATTTAAATGTCTATTGTCTGCTGAAAGCAGTACCAGCTTTGATCTCATCGTTTTTTTTTTTTTCCCCTGAGAGTATCTAAGCCACTCACATGGCAGAGTGGCTTTATGGTAATGTTCAGTGACATTACCTCAGGCCACCAAGTCTCTTTAATAGATGTCTCCTGTTAATTTAAAATCAAGGGAATTTCTGACCTGCATTTATGTATACTTCTCCCCACCCCCAACACACCCACGACCATAATCAACAGACTCTGGGAAGATACTTAAGAAACGCATAATAGGGGTTGTCTCCAAGGAGGAGAACTAGAGGTCCACGTACAAGGGCAAAGGAGAGAATTACTTTTGTCTCTGTTTTTGTGCAAGTCTTTGGATATCTTTGGGCATGTGCCAGTATTACCATTTGAAAAACAATAGGAGATTCAAGGCACACATCCAAGCATTATGGAGTCCACCAGAGTATCATTCTTAGAGAAAAACTAATTTCCCCATTTTAACTGAGCAATTATTTCTCCAAGCAACTAAGGTCTGGAGGAAGTTAACTTCAGACTGGATAACATCTGCCAGGTTTGGGCAGAGGGACAGGTACTCCTGACACTTCCTCTCATTTTCCTCATGTGGCCTTTGAAGGAGTCCATGCAGATTTTGTTTTGATTATTGTCTTCAAGATCCTCTTATTCAAATAACAAGACATGGCCCTCCTGGTTGGTTATTTGTGCCCCTCCTGTCGTCTTCCTTCCAAGCAGAGTCTTCTCAGTTCTATATAAATCAGAAATTCTGGAGATGAACTATGCTTGAATTAAAACCACAGGGTTCAGTTTGGAGTTTGCGTCGTGGCTCAGTTCCTACTAGGAACCATGAGGTTGCGGGTTGCATCCTTGGCCTTGCTCAGTGGGTTAAGGATCCAGCATTGCCGTGAGCTGTGGTGTAGGTTGCAGATGCAGCTCGGATCCCGCATTGCTGTGGCTGTGGTGTAGGCTGGCAGCTACAGCTCCTGTTAGACCCCTAGCCTGGGAACCTCCATATGACATGGGTGCGGCCCTAGCTAAGGCAAAAAAAAAAAAAAAAAAAAAAAAAAACCATAGGGCTCCATTTGGAAACAGAACCAATAGCAATGAAGCCATTATATATGGAAATACACAACACTGTCATTTTTTTTTACTTTTGAAATTTCTCTTAGAATGAGAGGCAGTCAACAAGTCAGCGAAGGGTCTGCCTAAATTTATTAAAGGCATCAAAAAAGAATGAGAGCCAGTCAACAATTCAGTGAAGGGTCTGCTTAAATTTATTAAAGGTGTCAACAAAGATAAGAAACTTCATGCATAATTGCATTTGATACTGAGCTAGGTGTCTGTCATCTAAAATAGAATACTAAAAGATGTGATCCAATAAATACCTAGAGTCACTAGGATTGCTTGTTAAAATACAGGTGCTGGAAGCTTCCTCTATCAGTCCCAAGAAATCAGAACATTTAAGGTGTACTCTAGGCATCTAGATTCCTTGAAAGATTCATAATTAGAATATTTTTGTTTCCAGTTGTGCCCATGACACGCAGAAGTTCCCAGGTCAGGAATCGAACCTGTGCCACAGAGTTGATGACGCCAGATGCTTAAACTGCTGAGTCATTAGAGAACACCTAGAATTGTTTTTGTACTTAAGTCCTAGAATACTGACTCTAAAATCTTGAAGAGGAGAAAGACTGCATCTGTTTGCAAGTGGAGGGAGGGAAGAAAGATAGAGTTGATACATTGTTGTACTGTAATGTTATAATACATTTTTAGCAGAGCCAAAATGACTTTAAAGGGAATTCAAGAAAATGTTATCATTGAAATGATTATTGATTATTAGTATATTTACACGTATATACAGGAATCACATATATGGCTACATATTTTATATATGTAAAATGATGTAAATATATAAAATGATTAAAAAGACTACTGCACTTATAGGTCCATGTATAATATAACAGATAAATAATTTTATATAAAGCAATAAAATTTCTGAGTGAAGATTAACTGGCTACTTAAGACATAAGTCTGGCAATTTCTTAAGGAGAATCTGATAAACCTCATTATTTGGGAAACATTAGACCATTGGAGGAAGATTCATTTTACTATTCATTTCCTGAAAGGAGTGTATTTCAGACAGAGTTTTCAAGTGATCAGTAAGCCATTCAGTTGAGAGTATTTTTCAGAGGGTGTGATGGCAGGTAGTGGTTATAATAAGGTCATAGAGGTAGATGGTGGCACCTGAAAGATATTTTGGGCCAGATGAACCTGAGACAAAGGCGAAACATATTCATAAGGCAGAGCCACAGTGACTGAAGATAAGTGTGTACCTTTAACCTTCTGTGGTATCCTTACAAGGTCATAATGACTTATCATAAACAGGTATGTCCCTGTAGCACTGCTCCAAGTACAACTGAGTCAAAAATCAGAAAAATAGGACAGTTTTGTTATATCTTCAGTAAAACAAGATTAGCAAGCTCTAGGAGATGAAGCCATTCAAAGTTGAATATATTTCTCCTCAATAGATTCTCAAAATACTGCAGACGAAAAGAGCAAAGAAGAAAAGATATAAAAGAAAAATACCAAAAAGCAAAAATATATTATTAAAATTTAAAAATATATCAATATAGTGTCTCTATAATAATAAAATACAAGAAATTATATATATATATATGAAGAAACAATGACTATGAGAATCAAGTTCCTATACATTTATGGGTCATAAAACTACTATATCTCCTTATAAAATAAATTGGCATTTTCCACTTTTTTCAAAGTTTCCTTGAGTCAACATTTATTTTTCCTTTGCTTATTTGGTTTTTAATATTTTTGTACTAATAAAACCAGTTAAAACGGACTCTAAACATGAGATTGAGAGAAATTACACTGTTTTTTCCCTAAAGTATTTATTTTCAAGTTTTAAATTAAGCAAATAAAATATACTTAAGGATAATTGGTGTTTCTAAGGCTGGGTCTCTAGTTTTCACAGTCCCTTGTTTAGTGTGTAGAATCCTTACATAGTATGTCATAGGTCTCTTTAAGGGATTTATTTTCTAGATTTACTTACTGATGGTACTAGAACACTCTTCCCAAACCCAGAGATTCTATCATGTTTTTAGACATTTATAGACAAGTCTCTGGCCTCTAAGCAATAGCGCCCTACTTTCATTTCAGAGAATTCTCCTCTTGTTGAACTAAATCTCTCAAAAAGTAGTCTAGGAGAACTCCTGCTTTCAGCAGAGAATCTATCACTCCTGCAACCTCTGTCTGGAACCTTTAATTTCAACAATAAAATCTCCATTTATTTGTGTGTGTGTGTGTGTGTGTGTGTGTGTGTGTGTGTGTGTGTGCAGAATAGTATCAGATTCAGTGTATTGTGACTGGGGCTGATATTCTGTGATGAATGGATATGATCCTGAAATATGTAGAATAACTTGATCTATTACTGAATAATAATAGTAATACTAACAATAAAGGAAAGAAGAAGCATGATTTTTGAAAAGTTTATTTTTATTTCATTAGAAAAGATTAACTTGGGGCAGGAGCTCTCTTTATGTCTAATTCATCCACAAACTTAATAAACTTCTTTACATTTGTTCTTTCAAATGGATTGAGTTAGGTTTTAATAAAAGATATTTTCTGGACCCTGAAACATCTCTAAAAAATTAGAAGCCTATAATCATTACTACATTCAGAAGTAATTAAAGTAACAGAGATGATACCCAAAATAAATTTTTGAAAGTTTGGTCCCAACTATACATTCAATGAACCCTTTACACATTTCATAATTATCCACCTTGAAAACCTACATGAAATCTAATATCTCTTCATCATTGACAATGACTATTCCCGTAGTCCCCTGGTTAAACTGTATGAAGAAAGTTTGTCCTTTCAGTTGCCAAAATAATATTAAGAAACCTTTTAAGTTATCAGAATATTTAAAAGCAAAAATATTATTTTTATTAATTTCAGTCAAAATCAGGCCTAAAATGAAAGGCCAAGGGAATATGAGCCAACATGGTGGAGCTGAAAGACCATAAGCTCACCTCTCCACAAGCACACCAAGCCCACAACTCTCAGTAGAACAACCAGCCATGAAAAAGACCAATGCCTCCCAGAAAAGATCTTCTACAACTAAATACATAGAGAAGGAACCACAATGAGATGGGTAGGAGATGTGGGCTTGTGCTATAATCAAGTCCCATCCCCCAGATGGATGACCCACAAATTGGAAAATAATTATATTGAAGAGGTTCTCCCACAGGAACAGGAGTTCTGGGCTCCATGTTGGGCTCCCCAGCCTAAGGGTGCTGGACCAGGAAGATAAGCCCCTAGAGCATTTGGCTTTGAAGGCCAGTGGGGCTTAATTTCAGGAGTCCCAAAAGACTTTAGGAAATAAAGATTTCACTCTTAACAAGCACACACAAAATCTCAGAAGCATGGGGATCCAAGACAAAAGCACTAATTTGATAGAAGCCTTACCCAGACCCACCTGCTGGTCTTGGAGTCTCCCAGAGAAGTGGTGGTCTGCTGTGATTCACCTTGGGGACATAAACTCTGGCAGACATCATATTTGGGAGCTAGTCCAGCAGCATGGAAGCCAGTTCTGGTGCAAGCCATTAGCCCATTAGTGCTAAGATCCGACTCCACCCAACAGCCTATAGGCTAAAATTCCTCAGACCAAACAACTAACCAGCTGGGGACATAGACCAACCTATCAGCACACAGGATGCCTAAAGACTTCTTGCACCTATAGCCACCTCTAGTTATACCTCTAGACACTGCCTGGTCCACCAGAAGCCCAAAACTCACCTCTGCCTACCAGTGGGCAGGCACCAGCCTTGCCCTCCAGGAAGTGTATTCTAGCCTCTAGAACAGGCTCACCAACCAGGGAACAGCACTAGATATAAGACAGCCATAACCACACAGCCTATGTGCTGAGTCTGCCTACATTAGACCAGAGCCTGGGATCAGCTGGGCTCCAGCCCTTCCCACTGGCAGGTCAACACAAGCTTTGGGACACCCCAGACAACATACCCACTGTGTCAGGAAACACCTCCCACCCCACCCTGCAAAAGTGATCTGACACCAGCTTTGGGATCTCTGGACCCTATAGCCAGACTCCAGGACCCAACTCTGCCTGCCATTAGTCTGCCATTAGTCTGGCAGACCAAGACCCTAGAGTCTTCTAGACCCTGATTGTTCCCACCAGTGAGCCAGAAATAGCCCTGTGGCCCTCTAGGATTCTGAAACCAGCCACCTCATGACTAAGCCCAGCTAAACAGAAGCCAGCAGCATCAACACAAGGAAGATCCTAGCAACCAACCACACCAAGAGCCAACCAAAGGACCCCCAGAGCAAACAGATTGAGTGAAGACAGGGGGTGCACTGCTGGGACACATAGGATCTCTCTACAAAGGACACCACTCCAAGCTCAAGAGAGGTAATCAACCTAACACATACATAAATACACCAACAGAAACTTAGCCAAAATGAAGTGGCAGAGGAATCTGTTCCAGACAAAGGAATAAGATAAAACTCCAGAAGAAAAACCACGTGGAGATAGGCCATCTATCAAGCAAGGAGTTCTGAGTCCTTAAAGATGATGAAAGAACTCTGGAGAAGAGTGAATGCACAAAACAAGAAGTTAGAGATTTTCAACAAAAAGTTAGAAAATATAAAGAATAACAAAACAGAGATGAGGAATACAATAATTGAAACAAAAAATACACTAGAAGGAATCAGTAGTAGAATAAATGATACAGGAAATGGAGCACTAAATTGGAAGACACAGTGGTGGAAATCACTGCCACTGAACAGAAAAAAAGAAAAAAGAATGAAAAGTAATGAGGACAGTTTGAGATCTCTAGGACAACAGCAAGCATATTAATATTCACATTATAGGGGCCACAGAAGGAAAAGAGAGAAAGAAAGGGGCTGAGAACATATTTGAAAATGCAGTAGCTGTAAAGTTCCCTACACTGGGAAAGGAACAACACCCAAGTCTAGGAAGTGCAGAGTGTCCCACACAGGATCAACCCAAAGAGGAATACACTAGACGCATTGTAATCAAAAGGACAAAAAGTAAAGATGAAGAGAGAATATTCAAAGCAGAAAGGGAAAACCAACAAATAACACACAAATAAACTCCCATAGGATATCAGCTGATTTTTCAGCAGAAATTCTGCAGGTCAGAGGGAGTGGCACTATATATTTGAAACAACAAAAGGAAAAAAACCTACGACCAAGAATATTCTACCCAGCAAGGTTCTCCTTCAGCTTTGATGTAGAAATGAAAAGCTTTACAGACAATCAAGATCTAAAAGAGTTCAGTATCACCAAACCAGCTTTACAGCAAATGTTAAAGGACCTTCTCTCAGTGAAATTTGAAGAGGCCACAACTAGAAACAAAAAAAATTACAAAATGAAAAAGCTCACTGGTAAAGGAAAACATACAGTGAAGGTAGGAAATCATCCACATACAAAGCTAGTAGGGAGGTCAAAAGACAAAAAATAGTAAAATCATCTGTACCCACAAGAAGCACTTAAGGGACACAAAGCAATTAAATGTATAATATGATAGCAAAAACAGTAATCGTGAGTGCAGAAGAATACAAATGCAATGTTTTTAAAATGCATTAAAAATTAAGAGATCTAGAGTTTCCTGGTGGCTCAGCAGGTTAAAGATCCACTGCTGTGGGGCAGGTATTATGTTCATATATACATATAGAGAGAGAGGAACTTCTACACAAAAACCTTATAGTAAATATAAACCAAAAATCTATAATAGATATACACTCAAAAAAGAAAATGGAAACCAAACAAAACATTAAAAATAATCATCAGATCACAAGAGAAAAGAACAAAAGATGGGAAAAAAAGACATACAAAATAAGTCCAATAAAAATAACAAAATGGCAATAAGAACATACATATTGATAATTACATTATATTCAAATGGACTTAATATTACAATCAAAAGACACAGACTTGCATAATAGATATAAAAATAAGATCTGTATATATGCTGCCTATGAGGTACTCACTTCAGATCTAGGGACATATACAAAATGCAAGTGAAGGGATGGAGAAGGTATTCCAGGCAAATGGCCAATATCACTGATGAACAAAAAGGATGCAAAAATCCTTAAAAAATATTAGCAAACCAAATCCAACAATAATTAAAAGGATCACACATCACAATCCAGTGGGATTTATCCCAGGGATACAAGGATTTTTCAGTATCCACAAATCAAGGTGACACACTACATTAACGAATTGAAGAATAAAAACCAAATGATCATAATACATACAGAAAAAACTTTTGTTAAATTTCAATATCCATTTATGATTAAAAAAAATAAATTCCAGAAAATGGGCATAGAGTGAGTATACAATCTCAACATAATAAAGGCCATTTAAGACAAACCCACAGCTAACATCACTCTCAATAGTGAAAAGCTGAAAGTGTGCAACCTAAATGCGCATTGACAGGAATGAATAAAGAAGCTGTAGTACATATATTCAATGGAATACTACTCAGCTATAAAAAGATGAAATTTTGCCATTTGCAGCAACACGGATGGTCTTGGAAGGCATTATGCTTAGTGAAATTAGGCAAAGAAAGACAAATACTTTATGATATTTTTTATATGTGGAATCTAAAAAATACAACAAACTGGTGACTATAACAAAAAGGAAGCCAACTCACAGATGTAGAGAACAAACTAGTGGTTACTAATGGAGAGAAGGAAGGAGGAAGGGCAAGATAGTGGTAGGTAAAAAATGGTTATTATGGGATTATATGGAATCATATATGTGAAACTTTTAAAAACTGTAAAATAAAATTAAAGCATCTTTGATTCAATTAAAAAGACCACACACAAAAAAAGTAAGGCCTAATATTATGTGAAGTCTTAACATCTGGTAAAATCAGAGGTTTTAAAGGTCTGAACTGCAAGGTTTTCTCCCCACTCTGTTCCCTCCGGTACAGTCCTCAGACAACATGGTCCCCATCTGTCCCTAAGCAGTGTGTTTCAGTCCCCAGAAGCCCACAGAGTTAAGTAAACAAGGCAGTCAGACCCTCCCACAGGAACCAGGGGACACTCCTCCTCCTGATACTAGAAGCCTGCCTCCTGAAGCCTGCCTCCTGGTCCCTCACTCTGTGTCTGGCCCAAGGTCATGTACTGAGGAGGTCAGAGCCAGGACCCTCTTCCCTCTTCTCAGTCACTGACCTTCAACACTGGTGTCCCTTAGACTGATGCTAGACTTGGTAAATATTCCTGTAGCCACTTTGATCCTGCATGTTCAGTCTTTAGGCAGAAGTGCATACATGTGCTAGAATTTTAGAAGAAGCATTTAGTTGACCGAGAGTGACACACTTGGTAAAGGACATGTAGGTAACTAGCCATATCAGGTCACTCTGAACTGTTGTTTAGGTGTGAGAATCACTTAGAAAAAAGTCCACTTGAGCACCACTGTATAAGAACTACTTTTTAACACATCTATCCACTTTGCCCACTAAAATTTTAGCTCTGTGTTTTAATCAAGATTGGGTTTTAATCCACACAATCAAGGTTCTGCAACTTGATTCCTCCTTACAAGCGTTTAAATTAAGCACTTTGAGACAAAGAAGATGTTGGCCCTGGAAGTCCCGCTATGGTGCCATAGGTTAAGGATCTGACCTAGCCATAGCTGTGGCTCAGATTCAGTCCCTGGCCTAGGAAGTTCCATGTGCCACAGGAGTATCCAAAAAAAGAAAAGAAAAGAAAAAGTTGGTCCTGTCTAATCACACATGATACATAAAATTGAGTAAATGGTTAGTATAAATAAATGAGAGCACAGAAGAAAACACATACACCTAAGACAGAAAGTGGCTAGAAAATGCCACCTACTGACCTTTCCTAAATCAGGTTATCAATGATTAGCAGTTGTGCAGAGGCTGTGCCTCTCCTAGTGGTAGGTCCCCAGGGCCAGCATCCTCTCTGCGGAACGCGCAGTCTTCACAGTGAGGGGTTCAGGCCTTTTTACAGGAGCAGCCTCTTTTCTGAAGCTCACAGTGACAGTCACTGCCCCACACCATTAACAATTTCCTCAATCTTTATAGGTTGTGACGGTGGGGCGCTAGTTCAAAATATTGACCTGGCACAGTATCCAAAAAAAAAAGAGAGAAACAACTATAATTTCCAAGTTTGGCTTGGTTTTTGTACAGCTAATGGTGGTGATTTAGAACAGATGGTGATTAGGGAAGGGACCTATAATAGTTTTGTTTTTTTTCACTCAGATTGATCACCGGGCACAGTGTTTCAGGCAAAGCTGACAATCTGAAGTGAAGTGTTCTGCCTGGCAAAGTGACAGTTTCATTAGCCTTCTATCAAACAAGGAATAAGGATATATCTGTGAGATAACTCTTGTACAATTTAGAACATGTTTTTTTTCTTTTTTTCTGTTTCTTTTTAAATTTATTTTTAATTAAAGTACAGTTGATCTACAGTATTGCGACAATTTCTGCTGTTTTGTTTTTTTTTTTTTTAACTTTCTCCTGGATACTGAGAATTTAACATCAACGTCAAAGGTCAGTTTCATTATTTCTTTTCCTTAGGTTGTAACTGGCTCCATCACCCCTGAACATTAAGTCATCAGCGTCCTAGACTTTTAGGAGAAATTCCCAAGGGGATGAAAGAAAGAAGTAGTGTGTTCAGCCGGGACTGACATGGTGAATCAGCAAACCACAGTCGCCAACAGAGAGCCAGAATGCAGGCTGGAGACTAAGTCAAAAAGACTATGCAAGCTCCAGGAGGTGGCCCTTTAGAGAAAAATGGATAAATGTTTTCTCGCTTTTAGAGAAAAGTCACCTGTGTTCTGTGTGTGGTGTCTGGGGCTTGCCTGCCCCATATAAATACCTTGCAGCACATATACGACTGGAAATCAACAACAAGAAAAAAATGGCCGAAAATACAAATACGTGGAGACTAAACAACATGCTACTAAATAACCAGTGGGTCACAGAAGAAATCAAAGAGGAAATTAAAAAATACCTAGAAGCAAATGACAACAAAGACACAACACCCCAAAACCTCTGGGATGCAGCAAAAGCAGTTCTAAGAGGAAAGTTTATAGCAATACAAGCCTACCTCAGGAAACAAGAAAAAGCTCAAATAAACAATCTAACTTTACATCTAAAGCAGCTAGAGAGGGAAGA